>OX388153.1:15407379-15942030 GCA_947579745.1 Apocheima hispidaria | reverse complement strand
TAACCTAACCTAACCTAACCTAACCTAACCTAACCTAACCTAACCTAACCTAACCTAACCTAACCTAACCTAACCTAACCTAACCTAACCTAACCTAACCTAACCTAACCTAACCTAACCTAACCTAACCTAACCTAACCTAACCTAACCTAACCTAACCTAACCTAACCTAACCTAACCTAACCTAACCTAACCTAACCTAACCTAACCTAACCTAACCTAACCTAACCTAACCTAACCTAACCTAACCTAACCTAACCTAACCTAACCTAACCTAACCTAACCTAACCTAACCTAACCTAACCTAACCTAACCTAACCTAACCTAACCTAACCTAACCTAACCTAACCTAACCTAACCTAACCTAACCTAACCTAACCTAACCTAACCTAACCTAACCTAACCTAACCTAACCTAACCTAACCTAACCTAACCTAACCTAACCTAACCTAACCTAACCTAACCTAACCTAACCTAACCTAACCTAACCTAACCTAACCTAACCTAACCTAACCTAACCTAACCTAACCTAACCTAACCTAACCTAACCTAACCTAACCTAACCTAACCTAACCTAACCTAACCTAACCTAACCTAACCTAACCTAACCTAACCTAACCTAACCTAACCTAACCTAACCTAACCTAACCTAACCTAACCTAACCTAACCTAACCTAACCTAACCTAACCTAACCTAACCTAACCTAACCTAACCTAACCTAACCTAACCTAACCTAACCTAACCTAACCTAACCGAACCTAACCTAACCTAACCTAACCTAACCTAACCTAACCTAACCTAACCTAACCTAACCTAACCTAACCTAACCTAACCTAACCTAACCTAACCTAACCTAACCTAACCTAACCTAACCTAACCTAACCTAACCTAACCTAACCTAACCTAACCTAACCTAACCTAACCTAACCTAACCTAACCTAACCTAACCTAACCTAACCTAACCTAACCTAACCTAACCTAACCTAACCTAACCTAACCTAACCTAACCTAACCTAACCTAACCTAACCTAACCTAACCTAACCTAACCTAACCTAACCTAACCTAACCTAACCTAACCTAACCTAACCTAACCTAACCTAACCTAACCTAACCTAACCTAACCTAACCTAACCTAACCTAACCTAACCTAACCTAACCTAACCTAACCTAACCTAACCTAACCTAACCTAACCTAACCTAACCTAACCTAACCTAACCTAACCTAACCTAACCTAACCTAACCTAACCTAACCTAACCTAACCTAACCTAACCTAACCTAACCTAACCTAACCTAACCTAACCTAACCTAACCTAACCTAACCTAACCTAACCTAACCTAACCTAACCTAACCTAACCTAACCTAACCTAACCTAACCTAACCTAACCTAACCTAACCTAACCTAACCTAACCTAACCTAACCTAACCTAACCTAACCTAACCTAACCTAACCTAACCTAACCTAACCTAACCTAACCTAACCTAACCTAACCTAACCTAACCTAACCTAACCTAACCTAACCTAACCTAACCTAACCTAACCTAACCTAACCTAACCTAACCTAACCTAACCTAACCTAACCTAACCTAACCTAACCTAACCTAACCTAACCTAACCTAACCTAACCTAACCTAACCTAACCTAACCTAACCTAACCTAACCTAACCTAACCTAACCTAACCTAACCTAACCTAACCTAACCTAACCTAACCTAACCTAACCTAACCTAACCTAACCTAACCTAACCTAACCTAACCTAACCTAACCTAACCTAACCTAACCTAACCTAACCTAACCTAACCTAACCTAACCTAACCTAACCTAACCTAACCTAACCTAACCTAACCTAACCTAACCTAACCTAACCTAACCTAACCTAACCTAACCTAACCTAACCTAACCTAACCTAACCTAACCTAACCTAACCTAACCTAACCTAACCTAACCTAACCTAACCTAACCTAACCTAACCTAACCTAACCTAACCTAACCTAACCTAACCTAACCTAACCTAACCTAACCTAACCTAACCTAACCTAACCTAACCTAACCTAACCTAACCTAACCTAACCTAACCTAACCTAACCTAACCTAACCTAACCTAACCTAACCTAACCTAACCTAACCTAACCTAACCTAACCTAACCTAACCTAACCTAACCTAACCTAACCTAACCTAACCTAACCTAACCTAACCTAACCTAACCTAACCTAACCTAACCTAACCTAACCTAACCTAACCTAACCTAACCTAACCTAACCTAACCTAACCTAACCTAACCTAACCTAACCTAACCTAACCTAACCTAACCTAACCTAACCTAACCTAACCTAACCTAACCTAACCTAACCTAACCTAACCTAACCTAACCTAACCTAACCTAACCTAACCTAACCTAACCTAACCTAACCTAACCTAACCTAACCTAACCTAACCTAACCTAACCTAACCTAACCTAACCTAACCTAACCTAACCTAACCTAACCTAACCTAACCTAACCTAACCTAACCTAACCTAACCTAACCTAACCTAACCTAACCTAACCTAACCTAACCTAACCTAACCTAACCTAACCTAACCTAACCTAACCTAACCTAACCTAACCTAACCTAACCTAACCTAACCTAACCTAACCTAACCTAACCTAACCTAACCTAACCTAACCTAACCTAACCTAACCTAACCTAACCTAACCTAACCTAACCTAACCTAACCTAACCTAACCTAACCTAACCTAACCTAACCTAACCTAACCTAACCTAACCTAACCTAACCTAACCTAACCTAACCTAACCTAACCTAACCTAACCTAACCTAACCTAACCTAACCTAACCTAACCTAACCTAACCTAACCTAACCTAACCTAACCTAACCTAACCTAACCTAACCTAACCTAACCTAACCTAACCTAACCTAACCTAACCTAACCTAACCTAACCTAACCTAACCTAACCTAACCTAACCTAACCTAACCTAACCTAACCTAACCTAACCTAACCTAACCTAACCTAACCTAACCTAACCTAACCTAACCTAACCTAACCTAACCTAACCTAACCTAACCTAACCTAACCTAACCTAACCTAACCTAACCTAACCTAACCTAACCTAACCTAACCTAACCTAACCTAACCTAACCTAACCTAACCTAACCTAACCTAACCTAACCTAACCTAACCTAACCTAACCTAACCTAACCTAACCTAACCTAACCTAACCTAACCTAACCTAACCTAACCTAACCTAACCTAACCTAACCTAACCTAACCTAACCTAACCTAACCTAACCTAACCTAACCTAACCTAACCTAACCTAACCTAACCTAACCTAACCTAACCTAACCTAACCTAACCTAACCTAACCTAACCTAACCTAACCTAACCTAACCTAACCTAACCTAACCTAACCTAACCTAACCTAACCTAACCTAACCTAACCTAACCTAACCTAACCTAACCTAACCTAACCTAACCTAACCTAACCTAACCTAACCTAACCTAACCTAACCTAACCTAACCTAACCTAACCTAACCTAACCTAACCTAACCTAACCTAACCTAACCTAACCTAACCTAACCTAACCTAACCTAACCTAACCTAACCTAACCTAACCTAACCTAACCTAACCTAACCTAACCTAACCTAACCTAACCTAACCTAACCTAACCTAACCTAACCTAACCTAACCTAACCTAACCTAACCTAACCTAACCTAACCTAACCTAACCTAACCTAACCTAACCTAACCTAACCTAACCTAACCTAACCTAACCTAACCTAACCTAACCTAACCTAACCTAACCTAACCTAACCTAACCTAACCTAACCTAACCTAACCTAACCTAACCTAACCTAACCTAACCTAACCTAACCTAACCTAACCTAACCTAACCTAACCTAACCTAACCTAACCTAACCTAACCTAACCTAACCTAACCTAACCTAACCTAACCTAACCTAACCTAACCTAACCTAACCTAACCTAACCTAACCTAACCTAACCTAACCTAACCTAACCTAACCTAACCTAACCTAACCTAACCTAACCTAACCTAACCTAACCTAACCTAACCTAACCTAACCTAACCTAACCTAACCTAACCTAACCTAACCTAACCTAACCTAACCTAACCTAACCTAACCTAACCTAACCTAACCTAACCTAACCTAACCTAACCTAACCTAACCTAACCTAACCTAACCTAACCTAACCTAACCTAACCTAACCTAACCTAACCTAACCTAACCTAACCTAACCTAACCTAACCTAACCTAACCTAACCTAACCTAACCTAACCTAACCTAACCTAACCTAACCTAACCTAACCTAACCTAACCTAACCTAACCTAACCTAACCTAACCTAACCTAACCTAACCTAACCTAACCTAACCTAACCTAACCTAACCTAACCTAACCTAACCTAACCTAACCTAACCTAACCTAACCTAACCTAACCTAACCTAACCTAACCTAACCTAACCTAACCTAACCTAACCTAACCTAACCTAACCTAACCTAACCTAACCTAACCTAACCTAACCTAACCTAACCTAACCTAACCTAACCTAACCTAACCTAACCTAACCTAACCTAACCTAACCTAACCTAACCTAACCTAACCTAACCTAACCTAACCTAACCTAACCTAACCTAACCTAACCTAACCTAACCTAACCTAACCTAACCTAACCTAACCTAACCTAACCTAACCTAACCTAACCTAACCTAACCTAACCTAACCTAACCTAACCTAACCTAACCTAACCTAACCTAACCTAACCTAACCTAACCTAACCTAACCTAACCTAACCTAACCTAACCTAACCTAACCTAACCTAACCTAACCTAACCTAACCTAACCTAACCTAACCTAACCTAACCTAACCTAACCTAACCTAACCTAACCTAACCTAACCTAACCTAACCTAACCTAACCTAACCTAACCTAACCTAACCTAACCTAACCTAACCTAACCTAACCTAACCTAACCTAACCTAACCTAACCTAACCTAACCTAACCTAACCTAACCTAACCTAACCTAACCTAACCTAACCTAACCTAACCTAACCTAACCTAACCTAACCTAACCTAACCTAACCTAACCTAACCTAACCTAACCTAACCTAACCTAACCTAACCTAACCTAACCTAACCTAACCTAACCTAACCTAACCTAACCTAACCTAACCTAACCTAACCTAACCTAACCTAACCTAACCTAACCTAACCTAACCTAACCTAACCTAACCTAACCTAACCTAACCTAACCTAACCTAACCTAACCTAACCTAACCTAACCTAACCTAACCTAACCTAACCTAACCTAACCTAACCTAACCTAACCTAACCTAACCTAACCTAACCTAACCTAACCTAACCTAACCTAACCTAACCTAACCTAACCTAACCTAACCTAACCTAACCTAACCTAACCTAACCTAACCTAACCTAACCTAACCTAACCTAACCTAACCTAACCTAACCTAACCTAACCTAACCTAACCTAACCTAACCTAACCTAACCTAACCTAACCTAACCTAACCTAACCTAACCTAACCTAACCTAACCTAACCTAACCTAACCTAACCTAACCTAACCTAACCTAACCTAACCTAACCTAACCTAACCTAACCTAACCTAACCTAACCTAACCTAACCTAACCTAACCTAACCTAACCTAACCTAACCTAACCTAACCTAACCTAACCTAACCTAACCTAACCTAACCTAACCTAACCTAACCTAACCTAACCTAACCTAACCTAACCTAACCTAACCTAACCTAACCTAACCTAACCTAACCTAACCTAACCTAACCTAACCTAACCTAACCTAACCTAACCTAACCTAACCTAACCTAACCTAACCTAACCTAACCTAACCTAACCTAACCTAACCTAACCTAACCTAACCTAACCTAACCTAACCTAACCTAACCTAACCTAACCTAACCTAACCTAACCTAACCTAACCTAACCTAACCTAACCTAACCTAACCTAACCTAACCTAACCTAACCTAACCTAACCTAACCTAACCTAACCTAACCTAACCTAACCTAACCTAACCTAACCTAACCTAACCTAACCTAACCTAACCTAACCTAACCTAACCTAACCTAACCTAACCTAACCTAACCTAACCTAACCTAACCTAACCTAACCTAACCTAACCTAACCTAACCTAACCTAACCTAACCTAACCTAACCTAACCTAACCTAACCTAACCTAACCTAACCTAACCTAACCTAACCTAACCTAACCTAACCTAACCTAACCTAACCTAACCTAACCTAACCTAACCTAACCTAACCTAACCTAACCTAACCTAACCTAACCTAACCTAACCTAACCTAACCTAACCTAACCTAACCTAACCTAACCTAACCTAACCTAACCTAACCTAACCTAACCTAACCTAACCTAACCTAACCTAACCTAACCTAACCTAACCTAACCTAACCTAACCTAACCTAACCTAACCTAACCTAACCTAACCTAACCTAACCTAACCTAACCTAACCTAACCTAACCTAACCTAACCTAACCTAACCTAACCTAACCTAACCTAACCTAACCTAACCTAACCTAACCTAACCTAACCTAACCTAACCTAACCTAACCTAACCTAACCTAACCTAACCTAACCTAACCTAACCTAACCTAACCTAACCTAACCTAACCTAACCTAACCTAACCTAACCTAACCTAACCTAACCTAACCTAACCTAACCTAACCTAACCTAACCTAACCTAACCTAACCTAACCTAACCTAACCTAACCTAACCTAACCTAACCTAACCTAACCTAACCTAACCTAACCTAACCTAACCTAACCTAACCTAACCTAACCTAACCTAACCTAACCTAACCTAACCTAACCTAACCTAACCTAACCTAACCTAACCTAACCTAACCTAACCTAACCTAACCTAACCTAACCTAACCTAACCTAACCTAACCTAACCTAACCTAACCTAACCTAACCTAACCTAACCTAACCTAACCTAACCTAACCTAACCTAACCTAACCTAACCTAACCTAACCTAACCTAACCTAACCTAACCTAACCTAACCTAACCTAACCTAACCTAACCTAACCTAACCTAACCTAACCTAACCTAACCTAACCTAACCTAACCTAACCTAACCTAACCTAACCTAACCTAACCTAACCTAACCTAACCTAACCTAACCTAACCTAACCTAACCTAACCTAACCTAACCTAACCTAACCTAACCTAACCTAACCTAACCTAACCTAACCTAACCTAACCTAACCTAACCTAACCTAACCTAACCTAACCTAACCTAACCTAACCTAACCTAACCTAACCTAACCTAACCTAACCTAACCTAACCTAACCTAACCTAACCTAACCTAACCTAACCTAACCTAACCTAACCTAACCTAACCTAACCTAACCTAACCTAACCTAACCTAACCTAACCTAACCTAACCTAACCTAACCTAACCTAACCTAACCTAACCTAACCTAACCTAACCTAACCTAACCTAACCTAACCTAACCTAACCTAACCTAACCTAACCTAACCTAACCTAACCTAACCTAACCTAACCTAACCTAACCTAACCTAACCTAACCTAACCTAACCTAACCTAACCTAACCTAACCTAACCTAACCTAACCTAACCTAACCTAACCTAACCTAACCTAACCTAACCTAACCTAACCTAACCTAACCTAACCTAACCTAACCTAACCTAACCTAACCTAACCTAACCTAACCTAACCTAACCTAACCTAACCTAACCTAACCTAACCTAACCTAACCTAACCTAACCTAACCTAACCTAACCTAACCTAACCTAACCTAACCTAACCTAACCTAACCTAACCTAACCTAACCTAACCTAACCTAACCTAACCTAACCTAACCTAACCTAACCTAACCTAACCTAACCTAACCTAACCTAACCTAACCTAACCTAACCTAACCTAACCTAACCTAACCTAACCTAACCTAACCTAACCTAACCTAACCTAACCTAACCTAACCTAACCTAACCTAACCTAACCTAACCTAACCTAACCTAACCTAACCTAACCTAACCTAACCTAACCTAACCTAACCTAACCTAACCTAACCTAACCTAACCTAACCTAACCTAACCTAACCTAACCTAACCTAACCTAACCTAACCTAACCTAACCTAACCTAACCTAACCTAACCTAACCTAACCTAACCTAACCTAACCTAACCTAACCTAACCTAACCTAACCTAACCTAACCTAACCTAACCTAACCTAACCTAACCTAACCTAACCTAACCTAACCTAACCTAACCTAACCTAACCTAACCTAACCTAACCTAACCTAACCTAACCTAACCTAACCTAACCTAACCTAACCTAACCTAACCTAACCTAACCTAACCTAACCTAACCTAACCTAACCTAACCTAACCTAACCTAACCTAACCTAACCTAACCTAACCTAACCTAACCTAACCTAACCTAACCTAACCTAACCTAACCTAACCTAACCTAACCTAACCTAACCTAACCTAACCTAACCTAACCTAACCTAACCTAACCTAACCTAACCTAACCTAACCTAACCTAACCTAACCTAACCTAACCTAACCTAACCTAACCTAACCTAACCTAACCTAACCTAACCTAACCTAACCTAACCTAACCTAACCTAACCTAACCTAACCTAACCTAACCTAACCTAACCTAACCTAACCTAACCTAACCTAACCTAACCTAACCTAACCTAACCTAACCTAACCTAACCTAACCTAACCTAACCTAACCTAACCTAACCTAACCTAACCTAACCTAACCTAACCTAACCTAACCTAACCTAACCTAACCTAACCTAACCTAACCTAACCTAACCTAACCTAACCTAACCTAACCTAACCTAACCTAACCTAACCTAACCTAACCTAACCTAACCTAACCTAACCTAACCTAACCTAACCTAACCTAACCTAACCTAACCTAACCTAACCTAACCTAACCTAACCTAACCTAACCTAACCTAACCTAACCTAACCTAACCTAACCTAACCTAACCTAACCTAACCTAACCTAACCTAACCTAACCTAACCTAACCTAACCTAACCTAACCTAACCTAACCTAACCTAACCTAACCTAACCTAACCTAACCTAACCTAACCTAACCTAACCTAACCTAACCTAACCTAACCTAACCTAACCTAACCTAACCTAACCTAACCTAACCTAACCTAACCTAACCTAACCTAACCTAACCTAACCTAACCTAACCTAACCTAACCTAACCTAACCTAACCTAACCTAACCTAACCTAACCTAACCTAACCTAACCTAACCTAACCTAACCTAACCTAACCTAACCTAACCTAACCTAACCTAACCTAACCTAACCTAACCTAACCTAACCTAACCTAACCTAACCTAACCTAACCTAACCTAACCTAACCTAACCTAACCTAACCTAACCTAACCTAACCTAACCTAACCTAACCTAACCTAACCTAACCTAACCTAACCTAACCTAACCTAACCTAACCTAACCTAACCTAACCTAACCTAACCTAACCTAACCTAACCTAACCTAACCTAACCTAACCTAACCTAACCTAACCTAACCTAACCTAACCTAACCTAACCTAACCTAACCTAACCTAACCTAACCTTTTTTTTTTTTTTTTTTTTTTTTTTTTTTACTTGGGGAAATGCTTTTACGCATCCCCGCTCGAGTGGGGACAAGAGCGGGGTATGTTGGACTCGAGCGCCACGGCCGCAGCGGTGGCGCTAATACCAACTAAAACCCCAAGGTGTTCCTTCGGCGACGGCAGGTCGGACGGGGCCGCGGGACCATGCAGAGTATGCACCGCAGCCCCATCCCGCCGTTTGTCCGCCCCTGGGCGGACTCGCCTCGGGAAGGGGTCGTTAAACTGACCCCTTCCCAACTCGTGACGACGCGCCGGAACACCGGGCGCGTCGACCACCTGGAGGGTCTGTCACATTAAGTGACTAAGAAGGGGTGGCGGATGTCCCCACATCCGCCACCCCAGACCCTCCCAGCGGAGACGGCGTGCGAGCTCTGCTTGCACGCCTACGTCTCCGCCCTCTTCGGAGCGGGTGAGCGAGGGGATCGACCTCCCTCTCCCGCTCCTCGGCCTCCCTCTGCGACATCACCTCCTCGCAGAAAGAGGCCATCGCCTCCCAGGACCTCTCGTCGGCGACCATCCTTGCCAGGATGTTCGGCAACGAGAGGTCCCCACCCATTTCCGCGGCCAGGAAAAGCCGCGGATCCTCCGCCCCCGGGCACACCTCCAGCACGTGCTGCGCCGTCTCCTCGGCGCAGCCGCACTGGTGGCAGACCGGAGTCTCCTCCCTCCGGGCAACGCGACACAGGTACCTGCCGAAGCAGCCGTGCCCCGACAGTACCTGTGTCAACCGGAAGGAGGGGCTGCCATGGCCTCGGTGTGCCCATTCCCCCAGCACGGGGCGGATCGCCTCGAGGAGCCGGACAGCCCCGGCTCCCCTCGTCCTGTCTTCGGCGATCCGCCGGCTCCAGGACTCGAGGGCGGCTTCTCTCGCCCTCTTCCTCCACTGCTCGACCTCCCGTGGGGCAGGCCGTAGGTCCTCCGCGCGTGCCCGCGCCCTCCGCCAGTACACGGAGGAGAGGACCTTGGCCTCAAGGTCCCACGGGAGGGAGCCGGCCAGGGCACAGGCCACCTCGTGGGAGAGTGTGCGGTACCCCCGACACACTCTCACCGCCATCACCCTCTGGCCCCTGTGGAGCCGGGCGACCTCCGTCGGACCCACCGATCCGGCCCATATCGGGGCCCCATAGAGGGCCATGGACCTTACCACCGCCATATACAGGCGGCGGCAGGTCCCCCCTCCCCCTCCGAGGTTCGGCAGGAGGCGGCTCAGCGCAGCCGCCGTCCCCACGACCCTCGGGGTCATCCCCTCGAAGTGGGCCCCGAACCTCCATCTGCTGTCGAGCACGACGCCGAGGTATTTGAGCGTCGCGCCGACAGCGATGGAGGTTCCGCCCACCACTATTTTTGAGCCTGCAGGTGGCGCCCTCCGAGGCCCGTGGAAGCAGATGGCCTCGGACTTATGGAGCGCCACCTCCAGGCCCAATCGCCGGATCCTGGCCACCACCGCAGCGACCGCGGCTGTGGCCAGGACAGACGCCTCTCGGAACGTCTGCCCCCGCGCGGTAACCAACGTGTCGTCGGCGTAACAAACGACGCCGACGCCACGAAGGTTAGCGCCCCGCAACACCCAGTCGTACCCGACGTTCCACAGGGTGGGGCCCAATACGGACCCCTGTGGAACGCCGCGGGTCATGGGGCTCCGGCCCTCGCCCTCCTTTGTGGGGTAGACTACCTCCCGATCTGAGAGGTAGTCCCCCACGAGGCGTCGGAGGTACTGGGGTACTCTGTGCCACCCCAGTGCCCCCAATATTACGGTCCAGGGCAGGGTATTGAACGCGTTGGCGATGTCAAGAGACACCGCCAACAACACCCCGCCGCTGGAGCACGCCTCGTCGGAGAGGTCGCGGACGTGCGCTATGGCGTCGATCGTCGAGCGACCCCTCCGAAACCCGAACTGCGTGTCGGCCAGGTTCGGGCCGACCTCCTCCAGGTGGTTGACGAGGCGGGCATTCACCACTCGTTCCAGGAGCTTGCCCGCCTCGTCAAGCAGTACAATTGGGCGATACCCCGCCGGCTCATCTGCCGGGCGCCCCTCCTTCCTCAGCAGGACGAGCCGGCCCGACTTCCACCGCCTGGGGAACCTGCCTTCCCGCAGGCAGCGGTCTAACAGCGCCCTTAACCGCTCTCCTAATTCCTCCTGGACGAGGGCCCACGCGCGACCGGGAATCCCATCGGGCCCCGGCGCCGTGTTTCGGGCCCTCATCCTGAGGACGGCCGCCCCCAGCTCACCTTGTGAGACCTCGGGGACGTCCTCCTCCTCCTCCTCCGTGGCAGGCGCCGGTAGGGCGGGAGGGACAAATTCGGTCCCCGGACTACCGGGGAACAGTCCCTCGACCACCCTTTGGAGGACCGCCGGCTCAAGGGTGCTAGTCACTGGAGGGGCCCAGGGTCGCAGCTTCTGGCGGGCCCATTTGTAGGGCCGCCCCCATGGGTCCCTCTCCAGCGACTCCAGCAGCTCAGTCCAGGCCCGCGCCTTGGCCTGGCTGATCTCGACGCGGAGGGCCTTGCACGCCTCTCTATAGGTGATATAGAGGCGGTCCAGCTCCTCCGCGTCCTGCACCCTCCTCCGGCGGTGCCGCTGGTAGCTGCGGCGTCCTGCCAGGCACTGGCGGCGGAGCTCTGCGACCCCCTCACCCCACCAATAGACCTGACGCTTGAGCTGTGGAGGCCTCGCGCGCGGCATGGCGGCGTCGCACACGCGTGCCATGGCCTCACACAGCCCATCCGCTGCGGCTTCCAGGTCTATTGCCTCCGAGGGGGGGGCACACCACGTCTGGACAATTGCGGCTTCCCGCAGCAAGTCCGTGTCCAGACGGGTAAGTGCCCAGCGCCGGCCAGCCGCCGGTGGCAACCGCGGGCCCCGTCCTACCGACGACGAGGAGACGCTGAACCGGATATACCGGTGATCGGAGAGCGTCTCCTCGTCCACCAGCACCTCCCAGTCCCGGACACGTGCTGCGAGCTCGGGGGTGGCGAGGGTCACATCGATGACCGACCCACCCGAGCGGCGCACGCACGTGTCCTCCGACCCGCGGTTGACTACGCAGAGCCCCGTCTCCGCCAGCCACTCCTCGACGGCCTCGCCCCTGGCATCAGTCCTCGAAGACCCCCACGCGGTGGATTTCGCGTTGAGGTCTCCGAGGACGATGACGGATCGGGGACGGTTCTGGCCGACCAGGGTCCCCACTTCGCCGAGAAAACTCTCGAACTCTGCGAGGACCCTGTTGGGGGAGAAATACACCCCCACGACCACCGTCCCCCCGATCCGGGCCGCGACGTGCCCCCTACCCCTCACCACATCCTCGAGAGGAGGGGATTGGGCAGGCGACTGCGTGGTGATCGCCACCAAGCCATCCACATCTCCGACCCAGTCCGTTCTGGGCGGGATGCGGTATGGCTCGGCGATCACGGCCACCTTGATCAACCGCTCTGCCAGGCTCTGGAGGAGGAGGTCCTGAGCCCTGGCAGAGTGGTTGAGATTCGCCTGGAGGAAAGTTAGGGCCGACATCCTAACTTTCCTCCATGGCAGCCGCCTGCTCCACTACGGGGCGAGTCGGCTGCGACCTTGCTTTGGTCGCAGCCTTTTTCTTTCCAGCCTCTTTCTTGGACGGGGGCTTGGCGCATGCCTTGCCCCCGGAGAGGTGGTCTGCCGGCTTCCCCGCAGCTGCGCACAAGGTGCAGTGGGGGGCGGCAGTGCAACCGCTGGCCTTATGGCCTGTTTGACCGCAGCGGTAGCATTCCCCGCTGCGGTCCACCTCGGCCTTGCACTGGGCCCTTACATGGCCCTGTGCAAGGCACCGGAAGCAGCGGCGGGGTCGGGCCTCCAGGACCTCGACCCGCGCTGCCACCCAGCCCACCAGCAGCCGGTTGCCGGCCGCCACTATCTTCTTGGCGGCCACTGCAGGGCACCGCACGAAGGCAGTGCCCATACCCGCCGCACCCTTTCTCACCTCTCCGACCTTGAGGTCTGAAGCGGCGCAGCCTCCGGCCTTGGCGAGGCACTCGGTGAGTTCCTGGGCGCCGACCGAGTCGTCCAGGCCGCTGACCCGCAGATCTGCGGTGGTGACCGGCCTGGACACCCGAATTTCGCTCTCGGCGCCCTGGAAGACCTCCCGGAGCTTCGAGGCCAAGGAGTCAGCTTTCTCAGCCCGCTCCGTGCCCGCCACCTCTATAATGCGGCCCCCAGTCGCCGCCGCCCTCATTTTCAGCGGCGGGAAGCCGCTGAGGTCCAGCTTGGACCTGGCCTCACCCAGCACCCTGGTGAAATCCAGGCCCTTTTCTGCCGCCCCCGGTAGCAGTGTGATAACCACTGCTGCCGTGCGTTGGGGGCGGATCCTCACCTTCTGCGGCTTTTTCTTTGCCGGTGGGGCCTGTTTGCCCGCCTTGGACCTCTCCATCCTCTCCGTCGGTGCGGGCTTAGCGGGCCGCGGCTGCTGGACCTTCGGTCTTGCGGTCTTTCTACTGGCGACCACCGACCAAGCCTCAGTGAGAGGCGGTGGCGGAGGGGCAGGAAGGGTAGCATCTTGCGGGCTTTCGGCTTCCGGGGCCGATGTCTTTCCCTTTCCCTTGCCCTTGCCCTTACTGGGCTTGGGCGTCGGGACCTGCGCAGGAGTCGGTGCAGGGGGAGGAGCCGCATCTCGCCGACGGTCCGCGGCTAGAGGAGGGCGGATCCGCTTCTCCGGTAGGAGGCGCTCCTCCAGTGCCTCTAGTCGGGCACTCAGCATTCCGCCCACCTGTCGCAGGATCGCCTGTTCCAGGTTTTCCGGCGGATCCGAGGCTCCCGAGGCCTGCGGAGGAGTGGAGGTTCGCGCCTCTCTCATCTCCTTCCGGAGCTCCGACATCTCCTTCCGGAGCTCCGCGACTTCCTCGCGGAGGCGCGCGTTGGCAGCCTGCAGTTTCCGGGTCTCCTCTGTTGAGGACCTCTTCTGCAGAACTGCCATCGCTTGTTCCACCGTCTGGGCCGCCTCCTTAAGGTGGCGCTGAAAAGTGCCCTTAAGGTTGCCTGATTTGGTGGCCACCGTGTTTATAACGGCCACGGAGGCCATCACCTTCTTGGAAAGGTCGGAGACAAGCTCCTCCGACCCCTCCGATGTCGGTTCGGGCTGTTGCTCCGCCGACTTGTTGGAGCGCAGTGTCAGGGCCAGCTCGCCGACCTCCTGCTCCGCCTGCAGCTCCATCTCCTGCCTCTTGGCGGCGACAAGGGCCGCTTTTGCCTGGGCGAGGCCGACGTACTCGCCTGTAGTAGGCGGTCGGCCTCTGCCTCGTCGCGCCGTAGGCACCTTCTTAATAGCCGGAGCGTCGGCTTCTTCATCCGAGCCAGGGCCGCTGGCCCCGCTCTTTCCTTCGCTCGATCTAGCTCGTTTGAGCCAGAACCTTGCACTGGTTCTGTCGGGTGACATGCTCGTCACCGACACCATACTCCTGCAAGAGGAGTCGGAGTCTTCCGCCGCGTTTTCGGGGCTGAGCCCCCGCCCTTCGTCATATATTTGTTTGGTTTTTGTATTCTCCATAATAAATCCCACGAGTAGGGTCGATATAGAGGTCCACTCCCGGGTGACGCCCATTCCGGGAGCAAGGGTACATACTATGGAGGGCCCCAGGTATCCATAGGTTTTTACGGGTTTTCTCCCGGGTTTTTTATGTCGAGCTTGCCTGCTCTGGGACCGGCCAATAAAGGCAAGTCCCCTTCGGCCCTAACACATACCACCACGTACCACCCTTAGCGCGAACGGGGGTCTTTGCGATGGCAGTGCGGAACCGGGTGGAGGAAGAGCGCACCTCCCTCCAAGGACGCTGGCCAGAAGATTTCTCCCCGGGCCCACTCGGCGGCAGTGTAAGTGCACGCCGAGCACGTCCCCGACTTGCGCCGCCGCTACTCAGCATAAGGCTGAGACGCCGGCCAAGCCCCGCAGCCACTCAAGGCCGCCAAGACTCACCCACCGCTACCCGGACTGTCCAGGGCGCCGGGTGAGCCTACCCCCTCCGGAAGGCCTAAAGGCCCCCCAAACGCCGTCCACAGACGACCCCCCACGTCCGGACCCCCGTCCGGACTGCCTTCTACGCCAGCTCCAGATAAAAGCTCTGGAGCGTGCGGAGAAGGCCCCCCCGACTTGCGCCGCCGCTACCCAGCATAAGGCTGGGACGCCGGCCAAGCCCCGCAGCCACTCAAGGCCGCCACAGGCTCGCACCGCCGCTTCCCGGACTCTCCAGGGCGCCGGTCGAGCCTCCTCCTCGGGTCCTCTTAGTTTCCCCGCAGCTATCTGGCCGCAGGTACTTAGCCCCCCCGCCACGACAAGGCGGGACCCACTGGGGGGGAACCTAACCTAACCTAACCTAACCTAACCTAACCTAACCTAACCTAACCTAACCTAACCTAACCTAACCTAACCTAACCTAACCTAACCTAACCTAACCTAACCTTTTTTTTTTTTTTTTTTTTTTTTTTTTACTTTGGGAAATGCATTTACGCATCCCCGCCGTGTGGGGACACGAGCGGGGTATGTCGGACTCGAGCGCCACAGCCTCAGCAATGGCGCTAATACCGACTAAAACCCAAAGGTGTTCCACCGCTGCGGCAAGTCGGACGGGGGCCGCGGGACCATGCAGAGTATGCACCGCAACCCCCTCCCGCCGCCTGTCCGCCCCTGGGCGGACCCGCCTCGGGAAGATCCCCCTTCCCCTTTTGGTACGACGCGCCGGAACACCGGGCGCGTCGTCCACCCCTGGGGGTCTGTCACGACTGTGACGAGAAGGACGGATGTCCCCACATCCGCCCCCCAGACCCCCCGACTCGCGTCGCCGCTACCCAGCATAAGGCTGGGACGCCGACCGAGCCCCGCGGCCACTCAAGGCCGCCAAAGGCTCGCACCGCCGCTACCCGGAATGTCCAGGGCGCCGGACGAGCCTACCCCCTCCGTCCGGACCAAGTCCGGACCGCCTTCTACACGCACTCCAGATAAAAGCTCTGGGGCGCGCGGAGAAGGCCACCGGGCCCTACAGCACCTGCTCTCAAAGGAGAGGTGGGTGAGAGGGCCCCGACTTGCGCCGCCGCTACCCAGCATAAGGCTGGGACGCCGGCCAAGCCCCGCAGCCACTCAAGGCCGCCAAGGCTCGCACCGCCGCTACCCGGACTGTCCGGGGCGCCGGGCGAGCCTACCCCCTCCGGGAGGCGTAAAGCCTCCCCAACACACGGTCGCAGAGGATAGGGAGGACGGCGCACCGTAATACCGGCACTCCTCTTCCCCTGCGACCCCACCGCGTCCGCCATCGAACGGTGGCGACCCCGTCGAGGCCGCGGAAGACAGGGAAAGCGGCAACGAAACACCGACAGTCCTCTTCCGCCGCGGCCCCTAACCCTCAGCTGCAGTGCGACCCCCACACTGCAGCCCGCCTCAGTTGCGATGCTGCCCATACAGCACCCCAACCTACCGGCCGCTTCGACAGGGCCTGGGAGGGACAGCGCCCGGAAGAAGCGGCCCCACCTCGGGTTCCTCTTTGCTTCACCGTGGGTGGGGAAAACCACGGCTACTGAGCCCCCCCGCCGCGACAAGGCGGGAACCCACTGGGGGGGAACCTAACCTAACCTAACCTAACCTAACCTAACCTAACCTAACCTAACCTAACCTAACCTAACCTAACCTAACCTAACCTAACCTAACCTAACCTAACCTTTTTTTTTTTTTTTTTTTTTTACTTTGGGAAATGCATTTACGCATCCCCGCCGTGTGGGGACACGAGCGGGGTATGTCGGACTCAAGCGCCACGGCCTCGGCAGTGACGCTAATACCGACTAAAACCCAAAGGTGTTCCACCGCTGCAGCACGTCGGACGGGGGCCGCGGGACCATGCAGAGTATGCACCGCAACCCCCTCCCGCCGCCTGCCCGCCCCTGGGCGGACCCGCCTCGGGGAAGCACCCCCTTCCCCCCCTTGGTACGACGCGCCGGAACACCGGGCGCGTCGTCCACCCCTGGGGGTCTGTCACGACTGTGACTAAAGGGACGGATGTCCACCACATCCGCCCCCCAGACCCCCCGACTCGCGTCGCCGCTACCCAGCATAAGGCTGGGACGCCGACCGAGTCCCGCGGCCACTCAAGGCCGCCAAGGCTCGCACCGCCGCTACCCGGAATGTCCAGGGCGCCGGACGAGCCTACCCCCTCCGTCCGGACATCGTCCGGACCGCCTTCTACGCGCGCTCCAGATAAAAGCTCTGGGGCGTGCGGAGAAGGCCCCCGGGCCCTACAGCACTACTTTCCAAGGAGAGTTGGGTGAGAGGGCCCCGACTTGCGCCGCCGCTACCCAGCATAAGGCTGGGACGCCGGCCAAGCCCCGCAGCCACTCAAGGCCGCCAAGGCTCGCACCGCCGCTACCCGGACTGTCCGGGGCGCCGGGCGAGCCTACCCCCTCCGGGGAGGCGTAAAGCCTCCCCAACTCACGGTCGCAGAGGATAGGGAGAGCGGCGCACCGTAATACCGGCACTCCTCTTCCCCTGCGACCCCACCGCACCGCCATTCAACGGTGGCGGCCCCGTATCCCTCAGCTGCAGTGCGAACCCCCACACTGCAGCCCACCTCAGTTGCGGCGCCAACCCCACCGCAACCTACCGGCCGCTTCGACTGGGCCCGGGAAGCACAGCCCGGAAGAAGCGGCCCCACCTCGGGTTCCTCTTTGCTTCACCGTGGGTGCCGAATCCACGGTTACTGAGCCCCCCCGCCGCGACAAGGCGGGAACCCACTGGGGGGGAACCTAACCTAACCTAACCTAACCTAACCTAACCTAACCTAACCTAACCTAACCTAACCTAACCTAACCTAACCTAACCTAACCTAACCTAACCTAACCTAACCTAACCTAACCTAACCTAACCTTTTTTTTTTTTTTTTTTTACTTGGGGAAATGCTTTTACGCATCCCCGCTCGAGTGGGGACAAGAGCGGGGTATGTTGGACTCCAGCGCCACGACCGCGGTTGTGGCGCTAATACCAACTAAAACCCCAAGGTGTTCCGTCGGCGACGGCAAGTCGGACGGGGCCACGGGACCATGCAGAGTATGCACCGCAGCCCCGTCCCGCCGTTTGTCCGCCCCTGGGCGGACTCGCCTCGGGAAGGGGTCGTTGAACTGACCCCTTCCCACCTCGTGACGACGCGCCGGAACACCAGGCGCGTCGACCACCTGGAGGGTCTGTCACGCTAAGTGACTAAGAAGGGGTGGCGGATGTCCCCACATCCACCACCCCAGACCCTCCGAGCGGAGACGGTGTGCGAGCACGGCTTGCACGCCGTCGTCTCCGCCCTCTTCGGAGCGGGTGAGCGAGGGGATCTGCCTCCCTCTCCCGCTCCTCGGCCTCCCTCTGCGACATCACCTCCTCGCAGAAAGAGGCCATCGCCTCCCAGGACCTCTCGTCGGCGACCATCCTTGCCAGGATGTTCGGCAACGAGAGGTCCCCACCCATTTCCGCGGCCAAGAACAGCCGCGGATCCGCCGCCCCCGGGCACACCTCCAGCACGTGCTGCGCCGTTTCCTCGGCGCAGCCGCACTGGTGGCAGTCCGGAGTCTCTTCCCTCCGGGCAACGCGACACAGGTATCTCCCGAAGCAACCGTGCCCCGAGAGTACCTGTGTCAACCGGAAGGAGAGACTCCCGTGGCCACGGTGTACCCATGCCCTAAGTACCGGGCGGATCGCCTCGAGGAGCCGGACAGCTCCGGCTCCCCTTGTCCTATCTTCGGCGATCCGCCGGCTCCATGACTCGAGGGCGGCCTGTCTCGCCCTCTTCCGCCACTGCTCGACCTCCCGTGGGGCAGGCCGTAGGTCCTCCGCGCGTGCCCGCGCCCTCCGCCAGTACACGGAGGAGAGGACCTCGGCCTCCAAGTCCCACGGGAGGGAGCCGGCCAGGGCGCAGGCCACCTCATGGGAGAGTGTGCGGTACCCCCGACACACTCTCACGGCCATGACCCTCTGGGCCTTGTGGAGCCGGGCGACCTCCCTCGGGCCCACCGATCCAGCCCATATCGGGGCCCCGTAGAGGGCCATTGACCTGACCACCGCCATATACAGGCGGCGGCAGGTCCCCCCTCCCCCTCCGAGGTTCGGTAGGAGGCGGCTCAGCGCAGCCGCCGTCCCAACGACCCTCGGGGTCAACCCCTCGAAGTGGGCCCCGAACCTCCATCTGCTGTCGAGCACGACGCCGAGATACTTCAGCGTCGCGCCGACAGCAATGGAGGTTCCGCCCACCACTATCTTTGAGCCTGCAGGTGGCGCCCTCCGAGGCCCGTGGAAACAGATGGCCTCGGATTTATGGAGCGCCACCTCCAGGCCCAACCGCCGGATCCGGGCCACCACCGCAGCGACCGCGGCGGTGGCCAGGACAGACGCATCTCTATACGTCTGCCCCCTCGCGGTAACCAACGTGTCGTCAGCGTAACAAACGACGCTGACGCCACGAAGGTTAGCGCCCCTCAAGACCCAGTCATACCCGATGTTCCACAGGGTGGGGCCCAATACGGACCCCTGTGGAACGCCGCGGGTCATGGGGCTCCGGCCCTCTCCCTCCTTTGTGGGGTAGACTACCTCCCGATCCGAGAGGTAGTCCCCCACGAGGCGTCGGAGGTACTGGGGTATTCTGTGCCACCCCAGTGCCCCCAATATTACGGTCCAGGGCAGGGTGTTGAACGCGTTGGCGATGTCAAGAGACACCGCCAGCAACACCCCGCCGCTGGAGCACGCCTCGTCGGAGAGGTCGCGGACGTGCGCTATCGCGTCGATCGTCGAGCGACCCCTCCGAAACCCGAATTGTGTGTCGGCCAGATTCGGGCCGACACCCTCTAGGTGGTTGACGAGGCGGGCATTCACCACACGCTCCAGGAGCTTGCCCGCCTCGTCAAGCAGCACAATCGGGCGATACCCCGCCGGCTGGTCCGCCGGGCGCCCCTCCTTCCTCAGCAGGACCAACCGGCCCGACTTCCACCGCCTGGGGAACCTACCTTCCCGCAGGCAGCGGTCGAGCAGCGCCCTCAGGCGCTCCCCCAACTCCTCCTGGACGAGGGCCCACGCGCGACCGGGAATCCCATCGGGCCCCGGCGCCGTGTTCTTGGCCCTCATCCTAAGGACGGCCGCCCCCAGCTCGCCCTGCGAGACCTCGGGGACGTCCTCCTCTTCCTCCTCCGTGGCAGGCGCCGGTAGGGCGGGAGGGACGAATTCGGTCCCCGGGCTACCGGGGAACAGTCCCTCGACCACCCTACGGAGGACCGCCGGCTCCAGGGTGCTGGTCACTGGAGGGGCCCAGGGTCGCAGTTTCTGGCGGGCCCATTTGTAGGGCCGCCCCCACGGGTCCCTCTCCAGCGACTCCAGCAGATCCTGCCAGGCCTGTGCTTTGGCCTGGCTGATCGCGACGCGGAGAGCTTTGCACGCCTCTCTATAGGTGATGTAGAGGCGGTCCAGCTCCTCCGCGTCCTGCACCCTCCTCCGGCGGTGCCGCTGGTAGCTGCGGCGTCCTACCAGGCACTGGCGGCGGAGCTCTGCGACCCCCTCGCCCCACCAATAGACCTGACGCTTGGGCTGTGGAGGCCTCGCGCGCGGCATAGCAGCGTCGCACACGCGTGCCATGGCCTCACACAGCCCATCCGCTGCGGCGTCCAGGTCTATTTCCCCCGAGGGAGGGGCACACCACGTCTGGACAATTGCGGCTTCCCGCAGCAAGTCCGTGTCCAGACGGGTTAGTGCCCAGCGCCGGCCAGTCGCAGGCGGCAACCGCGGGCCCTGTCCTATCGTCGACGAGGAGACGCTGAATCGGATATACCGATGATCGGAGAGCGTCTCCTCGTCCACCAGGACTTCCCAGTCCCGGACACGTGCGGCGAGCTCGGGGGTGGTAAGGGTCACGTCGATGACCGACCCACCCGAGCGTCGCACGCACGTGTCCTCCGACCCACGGTTGACCACGCAGAGCCCCGTCTCCGCCAGCCACTCACCAACGGCCTCGCCCCTGGCATCAGTCCTCGAAGACCCCCACGCGGTGGATTTCGCGTTGAGGTCTCCGAGGACGATGACGGATCGGGGACGGTTCTGGCCGACCAGGGTCCCCACTTCGCCGAGAAAACTCTCGAACTCGGCGAGGACCCTGTTGGGGGAGAAATACACCCCCACAACCACCGTCCCCCCGATCCGGGCCGCGACGTATCCCCTACCCCTCACCACATCCTCGAGGGGAGGGGATTGAGCAGGCGACTGGGTGGTGATCGCCACCAAACCATCTAGATCTCCGGCCCAGTCAGTCCTGGGCGGGATCCGATATGGCTCGGCGATCACGGCCACCTTAATCAACCGCTCTGCCAGGTTCTGGAGGAGGAGGTCCTGAGCCCTGGCAGAGTGGTTGAGATTCCCCTGGAGGAAAGTTAGGGCCGACATCCTAACTTTCCTCCATGGCAGCCGCCGGCTCCGGAGTGGGGCGAGGCGGCTGCGACCTGACCTTGGTCGCAGCCTTCTTCTTCCGGCCCTCTATCTTGGACGGGGGCTTGGCACAGGCCTTGCCCCCGGAGAGGTGGTCCGCCGGCTTCCCCACGGCTGCGCACAAGGTGCAGTGGGGGGCGGCGGAGCAGCCGCTGGCCTTGTGGCCAGTTTGACCGCAGCGGTAACATTCCCCGCTGCGGTCTACCTCGGCCTTGCACTGGGCCCTGACATGGCCCAGTGCGAGGCACCGGAAGCAACGGCGGGGTCGGGCCTCCAAGACCTCGACCCGCGCTGCCACCCATCCCACCAGCAGCCGGTTGCCAGCCGCCACAATCTTCCTGGCGGCCACTGCGGGGCACCGCACGAAGGCAGTGCCCATGCCCGCTGCACCTTTCCTTACTTCCCCGACTTTAAGGTCCAGGGCGGTGCAGCCTCCGGCCTTGGCGATGGAGTCGGTCAGCTCCTGGACGCTGACCGAGTCGTCCAGGCCGCTGATTCGCAGATCTGCGGTGGTGACCGGCCTGGACACCCGGATTTCCCCTTCGGCACCCTGGAATACTTCCCGCAGCTTTGAGGCCAGAGAGTCGGCTTTCTCCGACCTCTCAGTGCCCGACACCTCGATGATACGGCCCCCGGTCGCCGCCGCTCTCATCTTCAGCGGCGGAAAGCCGCTGAGGTCCAGCTTCGACCGGGCCTCACCCAGAACCCTGGTGAAGTCCAGGCCCTTTTCTACCGCCCCTGGCAGCAGCGTTATAACCACCGCTGCCGTGCGCTGGGGGCGGATCCTAACCTTCTGCGGCTTCTTCTTAGCTTGGGCCTGGGCCTTGTTTCCTGTCTTGGGCCTCTCTGTGGGTGCGGCCTTAACGGGCCGCGGCTGCTGGACCTTAGGTCTAGCGGTCTTCCTCCTTGCAACCTCCGACCAGGCCTCGTTAAGAGGCGGTGGCGGAGGGGCAGGAATTGCAGCCGCTTTCGGGTGTTCTGCTTCCGGGGCTGCGGGCTTTGAAGCTTTCCCCTTGCCTTTGCCCTTACTGGGCTTGGGCGTCGGGGGCTGCTCCAAGGTGGGCGCAGGGGCAGGTGCCGCTTCTCGCCGACGGTCCGCGGCCAGAGGAGGGCGGATGCGCCTCTCCGGCAGTAGGCGTTCTTCCAGTGCCTCAAAGCGGGCACTGATCATCCCGCCTACTTGCCGCAGGATTGCCTGCTCCAACTCCTCCGCCGGGCGAGGGGCAGATCCCGAGGCCCGCGGAGGAGTGGAGGTTCGCGCCTCTCGCATCTCCTTCCGGAGCTCCGTCATCTCCTTCCGGAGCTCCGCAACTTCCTCCCGGAGGCGCGCGTTGGCAGCCTGCAGTTTCCGGGTCTCCTCCGTTGAGGACCTCTTCTGCAGGACTGCCATTGCCTCTTGCACCGTCTGGGCCGCCTCCTTAAGGTGACGCTGGAAGGTCCCCTTAAGGTTGCCAGACTTAGTGGCCACTGTATTTATCACGGCCACGGAGGCCATCACCTTTTTAGAGAGATCGGAGGCAAGCTCCTCCGATCCCTCCAATGTCGGCTCGGGCGATTGCTCGGCCGATTTGCTGGAGCGCAGGGTCAGGGCCAGCTCCCCGACCTCCTGCTCCGCCTGCAGCTCCAGCTCCTGCCTCTGGGCGGCGACCAAAGCCGCCTTGGCCTGGGCGAGGCCGACGTACTCGCCTGTGGTAGGCGGTCGGCCTCTGCCTCGTCGCGCTGTAGGCGCTGTCGGCGTCTTCTTTGTTGCCGGAGCGTCGGCTTCTTCGTCGGAGCCAGGGCCACTGGCCCCGCTCAATGTTTCCTGAGATCTGGCTCGTTTTAGCCAGAATCTCGGGCTTCTTCTCTCAGGTGACATACTGGTCACCGAAACCATACTCCTGCAAGAGGAGTCTGATTCGTCGCCGTTTTCGGGCCTAAGCCCCCGTCCTTCGTCATATTTAGTTTTTGAAATATCCATATAATTCCCACGAGTTGGGTCGATATAGATGTCCACTCCCGGGTGACGCCCATTCCGGGAGCAAGGGTACATACTATGGAGGGCCCCAGGTATCCATAGGTTTTTACGGGTTTTCTCCCGGGTTTTTTATGTCGAGCTTGCCTGCTCTGGGACCGGCCAATAAAGGCAAGTCCCCTTCGGCCCTTACACATGCCACCACGTACCACCCTTAGCGCGAACGGGGGTCTTTGCGATGGCAGTGCGGAACCGGGTGGAGGAAGAGCGCACCTCCCTCCAAGGACGCTGGCCAGAAGATTTCTCCCCGGGCCCACTCGGCGGCAGTGTAAGTGCACGCCGAGCACGTCCCCGACTTGCGCCGCCGCTACTCAGCATAAGGCTGAGACGCCGGCCAAGCCCCGCAGCCACTCAAGGCCGCCAAGACTCACCCACCGCTACCCGGACTGTCCAGGGCGCCGGGTGAGCCTACCCCCTCCGGAAGGCCTAAAGCCTCCCCAAACGCCGTCCGCAGACGACCCCATACGTCCAGACCCCCGTCCGGACTGCCTTCTGCGCCAGCCCCAGATAAAAGCTCTGGGGCGTGCGGAGAAGGCCCCCCGACTTGCGCCGCCGCTACCCAGCATAAGGCTGGGACGCCGGCCAAGCCCCGCAGCCACTCAAGGCCGCCGCAGACTCGCACCGCCGCTTCCCGGACTCTCCAGGGCGCCGGTCGAGCCTCCTCCTCGGGTCCTCTTAGTTTCCCCGCAGCTATCTGGCCGCAGGTACTTAGCCCCCCCGCCACGACAAGGCGGGACCCACTGGGGGGGAACCTAACCTTTTTTTTTTTTTTTTTTTTTTTTACTTGGGGAAATGCTTTTACGCATCCCCGCTCGAGTGGGGACAAGAGCGGGGTATGTTGGACTCGAGCGCCACGGCCGCAGCGGTGGCGCTAATACCAACTAAAACCCCAAGGTGTTCCTTCGGCGACGGCAAGTCGGACGGGGCCACGGGACCATGCAGAGTATGCACCGCAGCCCCGTCCCGCCGTTTGTCCGCCCCTGGGCGGACTCGCCTCGGGAAGGGGTCGTTAAACTGACCCCTTCCCACCTCGTGACGACGCGCCGGAACACCGGGCGCGTCGACCACCTGGAGGGTCTGTCACATTAAGTGACTAAGAAGGGGTGGCGGATGTCCCCACATCCGCCACCCCAGACCCTCCCAGCGGAGACGGCGTGCGAGCTCTGCTTGCACGCCTCCGTCTCCGCCCTCTTCGGAGCGGGTGAGCGAGGGGATCAACCTCCCTCTCCCGCTCCTCGGCCTCCCTCTGCGACATCACCTCCTCGCAGAAAGAGGCCATCGCCTCCCAGGACCTCTCGTCGGCGACCATCCTTGCCAGGATGTTCGGCAACGAGAGGTCCCCACCCATTTCCGCGGCCAAGAACAGCCGCGGATCCGCCGCCCCCGGGCACACCTCCAGCACGTGCTGCGCCGTCTCCTCGGCGCAGCCGCACTGGTGGCAGTCCGGAGTCTCTTCCCTTCGGGCAACGCGACACAGGTATCTCCCGAGGCAACCGTGCCCCGAGAGTACCTGTGTCAGCCGGAAGGAGAGACTCCCATGGCCGCGGTGCACCCAATCCCTCAGCACGGGACGGATCGCCTCGAGGAGCCGGACTGCCCCGGCTCCCCTCGTCCGGTCTTCGGCGATCCGCCGGCTCCATGATTCGAGGGCGGCTGCTCTCGCCCTCTTCCGCCACTGTTCTACCTCCCGTGGGGCAGGCCGTAGGTCCTCCGTGCGGGCGCGCGCCCTGCGCCAGTACACGGAGGAGAGGACCTCGGCCTCAAGGTCCCACGGGAGGGAGCCGGCCAGGGCACAGGCCACCTCGTGGGAGAGTGTGCGATACCCCCGACACACTCTCACCGCCATTGTCCTCTGGCCCCTGTGGAGCCGGGCCACCTCCGTCGGACCCACCGAGCCGGCCCATATCGGGGCCCCATAGAGGGCCATGGACCTTACCACCGCCATATAGAGGCGGCGGCAGGTCCCCCCTCCCCCTCCGAGGTTCGGCAGGAGGCGGCTCAGTGCAGCCGCCGTCCCCACGACCCTCGGGGTCAGGCCCTCGAAGTGGGCCCCGAACCTCCACCTGCTGTCGAGCACGACGCCGAGGTACTTAAGCGTCGAGCCGACAGCAATCGACGTCCCGCCCACCACTATTTTTGAGCCTGCAGGTGGCGCCCTCCGAGGCCCATGGAAGCATATGGCCTCGGACTTATGGAGCGCCACCTCCAGGCCCAACCGCCGGATCCTGGCCACAACCGCAGCGACCGCAGCCGTGGCCAGGACAGACGCCTCTCGGTACGTCTGCCCCCTCGCGGTAACCAACGTGTCGTCGGCGTAACAAACGACGCCGACGCCACGAAGGTTAGCGCCCCTCAGGACCCAATCGTACCCGACGTTCCACAGGGTGGGGCCCAATACGGACCCCTGTGGAACGCCGCGGGTCATGGGGCTCCGGCCCTCTCCCTCCTTTGTGGGGTAGACTACCTCTCGATCTGAGAGGTAGTCCCCCACGAGGCGTCGGAGGTACTGGGGTACTTTGTGCCACCCCAGTGCCCCCAATATTACGCTCCAGGGCAGGGTGTTGAACGCGTTGGCGATGTCAAGAGACACCGCCAACAACACCCCGCCGCTGGAGCACGCCTCGTCGGAGAGGTCGCGGACGTGTGCTATGGCGTCGATCGTCGAGCGACCCCTCCGAAACCCGAACTGCGTGTCGGCCAGGTTCGGGCCGACATCTTCGAGGTGGTTGACGAGGCGGGCATTCACCACTCGCTCCAGGAGCTTGCCCGCCTCGTCAAGCAGCACAATCGGGCGATACCCCGCCGGCTCGTCTGCCGGGCGCCCCTCCTTTCTCAGCAAGACGAGCCGGCCCGACTTCCACCGCCTGGGGAACCTGCCTTCCCGCAGGCAGCGGTCGAGAAGCACCCTCAGCCGCTCTCCTAACTCCTCCTGGACGAGGGCCCACGCGCGACCGGGAATCCCATCGGGCCCCGGCGCCGTGTTCCGGGCCCTCATCCGGAGGACGGCCGCCCCCAGCTCACCCTGTGAGACCTCGGGGACCTCCTCCTCCTCCTCCTCCGTGGCAGGCGCCGGTAGGGCGGGAGGGACGAACTCGGTCCCCGGACTACCGGGGAACAGTCCCTCGACCACCCTTTGGAGGACCGCCGGCTCCAGGGTGCTAGTCACTGGAGGGGCCCAGGGTCGCAGTTTCTGGCGGGCCCATTTGTAGGGCCGCCCCCACGGGTCCCTCTCCAGTGACTCCAGCAGCTCAGTCCAGGCCCGCGCCTTGGCCTGGCTGATCTCGACGCGGAGGGCCTTGCACGCCTCTCTGTACACGATGTAGAGGCGATCCAGCTCCTCCGCGTCCTGCACCCTCCTCCGGCGGTGCCGCTGGTAGCTGCGGCGTCCTGCCAGGCACTGGCGGCGGAGCTCTGCGACCCCCTCGCCCCACCAATAGACCTGACGCTTGAGCTGTGGAGGCCTCGCGCGCGGCATGGCGGCGTCGCACACGCGTACCATGGCCTCACACAGCCCATCCGCTGCGGCGTCCAGGTCTACTTCCTCGGAGGGGGGGGCACTCCACGTCTGGACAATTGCGGCTTCTCGCAGCAAGTCCGTGTCCAGACGGGTAAGTGCCCAGCGCCGGCCAGCCGCCGGTGGCAACCGAGGGGCCCGTCCTACTAACGACGAGGAGACGCTGAATCCGATATACCTATGGTCGGAGAGCGTCTCCTCGTCCACTAGGACCTCCCAGTCCCGAACACGTGCTGCGAGCTCGGGGGTGGCAAGGGTCACGTCGATGACCGACCCACCCGAGCGTCGCACGCACGTGTTCTCCGACCCCCGGTTGACGACGCAGAGCCCCGTCTCCACCAGCCACTCATCGACGGCCTCGCCCCTGGCATCAGTCCTCGAAGACCCCCACGCCGTGGATTTGGCGTTGAGGTCTCCGAGGACGATGACCGATCGGGGACGGTTCTGGCCGATCAGGGTCCCCACTTCGCCGAGAAAACTCTCGAACTCGGCGAGGACCCTGTTGGGGGAGAAATATACCCCCACGACCACCGTCTCCCCGATCCGGGCCGCGACGTATCCCCTACCCCTCGCCACATCTTCGAGGGGGGGGGATTGAGCAGGCGACTGTGTGGTGATCGCCACCAAGCCATCCAGATCCCCAACCCAGTCTGTCCTGGGCGGGATCCGGTATGGCTCGGCGATCACGGCCACCTTGGTCAACCGCTCTGCCAGACTCTGGAGGAGGAGGTCCTGAGCCCTGGCAGAGTGGTTGAGATTCGCCTGGAGGAAAGTTAGGGCCGACATCCTAACTTTCCTCCATGGCAGCCGCCTGCTCCGGAGTGGGGCGAGTCGGCTGCGACCTGACCTTGGTCGCAGCCTTCTTCTTCCGGCCCTCTATGTTGGACGGGGGCTTGGCGCAGGCCTTGCCCCCGGAGAGGTGTTCCGCCGGCTTCCCCACGGCTGCGCACAAGGTGCAGTGGGGGGCGGCGGAGCAGCCGCTGGCCTTGTGGCCAGGTTGACCGCAGCGGTAGCATTCCCCGCTGCGGTCCACCTCGGCCTTGCACTGGGCCCTGACATGGCCCAGTGCGAGGCACCGGAAGCAGCGGCGGGGTCGGGCCTCCAGGACCTCGACCCGCGCCGCTACCCACCCCACCAACAGCCGGTTGCCGGCCGCCACTATCTTCTTGGCGGCCACTGCAGGGCACCGCACGAAGGCAGTGCCCATACCCGCCGCCCCCTTCCGTACCTCCCCGACCTTGAGGTCCAGGGCGGCACAGCCTCCGGCCTTGGCGAGGCACTCGGTCAGCTCCTGGGTGCTGACCGAGTCGTCCAGGCCGCTCACCCGCAGATCTGCGGTGGTGACCGGCCTGGACACCCGTATTTCCCCCTCGGCGCCCAGGAACACTTCCCGCAGCTTTGAGGCCAGAGAGTCGGCTTTCTCTGCCCTCTCCGTGCCCGACACCTCTATAATGCGGCCCCCCGTTGCTGCCGCTCTCATTTTTAGCGGCGGGAAGCCGCTGAGGTCCAGTTTTGATCTGGCCTCGCCCAACACTCTGGAGTAGTCCAGGCCTTTTTCGGTCGCCCCCGGCAGCAGCGTGATGACCACCGCTGCCGTGCGTTGGGGGCGGATCCTCACCTTGGGCTTTTTCTTTGCCGGTGGGGCCTGTTTTCCCGCCTTGGTCCTCTCTGCCTGTGCGGCCTTTGCGGGTCGCGGCTGCTGGACCTTTGGTCTGGCGGTCGACCTCCTGACGACCTCCGTCCAAGCCTCTGTGAGAGGCGGTGGCACAGGGGCAGGAAGGGCAGCAGGCGGGCATTCAGCTTCCGGGGCTGCGGGCTTTGAAGCCTTCCCTTTGCCCTTGCCCTTAGTGGGCTTGGGCGTCGGGACCTGCGCAGGGATCGGCGCATGGGAAGGAGCCACGTCACGTCGACGGTCCGCGGCCAGGGGAGGGCGGATGCGTTTCTCCGGCAGGAGGCGTTCCTCCAGTGCCTCAAACCGGGCACTGAGCATCCCGCCCACCTGTCGGAGGATCGCTTGTTCCATGTTTTCCGCCGGACCCGAGGCTCCCGAGGCCTGCGGAGGAGTGGAGGTTCGCGCCTCTCTCATCTCCTTCCGGAGCTCCGTCATCTCCTTCCGGAGCTCCGCGACTTCTTCCCGGAGGCGCGCGTTGGCAGCCTGCAGTTTCCGGGTCTCCTCTGTTGAGGACCGCTTCTGCAGGACTGCCATTGCCTCTTGCACAGTCTGGGCTGCCTCCTTAAGGTGACGCTGGAAGGTCCCCTTCAAGTTGCCAGACTTGGTGGCCACCGTATTAATCATGGCCACTGAGGCCATCACCTTCTTAGATAGATCGGAGGCAAGCTCCTCCGATCCCTCCGATGTCGGCTCGGACAATTGCTCGGCCGACTTGCTGGAGCGCAGGGTCAGGGCCAGCTCCCCGACCTCCTGCTCCGCCTGCAGCTCCAGCTCCTGCCGTTTGGCAGCTACTAACGCCGCCTTGGCCTGGGCGAGGCCGACGTACTCGCCTGTGGTAGGCGGTCGGCCTCGGCCTCGTCGCGCTGTTGGCGCTTTCTTGCTGGCCGGGGCGTCGGCTTCCTCGTCTGTGCCAGGGCCGCTGGCCCCGCTCTTCCCGTCGCTAGATCTGGCTCTCTTCAGCCAGCACCTCACGCTCGATCTGTCGGGTGACATGCTCGTCACCGAGACCATGCTCCTGCATGAGGAGTCAGAATCCTCCGCGTTTTCGGGGCTAAGCCCCCGCCCTTCGTCGTAAATGTTTTTGGTAGTTAAGTTATCCATATAATTCCCACGAGTCGGGTCGATATACAGGTCCACTCCCGGGTGACGCCCATTCCGGGAGCAAGGGTACATACTATGGAGGGCCCCAGGTATCCATAGGTTTTTACGGGTTTTCTCCCGGGTTTTTTATTTCGAGCTTGCCTGCTCTGGGACCGGCCAATAAAGGCAAGTCCCCTTCGGCCCTAACACATACCACCACGTACCACCCTTAGCGCGGACGGGGGTCTTTGCGATGGCAGTGCGGAACCGGATGGAGGAAGAGCGCACCTCCCCCCAAGGACGCTGGCCAGAAGATTACTCCCCCGGCCCACTCGACGGCAGTGTAAGTGCACGCCGAGCACGTCCCCGACTTGCGCCGCCGCTACTCAGCATAAGGCTGAGACGCCGGCCAAGCCCCGCAGCCACTCAAGGCCGCCAAGACTCACCCACCGCTACCCGGAATGTCCAGGGCGCCGGGTGAGCCTACCCCCTCCGGAAGGCCTACAGCCCCCCAAACGCCGTCCACGGACGACCCCCCACGTCCGGACCCCTGTCCGGACTGCCTTCTGCGCCAGCTCCAGATAAAAGCTCTGGAGCGTGCGGAGAAGGCCCCCCCGACTTGCGCCGCCGCTACCCAGCATAAGGCTGGGACGCCGGCCAAGCCCCGCAGCCACTCAAGGCCGCCACAGGCTCGCACCGCCGCTTCCCGGACTCTCCAGGGCGCCGGTCGAGCCTCCTCCTCGGGTCCTCTTAGTTTCCCCGCAGCTATCTGGCCGCAGGTACTTAGCCCCCCCGCCACGACAAGGCGGGACCCACTGGGGGGGGGGGGGAACCTAACCTAACCTAACCTAACCTAACCTAACCTAACCTAACCTAACCTAACCTAACCTAACCTAACCTAACCTAACCTAACCTAACCTTTTTTTTTTTTTTTTTTTTTTTTTTTTTTTTTTTTTTTACTTTGGGAAATGCATTTACGCATCCCCGCCGTGTGGGGACACGAGCGGGGTATGTCGGACTCGAGCGCCACGGCCGCAGCAATGGCGCTAATACCGACTAAAACCCAAAGGTGTTCCACCGCGACAGCACGTCGGACGGGGCCACGGGACCATGCAGAGTATGCACCGCAGCCCCATCCCGCCGTCTGCCCGCCCCTGGGCGGACCCTCCTCGGGAAGCACCCCCTTCCCTCCCCTTGGTACGACGCGCCGGAACACCGGGCGCGTCGTCCACCCCTGGGGGTCTGTCACGACTGTGACTAAAGGGACGGATGTCCACCACATCCGCCCCCCAGACCCCCCGACTCGCGTCGCCGCTACCCAGCATAAGGCTGGGACGCCGACCGAGTCCCGCGGCCACTCAAGGCCGCCAAGGCTCGCACCGCCGCTACCCGGAATGTCCAGGGCGCCGGACGAGCCTACCCCCTCCGTCCGGACATCGTCCGGACCGCCTTCTACGCGCGCTCCAGATAAAAGCTCTGGGGCGTGCGGAGAAGGCCCCCGGGCCCTACAGCACTACTCTCCAAGGAGAGTTGGGTGAGAGGGCCCCGACTTGCGCCGCCGCTACCCAGCATAAGGCTGGGACGCCGGCCAAGCCCCGCAGCCACTCAAGGCCGCCAAGGCTCGCACCGCCGCTAACCTAACCTAACCTAACCTAACCTAACCTTTTTTTTTTTTTTTTTTTTTTTTTTACTTTGGGAAATGCATTTACGCATCCCCGCCGTGTGGGGACACGAGCGGGGTATGTCGGACTCGAGCGCCACGGCCTCAGCAGTGGCGCTAATACCGACTAAAACCCAAAGGTGTTCCACCGCTGCGGCAAGTCGGACGGGGGCCGCGGGACCATGCAGAGTATGCACCGCAGCCCCCTCCCGCCGCCTGCCCGCCCCTGGGCGGGCCCGCCTCGGGAAGACCCCCTTCCCCCCTTGGTACGACGCGCCGGAACACCGGGCGCGTCGTCCACCCCTGAGGGTCTGTCACGCTGTGACTAAGAGGGCGGATGTCCACCACATCCGCCCCCCAGACCCCCCGAATCGCGTCGCCGCTACCCAGCATAAGGCCGGGACGCCGACCGAGCCCCGCAGCCACTCAAGGCCGCTAAAGACTCGCACCGCCGCTACCCGGAATGTCCAGGGCGCCGGGCGAGCCTACCCCCTCCGTCCGGACCTCGTCCGGACCGCCTTCTACACGCGCTCCAGATAAAAGCTCTGGGGCGCGCGGAGAAGGCCACCGGGCCCCACAGCACCTGCTCTCAAAGGAGAGGTGGGTGAGAGGGCCCCGACTTGCGCCGCCGCTACCCAGCATAAGGCTGGGACGCCGGCCAAGCCCCGCAGCCACTCAAGGCCGCCAAGGCTCGCACCGCCGCTACCCGGACTGTCCGGGGCGCCGGGCGAGCCTACCCCCTCCGGGGAGGCGTAAAGCCTCCCCATCTCACGGTCGCAGAGGATAGGGAGAGCGGCGCACCGTAATACCGGCACTCCTCTTCCCCTGCGACCCCACCGCACCGCCATTCAACGGTGGCGGCCCCGTATCCCTCAGCTGCAGTGCGAACCCCCACACTGCAGCCCACCTCAGTTGCGGCGCCAACCCCACCGCAACCTACCGGCCGCTTCGACTGGGCCCGGGAAGCACAGCCCGGAAGAAGCGGCCCCACCTCGGGTTCCTCTTTGCTTCACCGTGGGTGCCGAATCCACGGTTACTGAGCCCCCCGCCACGACAAGGCGGGAACCCACTGGGGGGAACCTAACCTAACCTAACCTAACCTAACCTAACCTAACCTAACCTAACCTAACCTAACCTAACCTAACCTAACCTAACCTAACCTAACCTAACCTTTTTTTTTTTTTTTTTTTTTTTTTTTTTTTTTTTTTTTACTTTGGGAAATGCATTTACGCATCCCCGCCGTGTGGGGACACGAGCGGGGTATGTCGGACTCCAGCGCCACGACCGCAGTAGTGGCGCTAATACCGACTAAAACCCAAAGGTGTTCCACCGCTGCGGCAAGTCGGACGGGGGCCGCGGGACCATGCAGAGTATGCACCGCAACCCCCTCCCGCCACCTGCCCGCCCCATGGGCGGACCCGCCTCGGGAAGACCCCCTTCCCCCCCCTTGGTACGACGCGCCGGAACACCGGGCGCGTCGTCCACCCCTGAGGGTCTGTCACAACTGTGACTAAGGAGACGGATGTCACCCACATCCGCCCCCCAGACCCCCCGACTCGCGTCGCCGCCGACCGAGCCCCGCGGCCACTCAAGGCCGCCAAAGGCTCGCACCGCCGCTACCCGGACTGTCCAGGGCGCCGGGCGAGCCTACCCCCTCCGTCCGGACATCGTCCGGACCGCCTTCTACACGCGCTCCAGATAAAAGCTCTGGGGCGCGCGGAGAAGGCCACCGGGCCCTACAGCACCTGCTCTCAAAGGAGAGGTGGGTGAGAGGGCCCCGACTTGCGCCGCCGCTACCCAGCATAAGGCTGGGACGCCGGCCAAGCCCCGCAGCCATTCAAGGCCGCCAAGGCTCGCACCGCCGCTACCCGGACTGTCCGGGGCGCCGGGCGAGCCTACCCCCTCCGGGGAGGCGTAAAGCCTCCCCAACTCACGGTCGCAGAGGATAGGGAGAGCGGCGCACCGTAATACCGACACTCCTCTTCCCCTGCGACCCCACCGCGCCGCCATTCAACGGTGGCGGCCCCGTCTCCCTCAGCTGCAGTGCGAACCCCCACACTGCAGCCCGCCTCAGTTGCGATGTAGTACCCCACCGCAACCTACCGGCCGCTTCGACAGGGCCCGTGGCAAAGCCCTAGAAGAAGCGGCCCCACCTCGGGTTCCACTTGGCTTCACCGTGGGTGGGGAAAACCACGGCTACTGAGCCCCCCCGCCGCGACAAGGCGGGAACCCACTGGGGGGGAACCTAACCTAACCTAACCTAACCTAACCTAACCTAACCTAACCTAACCTAACCTAACCTAACCTAACCTAACCTAACCTAACCTAACCTTTTTTTTTTTTTTTTTTTTTTTTTTTTTTTTTTTTTTTACTTTGGGAAATGCATTTACGCATCCCCGCCGTGTGGGGACACGAGCGGGGTATGTCGGACTCGAGCGCCACGGCCGCAGCAATGGCGCTAATACCGACTAAAACCCAAAGGTGTTCCACCGCGACAGCACGTCGGACGGGGCCACGGGACCATGCAGAGTATGCACCGCAGCCCCATCCCGCCGTCTGCCCGCCCCTGGGCGGACCCTCCTCGGGAAGCACCCCCTTCCCTCCCCTTGGTACGACGCGCCGGAACACCGGGCGCGTCGTCCACCCCTGGGGGTCTGTCACGACTGTGACTAAAGGGACGGATGTCCACCACATCCGCCCCCCAGACCCCCCGACTCGCGTCGCCGCTACCCAGCATATGGCTGGGACGCCGACCGAGTCCCGCGGCCACTCAAGGCCGCCAAGGCTCGCACCGCCGCTACCCGGAATGTCCAGGGCGCCGGACGAGCCTACCCCCTCCGTCCGGACATCGTCCGGACCGCCTTCTACGCGCGCTCCAGATAAAAGCTCTGGGGCGTGCGGAGAAGGCCCCCGGGCCCTACAGCACTACTCTCTAAGGAGAGTTGGGTGAGAGGGCCCCGACTTGCGCCGCCGCTACCCAGCATAAGGCTGGGACGCCGGCCAAGCCCCGCAGCCACTCAAGGCCGCCAAGGCTCGCACCGCCGCTACCCGGACTGTCCGGGGCGCCGGGCGAGCCTACCCCCTCCGGGGAGGCGTAAAGCCTCCCCAACTCACGGTCGCAGAGGATAGGGAGAGCGGCGCACCGTAATACCGACACTCCTCTTCCCCTGCGACCCCACCGCACCGCCATTCAACGGTGGCGGCCCCGTATCCCTCAGCTGCAGTGCGACCCCCACACTGCAGCCCACCTCAGTTGCGGCGCGGACCCCACCGCAACCTACCGGCCGCTTCGACTGGGCCTGGGAGGCACAGCGCCCGGAAGAAGCGGCCCCACCTCGGGTTCCTCTTTGCTTCGCCGTGGGTGGGGAAAACCACGGCTACTGAGCCCCCCCGCCGCGACAAGGCGGGAACCCACTGGGGGGGAACCTAACCTAACCTAACCTAACCTAACCTAACCTAACCTAACCTAACCTAACCTAACCTAACCTAACCTAACCTAACCTAACCTAACCTAACCTAACCTTTTTTTTTTTTTTTTTTTTTTTTTTACTTTGGGAAATGCATTTACGCATCCCCGCCGTGTGGGGACACGAGCGGGGTATGTCGGACTCGAGCGCCACGGCCTCAGCAATGGCGCTAATACCGACTAAAACCCAAAGGTGTTCCACCGCTGCAGCACGTCGGACGGGGGCCGCGGGACCATGCAGAGTATGCACCGCAACCCCCTCCCGCCGCCTGCCCGCCCCTGGGCGGACCCGCCTCGGGAAGCTCCCCCTTCCCTCCCCTTGGTACGACGCGCCGGAACACCGGGCGCGTCGTCCACCCCTGGGGGTCTGTCACGACTGTGACTAGAAGGACGGATGTCCACCACATCCGCCCCCCAGACCCCCCGACTCGCGTCGCCGCTACCCAGCATAAGGCTGGGACGCCGACCGAGCCCCGCAGCCACTCAAGGCCGCCAAAGACTCGCACCGCCGCTACCCGGAATGTCCAGGGCGCCGGGCGAGCCTACCCCCTCCGTCCGGACCTCGTCCGGACCGCCTTCTACGCGCGCTCCAGATAAAAGCTCTGGGGCGCGCGGAGAAGGCCACCGGGCCCTACAGCACCTGCTCTCAAAGGAGAGGTGGGTGAGAGGGCCCCGACTTGCGCCGCCGCTACCCAGCATAAGGCCGGGACGCCGGCCAAGCCCCGCAGCCACTCAAGGCCGCCAAGGCTCGCACCGCCGCTACCCGGAATGTCCAGGGCGCCGGGCGAGCCTACCCCCTCCGGGGAGGCGTAAAGCCTCCCCAACTCACGGTCGCAGAGGATAGGGAGAGCGGCGCACCGTAATACCGGCACTCCTCTTCCCCTGCGACCCCACCGCGCCGCCATTCAACGGTGGCGGCCCCGTATCCCTCAGCTGCAGTGCGAACCCCCACACTGCAGCCCACCTCAGTTGCGGCGCCAACCCCACCGCAACCTACCGGCCGCTTCGACTGGGCCCGGGAAGCACAGCCCGGAAGAAGCGGCCCCACCTCGGGTTCCTCTTGGCTTCACCGTGGGTGCCGAATCCACGGTTACTGAGCCCCCCCGCCGCGACAAGGCGGGAACCCATTGGGGGGGAACCTAACCTAACCTAACCTAACCTAACCTAACCTAACCTAACCTAACCTAACCTAACCTAACCTAACCTAACCTAACCTAACCTAACCTAACCTAACCTAACCTTTTTTTTTTTTTTTTTTTTTTTTTTTTACTTTGGGAAATGCATTTACGCATCCCCGCCGTGTGGGGACACGAGCGGGGTATGTCGGACTCCAGCGCCACGACCGCGGTAGTGGCGCTAATACCGACTAAAACCCAAAGGTGTTCCACCTCTGCAGCACGTCGGACGGGGGCCGCGGGACCATGCAGAGTATGCACCGCAACCCCCTCCCGCCGCCTGCCCGCCCCTGGGCGGACCCGCCTCGGGAAGCACCCCCTTCCCTCCCCTTGGTACGACGCGCCGGAACACCGGGCGCGTCGTCCACCCCTGAGGGTCTGTCACAATGTGACTAAGAGGATGGATGTCCACCACATCCGCCCCCCAGACCCCCCGACTCGCGTCGCCGCTACCCAGCATAAGGCTGGGACGCCGACCGAGTCCCGCGGCCACTCAAGGCCGCCAAGGCTCGCACCGCCGCTACCCGGAATGTCCAGGGCGCCGGACGAGCCTACCCCCTCCGTCCGGACATCGTCCGGACCGCCTTCTACGCGCGCTCCAGATAAAAGCTCTGGGGCGTGCGGAGAAGGCCCCCGGGCCCTACAGCACTACTCTCCAAGGAGAGTTGGGTGAGAGGGCCCCGACTTGCGCCGCCGCTACCCAGCATAAGGCTGGGACGCCGGCCAAGCCCCGCAGCCACTCAAGGCCGCCAAGGCTCGCACCGCCGCTACCCGGACTGTCCGGGGCGCCGGGCGAGCCTACCCCCCCCGGGGAGGCGTAAAGCCTCCCCAACTCACGGTCGCAGAGGATAGGGAGAGCGGCGCACCGTAATACCGACACTCCTCTTCCCCTGCGACCCCACCGCGCCGCCATCAAACGGTGACGGCCCCGTCTCCCTCAGCTGCAGTGCGACCCCCACACTGCAGCCCACCTCAGTTGCGGCCCAGATCCCACCGCAACCTACCGGCCGCTTCGACAGGGCCCGTGGCGAAGCCCTAGAAGAAGCGGCCCCTCCTCGGGTTCCACTTTGCTTCACCGTGGGTGGGGAAAACCACGGCTACTGAGCCCCCCCGCCGCGACAAGGCGGGAACCCACTGGGGGGGAACCTAACCTAACCTTTTTTTTTTTTTTTTTTTTTTTACTTTGGGAAATGCATTTACGCATCCCCGCCGTGTGGGGACACGAGCGGGGTATGTCGGACTCAAGCGCCACGGCCTCGGCAGTGACGCTAATACCGACTAAAACCCAAAGGTGTTCCACCGCTGCGGCAAGTCGGACGGGGGCCGCGGGACCATGCAGAGTATGCACCGCAACCCCCTCCCGCCGCCTGCCCGCCCCTGGGCGGACCCGTCTCGGGAAGCACCCCCTTCCCTCCCCTTGGTACGACGCGCCGGAACACCGGGCGCGTCGTCCACCCCTGAGGGTCTGTCACAATGTGACTAAGAGGACGGATGTCCACCACATCCGCCCCCCAGACCCTCCGACTCGCGTCGCCGCTACCCAGTATAAGACTGGGACGCCGACCGAGCCCCGCAGCCACTCAAGGCTGCCAAAGACTCGCACCGCCGCTACCCGGACTGTCCAGGGCGCCGGGCGAGCCTACCCCCTCCGTCCGGACCTCGTCCGGACCGCCTTCTACGCGCGCTCCAGATAAAAGCTCTGGGGCGTGCGGAGAAGGCCCCGGGCCCTGCAGCACTACTCTCCAAGGAGAGATGGGTGCGAGGGCCCCGACTTGCGCCGCCGCTACCCAGCATAAGGCTGGGACGCCGGCCAAGCCCCGCAGCCACTCAAGGCCGCCAAGGCTCGCTCCGCCGCTACCCGGACTGTCCGGGGCGCCGGGCGAGCCTACCCCCTCCGGGGAGGCGTAAAGCCTCCCCAACTCACGGTCGCAGAGGATAGGGAGAGCGGCGCACCGTAATACCGACACTCCTCTTCCCCTGCGACCCCACCGCACCGCCATTCAACGGTGGCGGCCCCGTATCCCTCAGCTGCAGTGCGACCCCCACACTGCAGCCCACCTCAGTTGCGGCGCGGACCCCACCGCAACCTACCGGCCGCTTCGACTGGGCCTGGGAGGGACAGCGCCCGGAAGAAGCGGCCCCACCTCGGGTTCCTCTTTGCTTCACCGTGGGTGGGGAAAACCACGGCTACTGAGCCCCCCCGCCGCGACAAGGCGGGAACCCACTGGGGGGGAACCTAACCTAACCTAACCTAACCTAACCTAACCTAACCTTTTTTTTTTTTTTTTTTTTTTTTTTTACTTGGGGAAATGCTTTTACGCATCCCCGCTCGAGTGGGGACAAGAGCGGGGTATGTTGGACTCGAGCGCCACGGCCGCAGCGGTGGCGCTAATACCAACTAAAACCCCAAGGTGTTCCTTCGGCGACGGCAGGTCGGACGGGGCCGCGGGACCATGCAGAGTATGCACCGCAGCCCCATCCCGCCGTTTGTCCGCCCCTGGGCGGACTCGCCTCGGGAAGGGGTCATTAAACTGACCCCTTCCCACCTCGTGACGACGCGCCGGAACACCGGGCGCGTCGACCACCTGGAGGGTCTGTCACTTTACGTGACTAAGAAGGGGTGGCGGATGTCCCCACATCCGCCACCCCAGACCCTCCCAGCGGAGACGGCGTGCGAGCTCTGCTTGCACGCCTCCGTCTCCGCCCTCTTCGGAGCGGGTGAGCGAGGGGATCGACCTCCCTCTCCCGCTCCTCGGCCTCCCTCTGCGACATCACCTCCTCGCAGAAAGAGGCCATCGCCTCCCAGGACCTCTCGTCGGCGACCATCCTTGCCAGGATGTTCGGCAACGAGAGGTCCCCACCCATTTCCGCGGCCAGGAAGAGCCGCGGATCCTCCGCCCCCGGGCACACCTCCAGCACGTGCTGCGCCGTCTCCTCGGCGCAGCCGCACTGGTGGCACTCTGAAGTTTCCTCCCTCCGGGCCACGCGACACAGGTACCTCCCGAAGCAACCGTGCCCCGAGAGTACCTGCGTCAGCCGGAAGGAGAGACTTCCGTGGCCGCGGTGCACCCATGCCCCAAGTACGGGGCGGATCGCCTCCAGGAGACGGACAGCTCCGGCTCCCCTCCTCCGGTCTTGGGCGATCCGCCGGCTCCACGATTCGAGGGCGGCCGATCTCGCCCTCTTTCGCCACTGCTCGACCTCCCGTGGGGCAGGCCGTAGGTCCTCCGCGCGTGCCCGCGCCCTCCGCCAGTACACGGAGGAGAGGACCTCGGCCTCAAGGTCCCACGGGAGGGAGCCAGCCAGGGCACAGGCCACCTCGTGGGAGAGTGTGCGGTACCCCCGACACACTCTCACGGCCATCACCCTCTGGCCCCTGTGGAGCCGGGCGACCTCCCCCGGACCCAACGATCCGGCCCATATTGGGGCCCCGTAGAGGGCCATCGACCGGACCACCGCCATATACAGGCGGCGGCAGGTCCCCCCTCCCCCTCCGAGGTTCGGGAGGAGGCGGCTCAGCGCAGCCGCCGTCCCCACGATCCTCGGGGTCAACCCCTCGAAGTGGGCTCCGAACCTCCATCTGCTGTCGAGCACGACGCCGAGGTATTTCAGCGTCGCGCCGACAGCAATGGAGGTTCCACCCACCACTATCCTTGAGCCTGCAGGTGGCGCCCTCCGAGGCCCGTGGAAGCAGATGGCCTCGGATTTATGGAGCGCCACCTCCAGGCCCAACCGCCGGATCCGGGCCACCACCGCGGCGACCGCGGCGGTGGCCAGGACAGACGCATCTCTATACGTCTGCCCCCTCGCGGTAACCAACGTGTCGTCAGCGTAACAAACGACGCTGACGCCACGAAGGTTAGCGCCCCTCAGGACCCAATCATACCCGACGTTCCACAGGGTGGGGCCCAATACGGACCCCTGTGGAACGCCGCGGGTCATGGGGCTCCGGCCCTCTCCCTCCTTTGTGGGGTAGACTACCTCCCGATCGGAGAGGTAGTCCCCCACGAGGCGTCGGAGGTACTGGGGTATCTTGTGCCACACCAGCGCCCCCGATATTACGCTCCAGGGCAGGGTGTTGAACGCGTTGGCGATGTCAAGGGACACCGCCAACAACACCCCGCCGCTGGAGCACGCCTCGTCGGAGAGGTCGCGGACGTGCGCTATGGCGTCGATCGTCGAGCGACCTCTCCGAAACCCAAACTGGGTGTCGGCTAGGTTTGGGCCTACATTCTCGAGGTGGTTGACGAGGCGGGCGTTTACCACTCGTTCCAGGAGCTTGCCCGCCTCGTCAAGCAGCACTATGGGGCGGTACCCCGCCGGCTGATCTGCCGGGCGCCCCTCCTTCTTGAGCAGGACGAGCCGACCCGATTTCCACCGCCTGGGGAACCGCCCTTCCCGCAGGCAGCGGTCGAGCAGGGCCTTCAGCCGCTCCCCTAGCTCCTCTTGGACGAGGGCCCACGCGCGACCGGGAATCCCATCGGGCCCCGGCGCCGTGTTCCGGGCCCTCATCCTGAGGACGGCCGCCCCCAGCTCACCCTGTGAGACCTCGGGGACGTCCTCCTCCTCCTCCTCCGTGGCAGGCGCCGGTAGGGCGGGAGGGACGAACTCGGTCCCCGGACTTCCGGGGAACAGTCCCTCGACCACCCTTTGGAGAACCGCCGGCTCGAGGGTGCTGGTCACTGGAGGGGCCCAGGGTCGCAGCTTCTGGCGAGCCCATTTGTAGGGCCGCCCCCACGGGTCCCTCTCCAGCGACTCCAGCAGCTCCTGCCAGGCCTGTGCTTTGGCCTGGCTTATTGCGACGCGGAGGGCTTTGCACGCCTCTCTGTATGTGATGTAGAGGCGGTCCAGCTCCTCCGCGTCCTGCACCCTCCTCCGGCGGTGCCGCTGGTAGCTGCGGCGTCCTACCAGGCACTGGCGGCGGAGCTCTGCGACCCCCTCGCCCCACCAATAGACTTGGCGCTTGGACTGCGGAGGCCTTGCGCGCGGCATAGCGGCGTCGCACACGCATGCCATGGCCTCACACAGTCCATCTGCTACGGCGTCCAAGTCTATTTCTCCCGAGGGGGGGGCACACCACGTCTGGACAATTGCTGCTTCCCGCAGCAAGTCAGTGTCCAGACGGGTTAGTGCCCAGCGCCGGCCAGCCGCCGGTGGCAACCGAGGGGCCCGTCCTACCGACGACGAGGAGACGCTGAACCGGATATACCGGTGATCGGAGAGCGTCTCCTCGTCCACCAGCACCTCCCAGTCCCGGACACGTGCTGCGAGCTCGGGGGTGGCGAGGGTCACGTCGATGACCGACCCACCCGAGCGTCGCACGCACGTGTCCTCCGACCCCCGGTTGACCACGCACAGCCCCACCTCCACCAGCCACTCGTCGACGGCCTCGCCCCTGGCATCGGTCCTCGAAGACCCCCACGCGGTGGATTTCGCGTTGAGGTCTCCGAGGACGATGATGGATCGGGGACGGTTCTGGCCGACCAGGGTCCCCACCTCGCCGAGAAAACTCTCGAACTCGGCGAGGACCCTGTTGGGGGAGAAATAGACCCCCACAACCACCGTCCCCCCGATCCGGGCCGCGACGTATCCCCTACCCCTCACCACATCCTCGAGAGGGGGGGATTGGGCAGGCGACTGCGTGGTGATCGCCACCAAGCCATCCACATCTCCGACCCAGTCCGTTCTGGGCGGGATGCGGTATGGCTCGGCGATCACGGCCACCTTGATCAACCGCTCTGCCAGGCTCTGGAGGAGGAGGTCCTGAGCCCTGGCAGAGTGGTTGAGATTCGCCTGGAGGAAAGTTAGGGCCGACATCCTAACTTTCCTCCATGGCAGCCGCCTGCTCCACTACGGGGCGAGTCGGCTGCGACCTTGCTTTGGTCGCAGCCTTCTTCTTTCCAGCCTCTTTCTTGGACGGGGGCTTGGCGCATGCCTTGCCCCCGGAGAGGTGGTCTGCCGGCTTCCCCGCAGCTGCGCACAAGGTGCAGTGGGGGGCGGCAGAGCAACCGCTGGCCTTATGGCCTGTTTGACCGCAGCGGTAGCATTCCCCGCTGCGGTCCACCTCGGCCTTGCACTGGGCCCTTACATGGCCCTGTGCAAGGCACCGGAAGCAGCGACGGGGTCGGGCCTCCAGGACCTCGACCCGCGCTGCCACCCATCCGACCAGCAGCCGGTTGCCGGCCGCCACAATCTTTTTGGCGGCCACTGCGGGACACCGCACGAAGGCGGTGCCCATGCCCGCCGCACCCTTCCTTACCTCGCCGACCTTAAGGTCCGGGGCGGTGCAGCCTCCGGCCTTGGCGAGGCACTCGGTCAGCTCCTGGGCGCTGACCGAGTCGTCCAGGCCGCTCACCCGCAGATCTGCGGTGGTGACCGGCCTGGACACCCGTATTTCTCCCTCGGAGCCCAGGAAGACTTCCCGCAGCTTTGAGGCCAGAGAGTCGGCTTTCTCCGACCTCTCTGTGCCCGACACCTCGATGATGCGGCCCCCCGTTGCTGCCGCTCTCATTTTCAGCGGCGGGAAGCCGCTGAGGTCCATCTTCGACCTAGCCTCGCCCAAGACCCTGGAATAATCGAGGCCCTTGTCCACCGCCCCCGGCAGCAGCGTGATCACCACCGCTGCAGTGCGCTGGGGGCGGATTCTCACCTTCTTGGCCTGCTTCTTTGCCGGGGCCTGTTTTCCCGTTTTGGGCCTCTCCGGCTGTGCGGCCTTTGTGGGCCGCGGCTGCTGGTCCTTCGGTCTAGCAGTCTTCCTCCTGACCACCTCCGTCCACGCCTCAGTGAGAGGCGGTGGCGGAGGGGCGGGAGTGGCAGCCGCTTCCGAGCGATCGGCTACCGGCGCTGAAGGCTTTGATGCCTTTCCCTGGCCCTTGCCCTTACTGGGCTTGGGCGTCGGGGTCTGCTCCAGGGTGGGCGCAGGGGGAGGTGCCGCATCTCGCCGACGGTCCGCGGCCAAAGGCGGGCGGATGCGCCTCTCCGGCAGGAGGCGTTCTTCCAGTGCCTCAAAGCGGGCACTGATCATCCCGCCCACCTGCCGCAGGATCGCCTGTTGTAGGTCCTCCGCCGGGCAAGGGGCAGATCCCGAAGCCCGCGGAGGAGTGGAGGTTCGTGCCTCTCTCATTTCTGCACGGAGCTCCGCCATCTCTTTTCGGAGCTCCGCGACTTCTTCTCGGAGGCGCGCGTTGGCAGCCTGCAGTTTCCGGGTCTCCTCTGTAGAGGACCTCGTCTGCAGGACTGCCATCGCTTGTTCCACCGTCTGGGCCGCCTCCTTAAGGTGACGCTGGAAGGTCCCTTTCAGGTTTCCAGACTTGGTGGCCACCGTGTTGATAACGGCCACGGAGGCCATCACCTTTTTGGAGAGGTCGGAGACAAGCTCCTCCGACCCCTCCGATATCAACTCGGGCAGTTTCTCCGCCGACTTGCTGGAGCGCAGCGTCAGGGCCAACTCCCCTACCTCCTGTTCCGCCTGTAGCTCCAGCTCCTGCCGTTTGGCAGCGACAAGGGCCGCCTTGGCCTGGGCGAGGCCGACGTACTCGCCTGTGGTAGGCGGTCGGCCTCTGCCTCGTCGCGCTGGCGTTGGCGTTTTCTTCGCCGGAGCGTCAGCTTCCTCATCGGAGCCAGGGCCGCTAGCCCCGCTCTTCCCTTCGCTGGATCTGGCTCGCTTGAGCCAGAACCTCGCGCTAGTCCTGTCGGGTGACATACTTGTCACCGACACCATACTCCTACAAGAGGAGTCGGAGTCGTACACCGCGTTTTCGGGGCTAAGCCCCCGCCCTTCGTCATAAATTTGTTTGTTTTTAGAGTTTTCCATACTAAATCCCACGAGTAGGGTCGATATAAAGGTCCACTCCCGGGTGACGCCCATTCCGGGAGCAAGGGTACATACTATGGAGGGCCCCAGGTATCCATAGGTTTTTACGGGTTTTCTCCCGGGTTTTTTATGTCGAGCTTGCCTGCTCTGGGACCGGCCAATAAAGGCAAGTCCCCTTCGGCCCTAACACATGCTACCACGTACCACCCTTAGCGCGAACGGGGGTCTTTGCGATGGCAGTGCGGAACCGGATGGAGGAAGAGCGCACCTCCCCCCAAGGACGCTGGCCAGAAGATTACTCCCCCGGCCCACTCGACGGCAGTGTAAGTGCACGCCGAGCACGTCCCCGACTTGCGCCGCCGCTACTCAGCATAAGGCTGAGACGCCGGCCAAGCCCCGCAGCCACTCAAGGCCGCCAAGACTCACCCACCGCTACCCGGACTGTCCAGGGCGCCGGGTGAGCCTACCCCCTCCGGAAGGCCTAAAGCCTCCCCAAACGCCGTCCGTAGACGACCCCACACGTCCGAACCCCCGTCCGGACTGCCTTCTACGCCAGCCCCAGATAAAAGCTCTGGGGCGTGCGGGGAAGGCCCCCCCGACTCGCGTCGCCGCGACCCAGTATATGACTGGGACGCCGACCGAGCCCCGCGGCCACTCAAGGCCGCCCCCGGCTCGCACCGCCGCTTCCCGGACTCTCCAGGGCGCCGGTCGAGCCTCCTCCTCGGGTCCTCTTAGTTTCCCCGCAGCTATCTGGCCGCAGGTACTTAGCCCCCCCGCCACGACAAGGCGGGACCCACTGGGGGGGAACCTAACCTAACCTAACCTTTTTTTTTTTTTTTTTTTTTTTTTTTTTTTACTTTGGGAAATGCATTTACGCATCCCCGCCGTGTGGGGACACGAGCGGGGTATGTCGGACTCGAGCGCCACGGCCTCAGCAATGGCGCTAATACCGACTAAAACCCAAAGGTGTTCCACCGCTGCGGCAAGTCGGACGGGGGCCGCGGGACCATGCAGAGTATGCACCGCAGCCCCCTCCCGCCGCCTGCCCGCCCCTGGGCGGGCCCGCCTCGGGAAGACCCCCTTCCCCCCTTGGTACGACGCGCCGGAACACCGGGCGCGTCGTCCACCCCTGGGGGCCTGTCACGACTGTGACTAGAAGGACGGATGTCCCCACATCCGCCCCCCAGACCCCCCGACTCGCGTCGCCGCTACCCAGCATAAGGCTGGGACGCCGACCGAGCCCCGCAGCCATTCAAGGCCGCCAAAGACTCGCACCGCCGCTACCCGGAATGTCCAGGGCGCCGGGCGAGCCTACCCCCTCCGTCCGGACCTCGTCCGGACCGCCTTCTACACGCGCTCCAGATAAAAGCTCTGGGGCGCGCGGAGAAGGCCACCGGGCCCTACAGCACCTGCTCTCAAAGGAGAGGTGGGTGAGAGGGCCCCGACTTGCGCCGCCGCTACCCAGCATAAGGCCGGGACGCCGGCCAAGCCCCGCAGCCACTCAAGGCCGCCAAGGCTCGCACCGCCGCTACCCAGACTGTCCGGGGCGCCGGGCGAGCCTACCCCCTCCGGGGAGGCGTAAAGCCTCCCCAACTCACGGTCGCAGAGGATAGGGAGAGCGGCGCACCGTAATACCGGCACTCCTCTTCCCCTGCGACCCCACCGCACCGCCATTCAACGGTGGCGGCCCCGTATCCCTCAGCTGCAGTGCGAACCCCCACACTGCAGCCCACCTCAGTTGCGGCGCCAACCCCACCGCAACCTACCGGCCGCTTCGACTGGGCCCGGGAAGCACAGCCCGGAAGAAGCGGCCCCACCTCGGGTTCCTCTTTGCTTCACCGTGGGTGCCGAGTCCACGGTTACTGAGCCCCCCCGCCGCGACAAGGCGGGAACCCACTGGGGGGGAACCTTTTTTTTTTTTTTTTTTTTTTTACTTGGGGAAATGCTTTTACGCATCCCCGCTCGAGTGGGGACAAGAGCGGGGTATGTTGGACTCCAGCGCCACGGCCGCAGCGGTGGCGCTAATACCAACTAAAACCCCAAGGTGTTCCTTCGGCGACGGCAAGTCGGACGGGGCCACGGGACCATGCAGAGTATGCACCGCAGCCCCGTCCCGCCGTTTGTCCGCCCCTGGGCGGACTCGCCTCGGGAAGGGGTCTTACTGACCCCTTCCCACCTCGTGACGACGCGCCGGAACACCGGGCGCGTCGACCACCTGGAGGGTCTGTCACTTTACGTGACTAAGAAGGGGTGGCGGATGTCCCCACATCCGCCACCCCAGACCCTCCCAGCGGAGACGGCGTGCGAGCTCTGCTTGCACGCCTCCGTCTCCGCCCTCTTCGGAGCGGGTGAGCGAGGGGATCTGTCTCCCTCTCCCGCTCCTCGGCCTCCCTCTGCGACATCACCTCCTCGCAGAAAGAGGCCATCGCCTCCCAGGACCTCTCGTCGGCGACCATCCTTGCCAGGATGTTCGGCAACGAGAGGTCCCCACCCATTTCCGCGGCCAGGAAGAGCCGCGGATCCTCCGCCCCCGGGCACACCTCCAGCACGTGCTGCGCCGTCTCCTCGGCGCAGCCGCACTGGTGGCACTCTGAAGTCTCCTCCCTCCGGGCCACGCGACACAGGTACCTCCCGAAGCAACCGTGCCCCGAGAGTACCTGCGTCAGCCGGAAGGAGAGACTTCCGTGGCCGCGGTGCACCCATGCCCCCAATACGGGGCGGATCGCCTCGAGGAGCCGGACAGCCCCGGCTCCCCTCGTCCTGTCTTCGGCGATCCGCCGGCTCCAGGACTCGAGGGCGGCTTCTCTCGCCCTCTTCCGCCACTGCTCGACCTCCCTTGGGGCAGGCCGTAGGTCCTCCGCGCGTGCCCGCGTCCTCCGCCAGTACACGGAGGAGAGGACCTCGGCCTCCAGATCCCAGGGGAGGGAGCCGGCCAGGGCGCAGGCCACCTCATGGGAGAGTGTGCGGTACCCCCGACACACTCTCATGGCCATGACCCTCTGGGACTGGGGGGGAACCTAACCTTTTTTTTTTTTTTTTTTTTTTTTTTACTTTGGGAAATGCATTTACGCATCCCCGCCGTGTGGGGACACGAGCGGGGTATGTCGGACTCCAGCGCCACGACCGCAGTAGTGGCGCTAATACCGACTAAAACCCAAAGGTGTTCCACCTCTGCAGCACGTCGGACGGGGGCCGCGGGACCATGCAGAGTATGCACCGCAACCCCCTCCCGCCGCCTGCCCGCCCCTGGGCGGACCCGCCTCGGGAAGCACCCCCTTCCCCTCCCCTTGGTACGACGCGCCGGAACACCGGGCGCGTCGTCCACCCCTGAGGGTCTGTCACAATGTGACTAAGAGGACGGATGTCCACCACATCCGCCCCCCAGACCCTCCGACTCGCGTCGCCGCTACCCAGCATAAGGCCGGGACGCCGACCGAGCCCCGCAGCCACTCAAGGCCGCCAAAGGCTCGCACCGCCGCTACCCGGAATGTCCAGGGCGCCGGGCGAGCCTACCCCCTCCGTCCGGACCGCCTTCTACACGCGCTCCAGATAAAAGCTCTGGGGCGCGCAGAGAAGGCCACCGGGCCCTACAGCACCTGCTCTCAAAGGAGAGGTGGGTGAGAGGGCCCCGACTTGCGCCGCCGCTACCCAGCATAAGGCTGGGACGCCGGCCAAGCCCCGCAGCCACTCAAGGCCGCCAAGGCTCGCTCCGCCGCTACCCGGACTGTCCGGGGCGCCGGGCGAGCCTACCCCCTCCGGGGAGGCGTAAAGCCTCCCCAACTCACGGTCGCAGAGGATAGGGAGAGCGGCGCACCGTAATACCGACACTCCTCTCCCCCTGCGACCCCACCGCACCGCCATTCAACGGTGGCGGCCCCGTATCCCTCAGCTGCAGTGCGACCCCCACACTGCAGCCCACCTCAGTTGCGGCGCGGACCCCACCGCAACCTACCGGCCGCTTCGACTGGGCCTGGGAGGGACAGCGCCCGGAAGAAGCGGCCCCACCTCGGGTTCCTCTTGGCTTCACCGTGGGTGGGGAAGACCACGGCTACTGAGCCCCCCCGCCGCGACAAGGCGGGAACCCACTGGGGGGGGGGGGGAACCTTTTTTTTTTTTTTTTTTTTTTTTTACTTTGGGAAATGCATTTACGCATCCCCGCCGTGTGGGGACACGAGCGGGGTATGTCGGACTCGAGCGCCACGGCCTCAGCAATGGCGCTAATACCGACTAAAACCCAAAGGTGTTCCACCGCTGCGGCAAGTCGGACGGGGGCCGCGGGACCATGCAGAGTATGCACCGCAACCCCCTCCCGCCACCTGCCCGCCCCATGGGCGGACCCGCCTCGGGAAGACCCCCTTCCCCCCCCTTGGTACGACGCGCCGGAACACCGGGCGCGTCGTCCACCCCTGAGGGTCTGTCACACTGTGACTAAGGAGACGGATGTCACCCACATCCGCCCCCCAGACCCCCCGACTCGCGTCGCCGCTACCCAGCATAAGGCTGGGACGCCGACCGAGCCCCGCGGCCACTCAAGGCCGCCAAAGGCTCGCACCGCCGCTACCCGGACTGTCCAGGGCGCCGGGCGAGCCTACCCCCTCCGTCCGGACCTCGTCCGGACCGCCTTCTACACGCGCTCCAGATAAAAGCTCTGGGGCGCGCGGAGAAGGCCACCGGGCCCTACAGCACCTGCTCTCAAAGGAGAGGTAGGTGAGAGGGCCCCGACTTGCGCCGCCGCTACCCAGCATAAGGCTGGGACGCCGGCCAAGCCCCGCAGCCACTCAAGGCCGCCAAGGCTCGCACCGCCGCTACCCGGACTGTCCGGGGCGCCGGGCGAGCCTACCCCCTCCGGGGAGGCGTAAAGCCTCCCCAACTCACGGTCGCAGAGGATAGGGAGAGCGGCGCACCGTAATACCGGCACTCCTCTTCCCCTGCGACCCCACCGCGCCGCCATTCAACGGTGGCGGCCCCGTCTCCCTCAGCTGCAGTGCGACCCCCACACTGCAGCCCGCCTCAGTTGCGATGTAATACCCCACCGCAACCTACCGGCCGCTTCGACTGGGCCTGGGAGGCACAGCGCCCGGAAGAAGCGGCCCCACCTCGGGTTCCTCTTGGCTTCACCGTGGGTGGGGAAGACCACGGCTACTGAGCCCCCCCGCCGCGACAAGGCGGGAACCCACTGGGGGGGGGGGGGGGGAACCTAACCTAACCTAACCTAACCTAACCTAACCTAACCTAACCTAACCTAACCTAACCTTTTTTTTTTTTTTTTTTTTTTTTTTTTTTTTTTTTTTTTTTTTTTTTTTTTTTTTTTTTTTACTTTGGGAAATGCATTTACGCATCCCCGCCGTGTGGGGACACGAGCGGGGTATGTCGGACTCGAGCGCCACGGCCTCAGCAGTGGCGCTAATACCGACTAAAACCCAAAGGTGTTCCACCGCTGCGGCAAGTCGGACGGGGGCCGCGGGACCATGCAGAGTATGCACCGCAACCCCCTCCCGCCACCTGCCCGCCCCATGGGCGGACCCGCCTCGGGAAGACCCCCTTCCCCCCCCTTGGTACGACGCGCCGGAACACCGGGCGCGTCGTCCACCCCTGAGGGTCTGTCACACTGTGACTAAGGAGACAGATGTCACCCACATCCGCCCCCCAGACCCCCCGACTCGCGTCGCCGCTACCCAGCATAAGGCTGGGACGCCGACCGAGCCCCGCGGCCACTCAAGGCCGCCAAAGGCTCGCACCGCCGCTACCCGGACTGTCCAGGGCGCCGGGCGAGCCTACCCCCTCCGTCCGGACCTCGTCCGGACCGCCTTCTACACGCGCTCCAGATAAAAGCTCTGGGGCGCGCGGAGAAGGCCACCGGGCCCTACAGCACCTGCTCTCAAAGGAGAGGTGGGTGAGAGGGCCCCGACTTGCGCCGCCGCTACCCAGCATAAGGCTGGGACGCCGGCCAAGCCCCGCAGCCACTCAAGGCCGCCAAGGCTCGCACCGCCGCTACCCGGACTGTCCGGGGCGCCGGGCGAGCCTACCCCCTCCGGGGAGGCGTAAAGCCTCCCCAACTCACGGTCGCAGAGGATAGGGAGAGCGGCGCACCGTAACCTAACCTAACCTTTTTTTTTTTTTTTTTTTAACCCAGGAAAATCCTTGATGGATACCACCAGCCCCGGGGGGGGCAGGGTGGTTATGTGGGAGTCACCACCAGAAGGGTGGCATACCCACTAAAAACCTGGGGTGTTCCATCTCGGCGCTTTTATGTTGGGGCTACGGGGACGCTTGCGCACTCATCCGCGGCCCCGACAGCGCTCGTCCGATTTGGACTCCATCTCGGGCTCTCGGAGCTTTTGCTCCACCTTTCTTGATGACGATGTGTGGGAACACGTCACACATCGTGCATCCTCGGGGAACTCTCTAGACGGGCGGCGGGCCCCCCCGAGCCCGTCGCCCAGAGTGCCCATCTATGGTGGCATACGGCGGTCATGGACCAACCGTCTGCGCCCTGTTCTCTTTCGTCGGATAGGGTGACTGGCAGTATCAGTTTCCCTATTCCTTTCCGCCTCTTCTTTTTTCGCTATGACTCTTTCAGCGAAAGAGAGCACCGCATCCCAAGATTGCTCGCTGTCGACCATAAAAGCCACTACAGTCGGCAGCGAGAAATCATGTCCGATGACCGCAGCAAGTTCAGCTCGAGGCATCGACCATTCTGGGCATTCGGCAAGCGTGTGTTGCGCCGTATCCTCCCCGCTTCCGCAGTGGTGGCATATGGTGGACGGTTCTCTGCGCGCCACGTTGCAGAGGTACCGCCCGAAACAGCCGTGATTTGTCAGCAGCTGAGTCAGACGGTACGTTAGAGCCCCGTGCTCTCTTTCGAGCCACTCATCAAGCACTGGCAAGACTGCCTCTATAGTTTTGTGGCCTGCGCTGGGCCACTCCAGTCGCTCCTTCCATTTAAGTTGCAGTCTTCTGCGGGAGATTTGTCTCAACCGCCTAATCTGCTCCGGCATTGGGTGCTCTCCTCGGCTGCGTACTTCCGTAAGAGTACGGTATACTGCAGCTAGCACTTCCGCATCCAAGTCCCAGGGTGGGGTTCCAGCAAGGACGCATGCTGCCTCGAAAGACACCGTTCGGTATCCCCTAATTGCCCTGAGTGCCATAAATCGCTGCGGTCTCCGCAGAAGTGCTACATTATGACTACTCAGGGCATCCACCCAGATGGGAGCTCCATAGAGCGCCATGGACCGCACGACTCCTGTGTAGAGACGGCGGCAGGCGACTCCGGGTCCACCAACGTTTGGCAACAGTCCTCCAAGGGCCGATGCTGCCTTGATGAGTCTTGGAGCTAGCTGTCGGAAGTGCTCCTTGAAATTCCATTGGCTGTCGAGAATGAGTCCTAGGTATTTCATCGAAGACCCGACACCAATTGAAACACCTCCGACAACTATCTCCGCTCCGGCTGGTGGCGCTCTCCGAGGCCCGTGGAAACATAAAGCCTCAGACTTGTTGAGAGCCACCTTCAGTCCCAGTCGTCTGATGCGGTCTACAACTTGGGCGACCCCCGCCGTGGCTAGGATCGCTGCCTCTCTGTAGGTCCGGCCACGAGCCGTCACTAGGGTGTCATCGGCATAGCAAGTCGTGTGAACACCCGGTAAATTGGCTCCTCTCAGGACCCAGTCGTATCCCACATTCCAAAGAAACGGCCCTGCGACTGACCCTTGTGGAACTCCGCATGACATCTTCCACCGGCCCCATCCATTTCGCTCTGGGTAGATGACGTACCTCTCCGAGAAATAGTTTTCTAACGTTCGGGATAGGTAGGAAGGTACCTGGTGGAACCGCAGTGCCTCCTTAACACAGTCCCAGGGGAGTGTATTGAAGGCATTGGCAATGTCAAGCGACACTGCCAAGACAACTTCTCCCCTGGATACGGCTTCTTCTGCGAGGGCCCTCACACGCGATATTGCATCGAGTGTGGATCTGCCCCTGCGGAAGCCGTATTGACAGTCAGCTAGGTTTGGCCCCTCTTGTTCCAAATGCCTTGCCAGACGAGCGACAATAACACGCTCGAAGAGCTTTCCCGCTTCGTCTAACAAGACAATTGGCCGATATGCGGACGGTGAGTCAGCTGGTCTTCCACTTTTTTGGAGAAGAACCAATTTTCCAGTCTTCCAACTGCGCGGAAAATGGCCCCGCTCGAGACACTTGCTCAGAAGTTCTCTAAATCGCGGTTCAAGAGCCTCCAACGCGAGTCCCCAGGCGCGACCGGGAATTCCGTCCGGACCAGGGGCTCTGTTTTTGGCCCTGAGCTTCAGAGCTGCTGCCGCCAGCTCTCCCTGAGACACATGTGGGACCTCCTCCTCTGCTGCGTTAGCTTGAGCAGACAATGCCATCACCGGTGTTGTATGCTCTGCGACACTCGGGAACAGAGCAGTCACCACACTTCTTAAGAGCTGTGGTTCCAAGCTCTGCGTTAGCGGCGGTGCCCACAAGCGGAATTTGTTCCGAGCCATTTTATACGGCCTACCCCACGGATCCCGGTTCAACGCCTCGAGCATATCCACCCGAGCATTGTCTTTAGCTCGTGCTATCTCTTTCTGGAGGGTTGTCACTGCAAGCCGATACGACGCATACAGATCCGCCTCCCGTTCTTCATCTCGCTGCCGCCGCCTGCGTTGCCTGGTGTACCGTCGCCTGGTCGCCACGCACTCCTCTCGGAGATGGGCAAGCTCGGCAGACCACCAGTAAACGCTCCGCCGCTGCGGCAGGGACCTCACTCGGGGCATTGCAGCGTCGCATATTCGAGTCATCGCTTCGCGAATGCTCTCCGCTTCAGAATCCACCCCTACAGCGCCGGCTGGCACTGGGATCCAAGCCTGAACAATAGCTGCCTCAAGGAGGACTTCTCTGTCCATGCGCTTCAGGGCCCAGCGCGGTGTCTCGTCTGCCGGGAGGCGGCTTGAATCACTCGGGATTCCTGAGGGAGAGAGGTGAAACCTGATATATCGGTGATCCGAAAGCGTTTCTACTCCCTCCATCACCTCCCAATCCTGGACACAGCGGGCAAAAGCAGGGCTAGCGAACGTTAAGTCCACTATTGAGCTCCCTTGCTGTCGTACGCATGTGTTTACCGCCCCCCGGTTTAACAATAGCAGTCCCGTTGCTGCAGCCCACTCCTCGACTGCTTCGCCTCGTATGTTGGTGTCAGGGGATCCCCACACCACAGACTTTGCATTGAAGTCTCCGGCGACGAGTATGTGGTTTGGGCGACACTGGTGGACAATCGCCTCCACCTCTGATAGCCAGACTTCAAACTCCGTGAAAGGTCTGTTCGGGGAGAAATAGACACCAATGTAAGCGACCCTCCCCGACACAACAGCGACACAGCCCCGCCCTTTTACCACTTTATCAATTGGTAAGCCATTTTGGGTGACAATGGTCACCAAGTTATCCCTATCTGCAATCCAATTGTCCCGGGGAGGGACAATATATGGCTCAGCTACTATAGCAATGTTAATCAACCACTCCGCCATGCTCTGGACCAGGAGGTCTTGAGCTCTGGCGGAGTGGTTGATGTTCGCCTGTATGACTTTTAGGGCCATTATTATTGGACGTCCATTTGCCCCTCCTCGTCTCGGGTTAATGAGAGAGTCGGTTGCAGCTGGGTCGTGGCCTTGGCTGTCACCGTCTTTCCATTCTTCTTCGGAGGCAAGGTACAAGCTTTGCTTCCGATTAGATGTCCAGCTGGCTTATTAGCTGCTGCGCATATTGTGCAGTGCGGCTCAGCTGAACAACCACTTGCCTTATGGCCGGGAAGTCCACAGCGGTAACACTGGCTGCTTCGGTCAGTGTCTGCTTTGCACTGCTCTCGTACATGCCCCACTTCAAGGCATCGGAAGCAGCGCAAAGGCCTCGGTGTGAGCAGCTTCACTTGGGTGGACACCCATCCTACAAGGAGCCGACCGTTGCTCATCAACTTTTTCGCCGCGGTCACTGGACAACGCACAAAAATTGTGCCAATGCCGACGGGATTGCGGCGGATATCGTTAGCCTTAATAGTGTCTGGCTGGCATTCTCCGGCTCTTGCAATGGCCGTTACCACCTCTTCTTTCGTTACAGAGTCATCGAGTCCAGTGATACGCAGATCCGCGCTCTTTACAGGCCTAGATACACGGATGTCATCCTGACAGAAAATTCCCGACAGCTTCTCAGCGAGAGAGTCCGCTTTCCCGCCGCTTGAACCTCCTGGCACCTCCAAAACGCGGCCTCCGGTGGCTGCTTTCCGGAATTGTAGGGATGTAATCCCAAGTTCCGAAAGGTCGACCCTTCGTTTAGCTTCAGCTAGAGCATCCGCATACGTGATCCCCTTTTCAGCTCCTCTAGGCTGTATTGTTATAACAATGGCTGAGGAGCGGGGGGTGCGGAGCTTAGGTGTTCCAGAATTCGCTTGCGTTTGTCGCGAACCAGTTTGTGTCTGTGTCTGGTGCTTCCGCGATGCCGACGCCGTTGCGTCATTCGCCTTTTTGCGACTCCGCCTACCCACGGTCTCCCAGGCTTGATTTGCTGGGGCTGTCTTTGGTAGACGGGGTTCCTGCAAACCACCAGGGGCAGCCGAAAGTTGGCTGCTGCATGGCAGGTTCTGGGTTTTACCCTTCCTTCCTCGTTTACCCTTTTGGTTATTGGGGGTGGCCCTTATCACATCTGGTGCCGTATCCGAAGGCACCGTCAATTCCGAAGGCCCCAGGTTCGTCACTGGAACTGCGGGGGCGGTCCGAACAGCGGAGTTTTTGCGATCCGCAGCCAGTGGGGGACGAATACGCTTTTCTGGTAGAAGGCGCTCCTCGAGCGCCTCTAGCCGCGCGTTAATCATCCCGCCTACCTGACGAAGTATAGCCTGTTCCAATTGCCCTGCCGGCTGAGGCTCATGTGCGGTCGAAGACCCTGACGCCTGTCGCTCGGCAGGTTGTGCACCGGAGGCACGTCCCGTCATCATATCTCTGCGGAGCTCCGCGATTTCCTTGCGGAGTTCTGCTACTTCGTCTCGCAGGCGCCCGTTGGCGGCCTGCAACAATTTAGTCTCTTCCGTGGAAGACCTCTGGTGCAGATCAACGACTACATCCTTGATGGTAGCCGCCGCTTGTTTCAGAGCACGCTGAAACGTCCCCTTTAGATTGCTGGACTTAGTCGCCACCGTGTTGATGGTGGCCACACAGTCCAGAACCTTTTTATTAAGGTCGGAGGCTAGCTCCTCTCCCTCGACCGACGAACACTCAGAGAGCCGACTGGCGGACGATGACTGTGACCGCAGGTTCAGGGTCATTTTTTCCACCTCCTGCTCTGCCCTCAGTTCCATCTCGTGCCGTTGAGTGGCTAGAAAAGCCGCCTTAGCCTTTGCGAGGCCAACATATTCGCCGGTGGTAGGCGGCCGGCCTCTGCCTCTCCGAGCTGCGACAACTTTCGTAGCTGGCGCATCTAACTCACCGTCAGAGTCCAAGCCACTGCCAGCATCGCTCCCTGTCCCGCGAGATCTCGCTCGCTTCCGCCAGAGTTTACCATCTGGCGACCTATCTGGTGATCCCGTCACCGTCACCATGCTCCTACTCGAAGAGTCTGACTCTTCACTTAATTCCATATCTGGACCTACATCAGGTCCCTCTTTATTGTTTTTATTATTATTATTTTTTAAAGACATCATAAATTGATCCCACGAGTATGGCGGAAGTATACGGTCCGCCCGGGCAGTGCCCCCTGTACCCGGGTAAGAAAGGGACGGATGTCCACCACATCCGCCCCCCAGACCCCCCGACTCGCGTCGCCGCTACCCAGCATAAGGCTGGGACGCCGACCGAGTCCCGCGGCCACTCAAGGCCGCCAAGGCTCGCACCGCCGCTACCCGGAATGTCCAGGGCGCCGGACGAGCCTACCCCCTCCGTCCGGACATCGTCCGGACCGCCTTCTACGCGCGCTCCAGATAAAAGCTCTGGGGCGTGCGGAGAAGGCCCCCGGGCCCTACAGCACTACTCTCCAAGGAGAGTTGGGTGAGAGGGCCCCGACTTGCGCCGCCGCTACCCAGCATAAGGCTGGGACGCCGGCCAAGCCCCGCAGCCACTCAAGGCCGCCAAGGCTCGCACCGCCGCTACCCGGACTGTCCGGGGCGCCGGGCGAGCCTACCCCCTCCGGGGAGGCGTAAAGCCTCCCCAACTCACGGTCGCAGAGGATAGGGAGAGCGGCGCACCGTAATACCGACACTCCTCTTCCCCTGCGACCCCACCGCGCCGCCATTCAACGGTGGCGGCCCCGTATCCCTCAGCTGCAGTGCGAACCCCCACACTGCAGCCCACCTCAGTTGCGGCGCCAACCCCACCGCAACCTACCGGCCGCTTCGACTGGGCCCGGGATCCACAGCCCGGAAGAAGCGGCCCCACCTCGGGTTCCTCTTGGCTTCACCGTGGGTGCCGAATCCACGGTTACTGAGCCCCCCCGCCGCGACAAGGCGGGAACCCATTGGGGGGGTCGCACCCCAACCTAACCTAACCTAACCTAACCTAACCTTTTTTTTTTTTTTTTTTTTTTTTTTTTACTTTGGGAAATGCATTTACGCATCCCCGCCGTGTGGGGACACGAGCGGGGTATGTCGGACTCGAGCGCCACGGCCTCAGCAATGGCGCTAATACCGACTAAAACCCAAAGGTGTTCCACCGCTGCAGCACGTCGGACGGGGGCCGCGGGACCATGCAGAGTATGCACCGCAACCCCCTCCCGCCGCCTGCCCGCCCCTGGGCGGACCCGCCTCGGGGAAGAACCCCCTTCCCCCCCTTGGTACGACGCGCCGGAACACCGGGCGCGTCGTCCACCCCTGGGGGTCTGTCACGACTGTGACTAAAGGGACGGATGTCCACCACATCCGCCCCCCAGACCCCCCGACTCGCGTCGCCGCTACCCAGCATAAGGCTGGGACGCCGACCGAGTCCCGCGACCACTCAAGGCCGCCAAGGCTCGCACCGCCGCTACCCGGAATGTCCAGGGCGCCGGACGAGCCTACCCCCTCCGTCCGGACATCGTCCGGACCGCCTTCTACGCGCGCTCCAGATAAAAGCTCTGGGGCGTGCGGAGAAGGCCCCCGGGCCCTACAGCACTACTCTCCAAGGAGAGTTGGGTGAGAGGGCCCCGACTTGCGCCGCCGCTACCCAGCATAAGGCTGGGACGCCGGCCAAGCCCCGCAGCCACTCAAGGCCGCCAAGGCTCGCACCGCCGCTACCCGGACTGTCCGGGGCGCCGGGCGAGCCTACCCCCTCCGGGGAGGCGTAAAGCCTCCCCAACTCACGGTCGCAGAGGATAGGGAGAGCGGCGCACCGTAATACCGGCACTCCTCTTCCCCTGCGACCCCACCGCACCGCCATTCAACGGTGGCGGCCCCGTATCCCTCAGCTGCAGTGCGAACCCCCACACTGCAGCCCACCTCAGTTGCGGCGCCAACCCCACCGCAACCTACCGGCCGCTTCGACTGGGCCCGGGAAGCACAGCCCGGAAGAAGCGGCCCCACCTCGGGTTCCTCTTGGCTTCACCGTGAATGCCGAATCCACGGTTACTGAGCCCCCCCGCCGCGACAAGGCGGGAACCCATTGGGGGGGAACCTAACCTAACCTAACCTAACCTTTTTTTTTTTTTTTTTTTTTTTTTTTTTTTTTTTTACTTGGGGAAATGCTTTTACGCATCCCCGCTCGAGTGGGGACAAGAGCGGGGTATGTTGGACTCGAGCGCCACAGCGGTGGCGCTAATACCAACTAAAACCCCAAGGTGTTCCTTCGGCGACGGCAGGTCGGACGGGGCCGCGGGACCATGCAGAGTATGCACCGCAGCCCCATCCCGCCGTTTGTCCGCCCCTGGGCGGACTCGCCTCGGGAAGGGGTCGTTAAACTGACCCCTTCCCACCTCGTGACGACGCGCCGGAACACCGGGCGCGTCGACCACCTGGAGGGTCTGTCACGTAAAGTGACTAAGAGGGGGTGGCGGATGTCCCCACATCCACCACCCCAGACCCTCCGAGCGGAGACGGCGTGCGAGCTCTGCTTGCACGCCTCCGTCTCCGCCCTCTTCGGAGCGGGTGAGCGAGGGGATCCACCTCCCTCTCCCGCTCCTCGGCCTCCCTCTGCGACATCACCTCCTCGCAGAAAGAGGCCATCGCCTCCCAGGACCTCTCGTCAGCGACCATCCTTGCCAGGATGTTCGGCAACGAGAGGTCCCCACCCATTTCCGCGGCCAGGAAGAGCCGCGGATCCTCCGCCCCTGGGCACACCTCCAGCACGTGCTGCGCCGTCTCCTCGGCGCAGCCGCACTGGTGGCACTCTGAAGTCTCCTCCCTCCGGGCCACGCGACACAGGTACCTCCCGAAGCAACCGTGCCCCGAGAGTACCTGCGTCAGCCGGAAGGAGAGACTTCCGTGGCCGCGGTGCACCCATGCCCCAAGTACGGGGCGGATCGCCTCCAGGAGACGGACAGCTCCGGCTCCCCTCCTCCGGTCTTGGGCGATCCGCCGGCTCCACGATTCGAGGGCGGCCGATCTCGCCCTCTTTCGCCACTGCTCGACCTCCCGTGGGGCAGGCCGTAGGTCCTCCGCGCGTGCCCGCGCTCTCCGCCAGTACACGGAGGAGAGGACCTCGGCCTCAAGGTCCCACGGGAGGGAGCCGGCCAGGGCACAGGCCACCTCGTGGGAGAGTGTGCGGTATCCCCGACACACTCTCACGGCCATCACCCTCTGGCCCCTGTGGAGCCGGGCGACCTCCCCCGGACCCAACGATCCGGCCCATATTGGGGCCCCGTAGAGGGCCATCGACCGGACCACCGCCATATACAGGCGGCGGCAGGTCCCCCCTCCCCCTCCGAGGTTCGGGAGGAGGCGGCTCAGCGCAGCCGCCGTCCCCACGATCCTCGGGGTCAACCCCTCGAAGTGGGCTCCGAACCCCCATCTGCTGTCGAGCACGACGCCGAGGTATTTCAGCGTCGCGCCGACAGCAATGGAGGTTCCACCCACCACTATCCTTGAGCCTGCAGGTGGCGCCCTCCGAGGCCCGTGGAAGCAGATGGCCTCGGATTTATGGAGCGCCACCTCCAGGCCCAACCGCCGGATCCGGGTAACCAGCGAGGATACAGCGAGGTAACCCCTCGCGGTAACCAACGTGTCGTCAGCGTAACAAACGACGCTGACGCCACGAAGGTTAGCGCCCCTCAGGACCCAATCGTACCCGACGTTCCACAGGGTGGGGCCCAATACGGACCCCTGTGGAACGCCGCGGGTCATGGGGCTCCGGCCTTCTCCCTCCTTTGTGGGGTAGACTACCTCCCGATCCGAGAGGTAGTCCCCCACGAGGCGTCGGAGGTACTGGGGTACCTTGTGCCACCCCAGTGCCCCCAATATTACGCTCCAGGGCAGGGTGTTGAACGCGTTGGCGATGTCAAGAGACACCGCCAACAACACCCCGCCGCTGGAGCACGCCTCTTCGGAGAGGTCGCGGACGTGCGCTATGGCATCGATCGTCGAGCGACCCCTCCGAAACCCGAACTGCGTGTCGGCCAGATTCGGGCCGACATCCTCCAGGTGGTTGACGAGGCGGGCATTCACCACACGCTCCAGGAGCTTGCCCGCCTCGTCAAGCAGCACTATGGGGCGGTACCCCGCCGGCTGATCTGCCGGGCGCCCCTCCTTCCTGAGCAGGACGAGCCGGCCCGACTTCCACCGCCTGGGGAACCTACCTTCCCGCAGGCAGCGGTCGAGCAGTGCCCTCAGGCGCTCCCCTATCTCCTCCTGGACGAGGGCCCACGCGCGACCGGGAATCCCATCGGGCCCCGGCGCCGTATTCTTGGCCCTCATCCTGAGGACGGCCGCCCCCAGCTCGCCCTGCGAGACCTCGGGGACGACCTCCTCCTCCTCCTCCGTGGCAGGCGCCGGTAGGGCGGGAGGGACAAATTCGGTCCCCGGACTACCGGGGAACAGTCCCTCGACCACCCTTTGGAGAACCGCCGGCTCGAGGGTGCTAGTCACTGGAGGAGCCCAGGGTCGCAGTTTCTGGCGGGCCCATTTATAGGGCCGCCCCCACGGGTCCCTCTCCAGCGACTCCAGCAGCTCCAGCCAGGCCTGTGTTTTGGCCTGGCTGATCGAGACGCGGAGGGCCTTGCACGCCTCTCTGTACACGATGTAGAGGCGGTCCAGCTCCTCCGCGTCCTGCACCCTCCTCCGGCGGTGCCGCTGGTAGCTGCGGCGTCCTGCCAGGCACTGGCGGCGGAGCTCTGCGACCCCCTCGCCCCACCAATAGACCTGACGCTTGGGCTGTGGAGGCCTCGCGCGCGGCATAGCGGCGTCGCACACGCGTGCCATGGCCTCACACAGCCCATCCGCTGCGGCGTCCAGGTCTGTTGCCTCCGAGGGGGGGGCACACCACGTCTGGACAATTGCGGCTTCCCGCAGCAAGTCCGTGTCCAGACGGGTAAGTGCCCAGCGCCGGCCAGCCGCCGGTGGCAACCGCGGGCCCAGTCCTACCGACGACGAGGAGACGCTGAACCGGATATACCGGTGATCGGAGAGCGTCTCCTCGTCCACCAGCACCTCCCAGTCCCGGACACGTGCTGCGAGCTCGGGGGTGGCGAGGGTCACATCGATGACCGATCCACCCGAGCGCCGCACGCACGTGTCCTCCGACCCGCGGTTGACTACGCAGAGCCCCGTCTCCGCCAGCCACTCGTCGACGGCCTCGCCCCTGGCATCAGTCCTCGAAGACCCCCACGCGGTGGATTTCGCGTTGAGGTCTCCGAGGACGATGACGGATCGGGGACGGTTCTGGCCGACCAGGGTCCCCACCTCGCCGAGAAAACTCTCAAACTCGGCGAGGACCCTGTTGGGGGAGAAATACACCCCCACAACCACCGTCCCCCCGATCCGGGCCGCGACGTATCCCCTACCCCTCACCACATCCTCGAGAGGAGGGGATTGGGCAGGCGACTGCGTGGTGATCGCCACCAAGCCATCCACATCTCCGACCCAGTCCGTTCTGGGCGGGATGCGGTATGGCTCGGCGATCACGGCCACCTTGATCAACCGCTCTGCCAGGCTCTGGAGGAGGAGGTCCTGAGCCCTGGCAGAGTGGTTGAGATTCGCCTGGAGGAAAGTTAGGGCCGACATCCTAACTTTCCTCCATGGCAGCCGCCTGCTCCGGAGTGGGGCGAGTCGGCTGCGACCTGTCCTTGGTCGCAGCCTTCTTCTTCCGGGCCTCTATCTTGGACGGGGGCTTGGCGCAGGCCTTGCCCCCGGAGAGGTGGTCCGCCGGCTTCCCCGCGGCTGCGCACAAGGTGCAGTGGGGAGCGGCGGAGCAGCCGCTGGCCTTGTGGCCAGGTTGACCGCAGCGGTAGCATTCCCCGCTGCGGTCCACCTCGGCCTTGCACTGGGCCCTGACATGGCCCAGTGCGAGGCACCGGAAGCAGCGGCGGGGTCGGGCTTCCAGGACCTCGACCCGCGCTGCCACCCATCCTACCAGCAGCCGGTTGCCGGCCGCCACTAACTTTTTGGCGGCCACTGCAGGGCACCGCACGAAGGCAGTGCCCATGCCCGCCGCCCCCTTCCTGACCTCCCCGACCTTGAGGTCCAGGGCGGTGCAGCCTCCGGCCTTGGCGATGCACTCGGTCAGCTCCTGGACGCTGACCGAATCGTCCAGGCCGCTGATCCGCAAATCTGCGGTGGTGACCGGCCTGGACACCCGGATTTCCCCTTCGGCACCCTGGAACACCTCCCGCAGCTTTGAGGCCAGAGAGTCGGCCTTCTCCGACCTCTCTGTGCCCGACACCTCGATGATGCGGCCCCCAGTCGCCGCCGCTCTCATTTTCAGCGGCGGGAAGCCGCTGAGGTCCACCTTCGACCTGGCCTCGCCCAGCACCCTTGTATAGTCGAGGCCCTTGTCCGCCGCCCCGGGCAGCAGCGTTATCACCACCGCTGCCGTGCGCTGGGGGCGGATCCTCACCTTGGGCTTTTTCTTTGCCGGTGGGGCCTGTTTTCCCGCCTTGGGCCTCTCTGCCTGTGCGGCCTTTGCGGGTCGCGGCTGCTGGACCTTCGGTCTGGCGGTCGACCTCCTGACGACCTCCGTCCAAGCCTCTGTGAGAGGCGGTGGCACAGGGGCAGGCAGGGCAGCAGCTTGCGGGCATTCGGCTTCCGGGGCTGCGGACGCGCCGGAACACCGGGCGCGTCGTCCACCCCTGGGGGTCTGTCACGACTGTGACTAAAGGGACGGATGTCCACCACATCCGCCCCCCAGACCCCCCGACTCGCGTCGCCGCTACCCAGCATAAGGCTGGGACGCCGACCGAGTCCCGCGGCCACTCAAGGCCGCCAAGGCTCGCACCGCCGCTACCCGGAATGTCCAGGGCGCCGGACGAGCCTACCCCCTCCGTCCGGACATCGTCCGGACCGCCTTCTACGCGCGCTCCAGATAAAAGCTCTGGGGCGAGCGGAGAAGGCCCCCGGGCCCTACAGCACTACTCTCCAAGGAGAGTTGGGTGCGAGGGCCCCGACTTGCGCCGCCGCTACCCAGCATAAGGCTGGGACGCCGGCCAAGCCCCGCAGCCACTCAAGGCCGCCAAGGCTCACACCGCCGCTACCCGGACTGTCCGGGGCGCCGGGCGAGCCTACCCCCTCCGGGGAGGCGTAAAGCCTCCCCAACTCACGGTCGCAGAGGATAGGGAGAGCGGCGCACCGTAATACCGACACTCCTCTTCCCCTGCGACCCCACCGCACCGCCATTCAACGGTGGCGGCCCCGTATCCCTCAGCTGCAGTGCGAACCCCCACACTGCAGCCCACCTCAGTTGCGGCGCCAACCCCACCGCAACCTACCGGCCGCTTCGACTGGGCCCGGGAAGCACAGCCCGGAAGAAGCGGCCCCACCTCGGGTTCCTCTTGGCTTCACCGTGGGTGCCGAATCCACGGTTACTGAGCCCCCCCGCCGCGACAAGGCGGGAACCCACTGGGGGGGAACCTAACCTAACCTAACCTAACCTAACCTTTTTTTTTTTTTTTTTTTTTTTGTTACCCAGGGAAAATCCTTGATGGATACCACCGGCCCGGGGGAGCTCGGTGGTTATGTGAGACTCTCCGCCAGAAGGGCGGCCTACTCACTAAAAACCCTGGGGTGTTCCATCTCAGCGCCATCCGCCGGGGCTACGGGCACGCTTCCGCACTCAACCGCGGCCCCGACAGCGCTGGTCCCTTCGGACCCCTACCCGGGGAGCTGTAGCTCCACCTGTTATCACGCGATGTGTCGGAACACCAGACACATCACGCATCCTCGGGGGACTCTCTCATTGGGCATTGGGTTCCCCCGAACCCGCAACCCAGAGTTCCCAGTTATGGAGGCAACCGACGCTCGTGCGCCAGCCGTCTACGTCCGGTTCTCCTTTTGCGCATGGGATGGCTTGACACGTCGTCCTCCCTCATGCGCTCTGCCTTCTCCTTGCGTTCCACAACTTCCTCGCAGAAGCTTCGCAACGCATCCCAAGCCGATTCGCTGCCAGTTATGGCCACGGCAATGGCTGGCAGCGAGAGATCGCTCCCGACCTCCGCTACAAGTTGGGAACGCTGACTTTCCCACTCCGGACACGTCTCTAGCGTGTGTTGCACTGTATCTTCAGCGTAGCCGCACTCGTGACACACCGGCGTGGGCTCTCTCCCGGCTATCCTGTGCAGGTATTCGCCAAAGCAGCCATGACCTGTCAGGATTTGTGCGAGCCTAAAAGAGAGAGCACCATGTTTCCTCTCGACCCATTCCTTGAGTATGGGCCGGAATGCCTCCACGGTACGGAGACCAGCAGTTGGCTCATCCAGCCTACGCTGCCACTTCTGCATGGCCGCTTGCCGACCCAACCTCCGCCAACGTCTAATCACCTCAGGGAGAGGGAACTCACCCCTGGTCCGTGCATCCGACAGTTGGCGATAGATGTGGGACAGCATTTCGGCGTCCAAGTCCCACGGTGTGGTACCTGCCAACACGCAAGCTGCCTCATATGAGACAGTGCGATATCCTCGTATCGCTCTGAGTGCCATAAGTCGCTGCGGTCTCCGCAGCAGCTTCAGGTTATGGGCACTCAGAGCGTCTGCCCAGATGGGGGCCCCGTAGAGCGCCATTGATCGCACTGCCCCGGTGTAGAGGCGGCGACAGGCGACATTCGGCCCACCCATATTCGGGAGCAGGCTTCCCAGCGCGGACGCTGCTTTCGTGAGCTTAGGAACTAGTTGTTTGAAGTGTTCCTTGAAGTTCCATCGGCTGTCGAGGACGAGTCCCAGGTACTTCATCGTCGACCCGACTCCGATTGGAACACCTCCCACAACCAGTTCAGCTCCGGCAGGTGGCGCATTGCGAGGACCGTGAAAGCACAATGCCTCGGATTTATTCAGGGCCACCTTAAGCCCCAGTCTCCGAATACGGCTCACCACATGGGCCGTGCCTGCAGTTGCCAAGATTGCTGTCTCCCTGTACGTACGTCCGCGAGCCAAGACCAGGGTATCGTCAGCGTAGCACACCACGTCGATGCCACGTAAGTTGCCACCTCGTAGCACCCAATCGTAACCGAAGTTCCACAGGACAGGTCCTAAGACCGATCCCTGTGGAACTCCGCACGACATCTCACACCGCCCCCATCCCTCCCTCCTTGGATAGATGATGAACCTATCCGAGAGGTAATCGTCGAGGAATCGACAAAGGTAGGGGGGAACTTTGTGGTAACGCAGTGCCTTCTTGATGCAGTCCCAGGGGAGGGTATTAAAGGCATTGGCGATATCAAGCGATACCGCCAAGACGACCTCTCCCCTGGATACGGCCTCCTCCGCAAGAGCCCTCACTTTCGATATGGCATCGATCGTGGATCTGCCCCTGCGGAAGCCGAACTGACATTCGGCTAGATTTGGCCCGACCCGCTCCAGGTGCCTGTTGAGACGCGCGGCGACAACACGCTCCAGGAGCTTGCCTGCTTCGTCCAACAGCACAATTGGGCGGTAGGCCGCCGGTGAGTCTGCAGGTCGTCCTTCTTTGCGCAGCAGAACCAACTTACCGGTTTTCCACTGGCGCGGAAAGCGTCCCTTCTCGAGAGAGTCCATCAGGAGACCTCTGAATCGGGGCTCAAGGGCCTTCAGCGCCAGCACCCACGCGCGGCCTGGAATTCCATCCGGACCAGGTGCCGCGTTTTTGGCCCTGAGCCTAAGCACTGCTGCAGCAAGCTCCCCTTCGGACACTTGTGGAACGTTTTCGTTCTCCACCTCAGCGCAATCCACAGGGGATGCCATGGCTGGAGCTGTATGATCGCAGATCTGAGGGAACAGGGCGCCCACCACGCCATCCAGGAATTCCGGCTGCAGGGTTTGCGTTAACGGCGGTGCCCACCTGCGGATCTTGTTTCGGACCATTTTGTATGGCCTTCCCCATGGGTCGCGACTCAGGTCCTCGAGCATGCTTTCTCGGGCACTATCTTTGGCTCGCGCTATCTCCTTTTGTAGGGAGGTAACTGCTAGCCTATACGAGGCGTACAGTTCTGCCTCCCGGTCTGGATCCCACAGCCGCCGTCTTCTGCGCTGTCTGGTATATAGACGCCTGGCAGCAACACACTCCTCACGGAGGCGGGCTAGCTCAGCCGTCCACCAGTAAACGCTTCGACGCGGCGGCAGAGATTTTACTCGGGGCATTGCAGAGTCACAGATATTTGTCAGTGCCTCGCGGAACCACTCTGCCTCAGCATCTACCTCTACAATACCCTCTGGCTTTGGGACCCACGCTTGAACTATTGATGCCTCCAGGAGGACATCTGCGTCCATGCGCTTCACGGCCCACCGTGGCATCTCCTCGGTCGGAGAGCGGTTTAGACCGCTCGGGACTTCTTGGGGGGAGAGGACAAACCGTATGTATCGGTGATCCGACAACGTCTCTACTCCCTCCAGTACTTCCCAGTCCTGAACACGGCGTGCGAGGGCGGGGCTAGCGAAAGTGAGGTCCACTATAGAACTCCCCTGTTGTCGCACGCACGTGTGTACCGCTCCCCGGTTCAGCAGCAGTAGCCCGGCGGCTGTCGCCCATTCCTCCACTGGCTCACCTCGTTCGTTTGTAACAGGTGATCCCCACAGGGCTGATTTGGCGTTAAAATCACCTGCAACCAGCACCTGGTGGAATCGACACTGATGGACGAGAGATTCCACCTCGGATAGCCAGGTTTCGAATTCAGCGAGAGACCTATTAGGGGAGAAGTAGACGCCAATAAAGGCAATACCCCCCGCCAGGACAGCAACACAGCCTCGACCTTTCGTCACCTTTTCGACAGGTGGGAAACCGGCACTGGCTTGAGTGATTATGACCACTGTACCCTCATTGTCGCCTATCCAATTGTCCCGACAGGGGACGTAATATGGCTCGGCCACGATTGAAACGGGAATCAACCACTCCGCCATGCTCTGGACCAGAAGGTCCTGAGCTCTGGCGGAGTGGTTGATGTTCGCCTGAAGGACTTTCAGGGCCATTATCAATCGGCGTCCATTTGCGCCCCCTCGTCCCGTGTTAATGGGAGGGTCGGCTGCAGCTGGGCCTTGGCCTCGGCTGTTGCCTTCCTGCCTTTCTTTTTAGGGGGCAAAACGCACGCTTTGCTCCCTATGCGATGTCCGGCTGGCTTGTTCGCTGCTGCGCATATTGAGCAGTGCGGATCGCCTGAACATTCACTTGCTTTGTGACCTGGTTGGCCGCAGCGGTAGCATTGGCTGCTTCGGTCAATGTCCGCTTTACATTGCTCCCGTACATGTCCAACCTCGAGACATCGGAAGCAACGCAATGGCCTTGGCGTCAACAGCCTCACTTGGGCCGAGACCCAGCCCACTAGAATGCGACTGTTGCTTGTTACCTTCTTTGCCGCAGCTACAGGGCATCGAACAAAAGTAGTGCCAATGCCAGCGGAGTTGCGGCGGATATCATTAGCCTTGACCAGTTCAGCCTGACACTCCCCAGCTCTTGAAATCGCCGCCACAACCTCCTCCTTCCTGACCGAGTCATCCAAGCCCGTGATGCGCAAGTCTACGCATTTGATCGGCCTGGAGACTCTGATCTCGTCCTGGTTATAGATTTCCCTCAACTTTGCAGCAAGGGAATCCGCCTTTTCACAACTGGTTCCACCCGGCACTTCCAATACGCGACCACCGGTGGCAGCTTTGCGGAATTGAAGGGATGTAATTCCGAGTTGTGACAGGTCGATCCTTCTCTTAGCGTCTGCCAGGGCATCTGCGTATGTTATGCCCTTATCCGCAGCTGCAGGCTGTATTGTGATGATCACTGCTGCCGAGCGGGGAACGCGGAGTTTCATCTTGGGTGCTTTGTTAGCACGTGACGAGGTAGCATTCTGTTGCTGCTGCACCGATGCCGGTACTGACGCGGCATTAGTCTTTTTCTTTTTCAGACCCTTTCTGGCTACTTCCACCCAGCTAGTACTACCAGGAGGCTTAGGTAGTAGCTGGGGGTTCTCCGATCTGGTTATGGCAGTCGTATCTTGACTGCCTTCCGTCGAGCTAACGTTATTGCCCTGTTTAGACTGCTTCCCCTTGCCTTTGCCCTTATAAGTACTAAGGGAAGGCTGAGTCATGTCCGGTGCAGCTGACGTCCTCGACGTCCCTGGCTTTGCCAGCGAGCTTGTGGACTTCAGGAACTCTTTCCTGCGGTTCACGACCCCACCGGCCTCCAGGGCCGCAGCGTTCTTACGGTCGGCGGCAAGCGGAGGTCTGATCCGCTTTTCGGGCAGGAGGCGTTCTTCAATCGCCTCCATCCGCGCACTCAGCATGCCACCGACTTGTCGCAAAATCGATTGCTCAAGTTCACCTTGTAGTGCCCCTCTGCTGGACGAAGATCGCCCAGGAGATTTAGGCAGAGTGGCAGAACGTGCCTGCGTCATGTCATTACGAAGCTCCGCAATTTCTTGGCGGAGTTCCTTTAGCTCTGCCTGCAGACGTGCATTGGCAGCCTGCAGCTTCTTCGTTTCTTCGTTGGAGGACCTTTTGTGGAGATCCTCAACAATCTCTTTGATAGTAGACGCCGCGTCCTTTAGAGCACGCTGGCATGTCCCCTTCAGTCTTTTAGACTTTGTGGCGACAGCATTAATAGTGGCCACACAGTCCAATGCCTTTTTATTGAGGTCAGAGGCCAGCTCTTCCCCCTGCTCCGACGGCGATTCAGAGAACAGACTCTGAGTTGATCTTGCCGGTCGCAGCTTCTCAGCCATTTGAGCGATCTCTTGCTCGGCCCTGAGCTCCATCTCTTCCCTCTCGGCAGCAATAAGAGCCGCTTTAGCTTTGGCGAGACCAACATATTCACCCGTTGTGGGTGGTCGGCCTCTGCCTCTTCTTGGTGCGGCTACTATTTTGGTGGCCGGCGCATCCGACTCGCTGTCGGAGCTTAAATGGCTACCATCGCCGCTTTCCCCCTCGCGTGTCCTACCACGCTTACGTCTGAGATTTACGCCACTTAGTGACTTCTCTGATGACCGTGATCCCACGGTCATCATGCTCACTCTCGAGGAGTCAGACTCCTCATTAGGACTCATAAAAAGCCCTCCTCCCTCTTCGTCATTTTTATTTTTGTTTTTAAAGGATAACAACATAATAGTTCCCACGAGTTGGGTCGATATACAGGTCCACTCCCGGGTGACGCCCATTCCGGGAGCAAGGGTACATACTATGGAGGGCCCCAGGTATCCATAGGTTTTTACGGGTGTTCTCCCGGGTTTTTGATATCGAGCTTGCCTGCTCTGGGACCGGCCAATTAAGGCAAGTCCCCTTCGGCCCTTACACATGCCACCACGTACCACCCTTAGCGCGAACGGGGGTCTTTGCGATGGCAGTGCGGAACCGGGTGGAGAGAGAGCGTACCTCCCCCCATGGACGCTGGCCAGGAGATTTCTCCCCGGGCCCACTCGACGGCAGTGTAAGTGCACGCCGAGCACGTCCCCGACTTGCGCCGCCGCTACTCAGCATAAGGCTGAGACGCCGGCCAAGCCCCGCAGCCACTCAAGGCCGCCAAGACTCACCCGCCGCTACCCAGACTGTCCAGGGCGCCGGGTGAGCCTACCCTCTCCGGAGGGCCTACAGCCCCCCAAACGCCGTCCTCGGACGACCCCACACGTCCGGACCCCCGTCCGGACTGCCTTCTACGCCAGCTCCAGATACAAGCTCTGGGGCGTGCGGAGAAGGCCCCCCCCGACTCGCGTCGCCGCGACCCAGTATATGACTGGGACGCCGACCGAGCCCCGCGGCCACCCAAGGCCGCCTCCGGCTCGCACCGCCGCTTCCCGGACTCTCCAGGGCGCCGGTCGAGCCTCCTCCTCGGGTCCTCTTAGTTTCCCCGCGGCTATCTGGCCGCAGGTACTTAGCCCCCCCGCCACGACAAGGCGGGACCCACTGGGGGGGAACCTAACCTAACCTAACCTAACCTAACCTAACCTAACCTTTTTTTTTTTTTTTTTTTTTTTTTTTTTGACCCAGGGAAAATGCTTAATGCATACCACCGGCCCCGGGGGGAGCACGGTGGTTATGTGGGACTCTCCACCTTGTCAGGCGGCCTACCCACTAAAAACCCTGGGGTGTTTCCTTCATAACGTCAGAGTCGGGGGCCGCGGGTACGCTTGCGCATTCTTCCGCGGCCCCGGTGACGCTGGTCCTCTCTGGAGGACTCCATCTCTTCGCGAGGAGCGCACGGAAACACCGCGCACGCCACCTCAGGGGCATGCTTATCAGGCGGCGGACCCCCCCGAGTCCGCCGCCCAAAGCCCCGGTTACGGGGGTTGAAGAGAGGCGTGGAGCCTCCTCCGACGCCCGGCTCTCCGGCGGCGCATGGGGAGATCTGTAGCGATCTCGCGCTCGCGTTCCGCTGTTTCCTTCTGGAGCATTATATGCTCGCAGTAGGAAATTACCGCCTCCCACGACGTCTCGCTTTCCAGCATTGATGGTATCAATGCTGGGAGGGAGAGATCAGTTCCCACTATAGCGGTGAGTTCACGGCGCTCACTAGACCATGCAGGGCATTCTTCCAGTGTATGCTGCGCCGTGTCCTCGTCGCAGCTGCAATGGTGGCACGCGGTTGTCGGTTCCCTTCCAGCTATACGGCATAGGTACTTTCCAAAACAGCCATGGCCAGAAAGCACCTGAACTAGCCGGAAGGTCAGCGACCCGTGTGCCCTGTTCAGCCAGTCCTCAAGAACCGGTCGAACAGCCTCCACAGTCCAGATGCCGGCCGTAGGTTGGGCCAGCCGCTCCTTCCACTTCTGAACCAAGGCTCTTCCAGCGTGAAATTTCCACAGCTCAATTTGCCTTGGCGGAGGATCTTCTCCACGGAGGCGGAGCCCTCTGCGCCATTTGTACATGGCCGCATAGAGCTCCGCCTCAAGGTCCCAGGGAGGGGACCCTGCTAGTAAGCACGCCGCTTCACATGAGACTGTGTGATAGCCGCGTATTACACCGACAGCCATCGCTCTTTGAGGTTGCCTCAAAAGAGCAAGCGATCGCCTTGTCAGGTCGTCCGCCCATACTGGCGCCCCGTAAAGCGCCATCGATCTTATAACCCCTAGATAGAGACGACGACTGGACGCCTTGGGGCCACCAAGGTTTGGCAGCAGACGCTTAAGAGCTCTTGCCGCACCCATCAGGCGAGGAGCCATTTGAGAAAAATGCACAGTGAAGTTCCACCTGCTGTCGAGGTGAAGTCCTAGATACTTCATCGAAGACTCCACCTCAATACGCACCTGCCCAATAGAGATGTGAGAATCTCTTGGGGGCGCTCGTCGGGGGGGATGGAAACATAGGGCCTCCGACTTGTTGAGCGCCACCCGGAGCCCCAACATCTCTATTCTTTGTACCACTTTAGCCACAGCCTCCATCACCAGACAAGCGGCCTGCTCGTAGGTCTCCCCTCGGGCAGTCACCAACGTGTCATCTGCGTAGCAGGTCACGTCGGCGCCCGGAGGGAGACCCACCCTCAGTACCCAATCGTACCCGATGTTCCACAGGACTGGCCCTACAACAGACCCCTGTGGAACACCGCACGACATAGCTCGCTGCTTCCATCCATCACGCGTTGGATATTTCACTGCTCTCTCCGATAAGTAGGCATCAATTACAGCCTGTAGATATCTAGGAAAGCAGTGATATGCCAGTGCTTCCTTCACGCAGTTCCAAGGGAGGGTATTAAAGGCGTTGGCTATATCAAGAGATACTGCCAAGACGACCTCTCCCCTGGAAACAGCTTCTTCCGTTAGGGCCCTCACTCGCAGTATTGCGTCTATAGTTGACCTGCCCCTGCGGAATCCAAATTGGCAATCAGCCAGGTTGGGTCCGGCTTGCTCAAGGTGTTTGTTGAGACGTAAAGCAATAACTCGCTCAAATAGCTTGGCCACTTCATCCAAAAGCACGATGGGACGATATGCCGACGGTGAGTCGGTAGGTCGTCCCTCCTTGCTTAGCAATACCAGTTTCCCTACCTTCCATTGACGTGGAAAGTAACCCTGGGCAAAGCAAGCGTCAAATAGCCTCCTCAGGCGAGGCTCAAGAACCTCCAATGCGAGCACCCAGGCACGGCCGGGAGTCCCATCCGGCCCAGGGGCGGTGTTTTTGGCCTTGAGTCTTAAAATAGCTGCGCCCAGTTCCCCTTCTGATACAGGTGGCACCTCTTCAGCCTCTTCCGGTGTATTCTCTCGAAAAGATGTTACCATTTGTGGTGGTCGAAAGTTCGGCCTGTCAGGGAACAGACTTGCCACAACATTCTCTAGAAGCCGAGGTTCGAGAGTCTCAGTCAGTGGGGGCGCCCAGGGACGGATCTTCCGTCTAACTTCTTTGTAGGGACGCCCCCACGGATCATGACTGAGGGTCTCCAACAGCTCGGCTCTCGCTCGAGCCTTGGCGTTGCAAATAGCCAGCTTCAGAATTCTGACACGGTCTCTGTAAGCCTCGTATAATTGGTTTTCGACAGCTATGACCCTGTGCTGCCTTCGACGGTGCCTCGTATACTGGCGTCTCGCTTCCACACATTCCCTGCGGAGAACAGCCACATCCTGGGACCACCAGTATACTTGACGTTTAGGAGGGCGTGGCTTAGCTCGAGGCATGCTTGCATCACAGATTTGAGTCATAGCATCCCGAAACCATTCTGATTCCTGCTCAATATCTATAACACCCTCTGAACAGGAATTCCAAGCCAGGACGATTGAAGCTTCGATTAGCGCCTCCCTGTCCAGGTTCTTTACTACCCATTTAGGAGTGTATCTGTTAGGGCGCTCCGTAATTCTTGTCTCTGGGGAAGCGGAGACATCAAAACGGATATATGCATGATCCGAAGCCGTCTCCACCTCCTCCAGAACCCGCCAGTCCCGGACAAGGCGCGCAACACCAGGCGATGCAAATGAAACGTCTACAATCGACCCACCGTTATACCGTACACACGTGTTGACTGAACCTCGGTTCAATACTAACATCCCATTCATGGTCACCCATTCCTCGAGCGCATTTCCAAATACGTCAGATCTTGGAGACCCCCATGCCATTGATTTGGCATTGAGGTCACCAGCAATCAGAACTGGACAGGGTTGGATCTGCCCTACGAAACCCCCCAATCCTACCAGAAAGGCCTCAAATTCGGCGAGAGTCCTATTCGGTGAGAAGTACACGGCGACGATGGTAATCTTCCTCCATTGGACCGCCACATAGCCCCTGCTTCTCGCGACAACAGAGAAAGTTGGAGCCCCGTGACTTGTTACAATGGCCACCGAGCCGGTAATGTCACCCACCCAGTTAACCCGGGGAGGGACGAAGTACGGCTCGGCAACTACAGCAACATCAATCAACCACTGTGCCATGCTTTGCATGAGCAAGTCCTGCGCATCGGCGCAGTGGTTGATGTTCACCTGTAGAAAACGATGAGCCATACTATTAATCGTCAGTGCTCATTCCCTCCTCGACCCTAGTCTGTGCGGGGGGGCAGCTGCTGGCTACCGGACCAGAAGTGATAAGGGATCTTAGGGCCCTTTTCGGTTTAGGTGGAGAGCATAATTTGCTCCCCAGCCTATGATTCGCAGGTTTATTGGCAGCTTCACAGATTGAGCATTTTGGTGTCGCTGCGGAGCAATTGGCAGCCTTATGACCGGTCTGACCGCACCGGTAACATTCTTCGCTACGATCTACGTCTGCAGTGCACTGCGCACGGACATGGCCGTTCTGCAGGCATTGGAAACATCTCATTGGTCTGACCTGCAGCATTTTCACCTGCGCTGTGATCCAACCTACCATTAAACGTCCTCCTTCACTCAGCTTCTTGGCGGCAACTACAGGACATCGCACCCAAATCGAACCGGCGCCTTGAAAGTCACGACGTAGCTCTCCTGTCTTCACGGACTCCTTGGGGCAGCCTCCGTGCAGCGAGACCGCTGCAACGATTTCGCTAGGAGTTGTTGAGTCATCAAGGCCTGATATGCGCAGCTCTGCGCATTTTGTTGGCCTCGTCACTCTGACCACCTCCGGGTCCAGCGTCTCTCTCAACTTTTGAGCCAGAGTATCAGCCTTGTCGCCACTCGTTGTACCTGGTACCTCGAGGATACGGGCACCAGTTGCCGCCTTCCTGAACCGCAGGCCCGAGATGTCGCAACTGGCAAGGCTAACTCTCTCCCGAGCTTCAGACAACACCTTCGCGTATGTTATGCCTTTCTCCTCGGCCCCAGGCTGCAGTGTAATTACCACAGCAGAGGACCGCGGAGAGCGCACCTTAGGCTGGCCAGCATTCTTGCGAGCGGTTTGTTGGGGTGCTTTCACCGACTTCCCTCGTTTCGCCACCGTTGCCCATCCCTCATCCCGAGCCATGCCTACCGGGAGGGGTTGGGATTTTGTCACCTGGCCCTTAGTCGCAATTCCAGGAGTTGCCTTTCCCTTGATCTCCTTTAGAGGTTTTGGGTTGGGTAACCTTTTGGAACCGCTGGGCTGCGCCTTATGAGTCAACTCGGCCGCTGGGGACGCCTGACTGCGGTCTGCAGCAAGAGGCGGCCGCATTCGCTTCTCAGGCAGGAGGCGGTCCTCTATAGCCTCGAGTCGCGCGCTCAGCATGCCGCCTACTTGTTGCATAATAGAGCGCGTTATAGCCTCTACTAGGCCAGGCTCTTGCAAAGTCACGGGCCCAGACACATCCATAGTCGTATTGCTGGGTGATGGTCTCCCTGACGGTACAGGTGCAGAAGCACCTCGCTGTTTCTCCATCTCTTTTCGGAGCTCAGCCATTTCTTGCCTGAGCTCTGCAACCTCGCTCTGCAGGCGTGTGTTGGCAGCCTGTAGTATAGCTGTTTCTGCAGTAGCAGTCCTCTTGCTTAGTGCCTCCACTACAGATTTAACAGACGCCGCAGAATCCTTGAGGGCACGTTGGAAAGTGCCCTTAAGGTTGCCTGACTTTGTTGCGACCTTAACAATTGTGTCCAGGTCATCACTTGCCCGCCGGCTAAGTTCATTAACCAGACGTTCGTCACCTATCCCTGCTTCCTCCAGGCCAAGCCTGGCCCTGTTCTGGTTCGTGTGAAGTGCCCTCTCTTGCAACTCTCGTTCTAACTCAAGGCTAGTCTGCTCTCGTTTCTCTGCGAGAAACTGCCTTCTCCGTCTTTTTCCCGCAGCATCGGATTCATCGCCCGGAGGAGGCATCCCGGGTTCTACATTTGGCAGACTCTCAGCGTCACTAGCTGACAGTTCAAGGCCAATGTCGTTCTGGCGCCGTCTCTTGGTTCCGCTCAAAAAGAACTTACTTCCACTTATAACAGAAGACCTATCTGTCATCACACTCATGTCCGAGTCGGACTCTGCATCTTCCACTACTGCATTTTTCTCCAACTCCTTATCCTGCGCTTTCTCCTTCTCTTTCTCCTTCGTATTCTTCATCATCTTCTTACTTTCCTTCTGGCGATTTGTGCCCCCCCCAGAGTACGTGGGGCTGCGTGCCGAAACACGAAGGGATTCCTCCCTAGAAACTTGTCTAGAGAGACCCTCCTGGGTAGTCTTTTTCAAATGCGCCTTTTCCATTGTTTTTTATGCTTAATTAATGGGTAGAGCTCCCCATGGGGGGGGGTCTAACGGCCCTGACTTCCCGTCGACCATGCCCGAGCCTGCGAGTCCGGAGCCGCGCCGTGAGGCAGCGCGGCTCCGGGCTCGCGTCCCGGACACTCCCCTCGGCGACCCCCGAACCTTGAGATTTGGTAATCTTTCCACGGCGACAGTCCCCCATCCACCAGCTTGACCCTGTCACCCCAAGAGGAGCCAGTAGGGGACGCCGACGGCCAAAGGCTGTCGCCACGGAAAGCGCCTTGGATCCTTCCTGGACCCCCACCTACGACTCGACTAGCCGCTGTTCAGCATAAGGCCGAGACGCCTACGCCGTTTCCACAGTGCTCTACAACGAGCCACCGAGCTTGCCACCTCATGGTGTACGCTCTATTTGAGCCCTCCTGCCTCGATCCACGACTGTGGAGAGGCCCTTCTTGTCAGGTATTTGCCACCGTCAACCAACGCTCCACAAGAGTAGATCGTTGGTTCACGGTGTTGCCCGGGGTGCACCACGTGGAGGTTCCTGACTCGCACCCCAACCTAACCTAACCTAACCTAACCTAACCTAACCTAACCTAACCTAAGCCCTAGAAGAAGCGGCCCCACCTCGGGTTCCACTTGGCTTCACCGTGGGTGGGGAAGACCACGGCTACTGAGCCCCCCCGCCGCGACAAGGCGGGAACCCATTGGGGGGGAACCTAACCTAACCTAACCTAACCTTTTTTTTTTTTTTTTTTTACTTTGGGAAATGCATTTACGCATCCCCGCCGTGTGGGGACACGAGCGGGGTATGTCGGACTCAAGCGCCACGGCCTCGGCAGTGACGCTAATACCGACTAAAACCCAAAGGTGTTCCACCGCTGCAGCACGTCGGACGGGGGCCGCGGGACCATGCAGAGTATGCACCGCAACCCCCTCCCGCCGCCTGCCCGCCCCTGGGCGGACCCGCCTCGGGGAAGCACCCCCTTCCCCCCCTTGGTACGACGCGCCGGAACACCGGGCGCGTCGTCCACCCCTGGGGGTCTGTCACGACTGTGACTAAAGGGACGGATGTCCACCACATCCGCCCCCCAGACCCCCCGACTCGCGTCGCCGCTACCCAGCATAAGGCTGGGACGCCGACCGAGTCCCGCGGCCACTCAAGGCCGCCAAGGCTCGCACCGCCGCTACCCGGAATGTCCAGGGCGCCGGACGAGCCTACCCCCTCCGTCCGGACATCGTCCGGACCGCCTTCTACGCGCGCTCCAGATAAAAGCTCTGGGGCGTGCGGAGAAGGCCCCCGGGCCCTACAGCACTACTCTCCAAGGAGAGTTGGGTGAGAGGGCCCCGACTTGCGCCGCCGCTACCCAGCATAAGGCTGGGACGCCGGCCAAGCCCCGCAGCCACTCAAGGCCGCCAAGGCTCGCACCGCCGCTACCCGGACTGTCCGGGGCGCCGGGCGAGCCTACCCCCTCCGGGGAGGCGTAAAGCCTCCCCAACTCACGGTCGCAGAGGATAGGGAGAGCGGCGCACCGTAATACCGGCACTCCTCTTCCCCTGCGACCCCACCGCACCGCCATTCAACGGTGGCGGCCCCGTATCCCTCAGCTGCAGTGCGAACCCCCACACTGCAGCCCACCTCAGTTGCGGCGCCAACCCCACCGCAACCTACCGGCCGCTTCGACTGGGCCCGGGAAGCACAGCCCGGAAGAAGCGGCCCCACCTCGGGTTCCTCTTTGCTTCACCGTGGGTGCCGAATCCACGGCTACTGAGCCCCCCCGCCGCGACAAGGCGGGAACCCATTGGGGGGGAACCTAACCTAACCTTTTTTTTTTTTTTTTTTTTTTTTTTTTTTTTTTTTTTTTTTACTTTGGGAAATGCATTTACGCATCCCCGCCGTGTGGGGACACGAGCGGGGTATGTCGGACTCCAGCGCCACGACCGCAGTAGTGGCGCTAATACCGACTAAAACCCAAAGGTGTTCCACCTCTGCAGCACGTCGGACGGGGGCCGCGGGACCATGCAGAGTATGCACCGCAACCCCCTCCCGCCGCCTGCCCGCCCCTGGGCGGACCCGCCTCGGGAAGCACCCCCTTCCCCTCCCCTTGGTACGACGCGCCGGAACACCGGGCGCGTCGTCCACCCCTGAGGGTCTGTCACAATGTGACTAAGAGGACGGATGTCCACCACATCCGCCCCCCAGACCCTCCGACTCGCGTCGCCGCTACCCAGTATAAGACTGGGACGCCGACCGAGCCCCGCAACCACTCAAGGCTGCCAAAGACTCGCACCGCCGCTACCCGGACTGTCCAGGGCGCCGGGCGAGCCTACCCCCTCCGTCCGGACCTCGTCCGGACCGCCTTCTACGCGCGCTCCAGATAAAAGCTCTGGGGCGTGCGGAGAAGGCCCCGGGCCCTGCAGCACTACTCTCCAAGGAGAGATGGGTGCGAGGGCCCCGACTTGCGCCGCCGCTACCCAGCATAAGGCTGGGACGCCGGCCAAGCCCCGCAGCCACTCAAGGCCGCCAAGGCTCGCTCCGCCGCTACCCGGACTGTCCGGGGCGCCGGGCGAGCCTACCCCCTCCGGGGAGGCGTAAAGCCTCCCCAACTCACGGTCGCAGAGGATAGGGAGAGCGGCGCACCGTAATACCGACACTCCTCTTCCCCTGCGACCCCACCGCACCGCCATTCAACGGTGGCGGCCCCGTATCCCTCAGCTGCAGTGCGACCCCCACACTGCAGCCCACCTCAGTTGCGGCGCGGACCCCACCGCAACCTACCGGCCGCTTCGACTGGGCCTGGGAGGGACAGTGCCCGGAAGAAGCGGCCCCACCTCGGGTTCCTCTTTGCTTCACCGTGGGTGGGGAAAACCACGGCTACTGAGCCCCCCCGCCGCGACAAGGCGGGAACCCACTGGGGGGGGAACCTAACCTAACCTTTTTTTTTTTTTTTTTTTTTTTTTTTTTACTTGGGGAAATGCTTTTACGCATCCCCGCTCGAGTGGGGACAAGAGCGGGGTATGTTGGACTCGAGCGCCACAGCGGTGGCGCTAATACCAACTAAAACCCCAAGGTGTTCCTTCGGCGACGGCAGGTCGGACGGGGCCGCGGGACCATGCAGAGTATGCACCGCAGCCCCATCCCGCCGTTTGTCCGCCCCTGGGCGGACTCGCCTCGGGAAGGGGTCGTTAAACTGACCCCTTCCCACCTCGTGACGACGCGCCGGAACACCGGGCGCGTCGACCACCTGGAGGGTCTGTCACGTAAAGTGACTAAGAGGGGGTGGCGGATGTCCCCACATCCACCACCCCAGACCCTCCGAGCGGAGACGGCGTGCGAGCTCTGCTTGCACGCCTCCGTCTCCGCCCTCTTCGGAGCGGGTGAGCGAGGGGATCCACCTCCCTCTCCCGCTCCTCGGCCTCCCTCTGCGACATCACCTCCTCGCAGAAAGAGGCCATCGCCTCCCAGGACCTCTCGTCAGCGACCATCCTTGCCAGGATGTTCGGCAACGAGAGGTCCCCACCCATTTCCGCGGCCAGGAAGAGCCGCGGATCCTCCGCCCCTGGGCACACCTCCAGCACGTGCTGCGCCGTCTCCTCGGCGCAGCCGCACTGGTGGCACTCTGAAGTCTCCTCCCTCCGGGCCACGCGACACAGGTACCTCCCGAAGCAACCGTGCCCCGAGAGTACCTGCGTCAGCCGGAAGGAGAGACTTCCGTGGCCGCGGTGCACCCATGCCCCAAGTACGGGGCGGATCGCCTCCAGGAGACGGACAGCTCCGGCTCCCCTCCTCCGGTCTTGGGCGATCCGCCGGCTCCACGATTCGAGGGCGGCCGATCTCGCCCTCTTTCGCCACTGCTCGACCTCCCGTGGGGCAGGCCGTAGGTCCTCCGCGCGTGCCCGCGCTCTCCGCCAGTACACGGAGGAGAGGACCTCGGCCTCAAGGTCCCACGGGAGGGAGCCGGCCAGGGCACAGGCCACCTCGTGGGAGAGTGTGCGGTATCCCCGACACACTCTCACGGCCATCACCCTCTGGCCCCTGTGGAGCCGGGCGACCTCCCCCGGACCCAACGATCCGGCCCATATTGGGGCCCCGTAGAGGGCCATCGACCGGACCACCGCCATATACAGGCGGCGGCAGGTCCCCCCTCCCCCTCCGAGGTTCGGGAGGAGGCGGCTCAGCGCAGCCGCCGTCCCCACGATCCTCGGGGTCAACCCCTCGAAGTGGGCTCCGAACCCCCATCTGCTGTCGAGCACGACGCCGAGGTATTTCAGCGTCGCGCCGACAGCAATGGAGGTTCCACCCACCACTATCCTTGAGCCTGCAGGTGGCGCCCTCCGAGGCCCGTGGAAGCAGATGGCCTCGGATTTATGGAGCGCCACCTCCAGGCCCAACCGCCGGATCCGGGCCACCACCGCGGCGACCGCGGCGGTGGCCAGGACAGACGCATCTCTATACGTCTGCCCCCTCGCGGTAACCAACGTGTCGTCAGCGTAACAAACGACGCTGACGCCACGAAGGTTAGCGCCCCTCAGGACCCAATCGTACCCGACGTTCCACAGGGTGGGGCCCAATACGGACCCCTGTGGAACGCCGCGGGTCATGGGGCTCCGGCCTTCTCCCTCCTTTGTGGGGTAGACTACCTCCCGATCCGAGAGGTAGTCCCCCACGAGGCGTCGGAGGTACTGGGGTACCTTGTGCCACCCCAGTGCCCCCAATATTACGCTCCAGGGCAGGGTGTTGAACGCGTTGGCGATGTCAAGAGACACCGCCAACAACACCCCGCCGCTGGAGCACGCCTCTTCGGAGAGGTCGCGGACGTGCGCTATGGCATCGATCGTCGAGCGACCCCTCCGAAACCCGAACTGCGTGTCGGCCAGATTCGGGCCGACATCCTCCAGGTGGTTGACGAGGCGGGCATTCACCACACGCTCCAGGAGCTTGCCCGCCTCGTCAAGCAGCACTATGGGGCGGTACCCCGCCGGCTGATCTGCCGGGCGCCCCTCCTTCCTGAGCAGGACGAGCCGGCCCGACTTCCACCGCCTGGGGAACCTACCTTCCCGCAGGCAGCGGTCGAGCAGTGCCCTCAGGCGCTCCCCTATCTCCTCCTGGACGAGGGCCCACGCGCGACCGGGAATCCCATCGGGCCCCGGCGCCGTATTCTTGGCCCTCATCCTGAGGACGGCCGCCCCCAGCTCGCCCTGCGAGACCTCGGGGACGACCTCCTCCTCCTCCTCCGTGGCAGGCGCCGGTAGGGCGGGAGGGACAAATTCGGTCCCCGGACTACCGGGGAACAGTCCCTCTACCACCCTTTGGAGGACCGCCGGCTCAAGAGTGCTGGTCACTGGAGGGGCCCAAGGTCGTAGTTTTTGGCGGGCCCATTTGTAGGGCCGCCCCCACGGGTCCCTCTCCAGCGACTCAAGTAGCTCAGTCCAGGCCCGCGCCTTGGCCTGGCTGATCTCGACGCGGAGGGCCTTACACACCTCTCTGTAGGTGGTGTAGAGGCGGTCCAGCTCCTCCGCGTCCTGCACCCTCCTCCGGCGGTGCCGCTGGTAACAGCGGCGCGCGACCAGGCACTGGCGCCGGATCTCGGCGACCCCTTCCCCCCACCAGTAGACTTGGCGCTTGGACTGTGGAGGCCTCGCGCGCGGCATGGCGGCGTCGCACACGCGTGCCATGGCCTCACACAGTCCATCCGCTGCGGCGTCCAAGTCTACTTCCTCCGAGGGGGGGGCACTCCACGTCTGGACGATCGCGGCTTCCCGCAGCAAGTCGTTGTCCAGACGGGTCAGTGCCCAGCGCCGGCCAGCCGCCGGTGGCAACCGTGGGCCATGTCCTATCATCGACGAGGAGACGCTGAATCGGATATACCGATGATCGGAGAGCGTCTCCTCGTCCACCAGGACCTCCCAGTCCCGGACACGTGCCGCGAGCTCAGGGGTGGCAAGGGTCACGTCGATGACCGACCCACCCGAGCGTCGCACGCACGTGTCCTCCGACCCCCGGTTGACAATGCTCAGCCCCGTCTCCGCCAGCCACTCGTCGACGGCCTCGCCCCTGGCATCAGTCCTCGAAGACCCCCACGCGGTGGATTTCGCGTTGAGGTCTCCGAGGACGATGACGGATCGGGGACGGTTCTGGCCGACCAGGGTCCCCACCTCGCCGAGAAAACTCTCAAACTCGGCGAGGACCCTGTTGGGGGAGAAGTACACCCCCACAACCACCGTCCCCCCGATCCGGGCCGCGACGTGTCCCCTGCCCCTCACCACATCCTCGAGAGGAGGGGATTGGGCAGGCGACTGAGTGGTGATCGCCACCAAGCCATCCAGATCCCCAACCCAGTCTGTCCTGGGCGGGATCCGGTATGGCTCGGCGATCACGGCCACCTTGATCAACCGCTCTGCCAGGCTCTGGAGGAGGAGGTCCTGAGCCCTGGCAGAGTGGTTGAGATTCGCTTGGAGGAAAGTTAGGGCCGACATCCTAACTTTCCTCCATAGCAGCCGCCTGCTCCGGAGTGGGGCGAGTCGGCTGCGACCTGTCCTTGGTCGCAGCCTTCTTTTTCCGGCCCTCTATTTTGGACGGGGGCTTGGCACAGGCCTTGCCCCCGGAGAGGTGGTCCGCCGGCTTCCCCACGGCTGCGCACAAGGTGCAGTGGGGGGCGGCGGAACAGCCGCTGGCCTTGTGGCCAGGTTGACCGCAGCGGTAGCATTCCCCGCTGCGGTCCACCTCGGCCTTGCACTGGGCCCTGACATGGCCCAGTGCGAGGCACCGGAAGCAGCGGCGGGGTCGGGCTTCCAGGACCTCGACCCGCGCTGCCACCCAACCTACCAGCACCCGGTTGCCGGCCGCAACTATCTTTTTCGCAGCCACTGCAGGGCACCGCACGAAGGCAGTGCCCATACCCGCCGCCCCCTTCCTGACCTCCCCGACCTTGAGGTCCAGGGCGGTGCAGCCTCCGGCCTTGGCGAGGCACTCGGTCAGCTCCTGGACGCCGACCGAGTCGTCCAGGCCACTCACTCGCAGATCTGCGGTGGTGACCGGCCTGTGTACGCGGATTTCTCCCTCAGCGCCCTGGAAGACCTCGCGGAGCTTCGAGGCCAGGGAGTCGGCTTTTTCCGACCTCTCGGTGCCCGACACCTCGATGATGCGGCCCCCGGTCGCCGCCGCTCTCATCTTCAGCGGCGGGAAGCCGCTGAGGTCCATCTTGGACCTGGCCTCGCCCAAGATCCTGGAATAATCCAGGCCCTTGTCCGCCGCCCCCGGCAGCAGCGTGATCACCACCGCTGCCGTTCGCTGGGGGCGGATCCTGACTTTCTTTGGCCTTTTCTTTGCCGGGGCCTGGTTGCCTGTCTTGGGCCTAGCCGTCTCCGTCGTTGCAGCCTTTGCGGGCCGCGGCTGCTGGACCTTAGGTCTGGCGGTCGACCTCCTTGCGACCTCCGACCAAGCCTCAGTGAGAGGCGGCGGCGGAGGGGCAGGAACGGCAGCGGCTTGTGGGCTTTCGGCCGGGGCCGAGGGCTTCCCCTTGCCCTTGCCCTTGCCCTTACTGGGCTTGGGCGTCGGGGCCTGCGCAGGAGTCGGCGCAGGGGCGGGAGCCGCATCTTTTCGACGGTCCGCGGCCAGTGGAGGGCGGATGCGTTTCTCCGGCAGGAGGCGTTCCTCCAGTGCCTCAAATCGGGCACTGAGCATCCCGCCTACCTGCCGCAGAATTGCCCGCTCCAGCTCCTCCGCCGAGCGAGGCTCGTTCCGGGTCACCGAACCCGAGGCCTGCGGAGGAGTGGAGGTTCGCGCCTCTCTCATTTCCTTCCGGAGCTCCGTCATCTCCTTACGGAGCTCCGCTACTTCCTCGCGTAGGCGTGCGTTGGCAGCCTGCAGTTTCCGGGTCTCCTCTGTTGAGGACCTCTTCTGCAGGACTGCCATCGCTGTTTCCACCGTCAGGGCCGCCTCTTTTAGGTGCCGCTGAAAGGTGCCCTTCAGGTTACCGGACTTTGTGGCCACCGTATTTATAACGGCCACGGAGGCCATTACCTTCTTGGAAAGGTCGGAGGCAAGCTCCTCCGACCCCTCCGATATCGGCTCGGGCAGTTGCTCCGCCGACTTGCTGGAGCGTAGCGTCAGGGCCAGCTCCCCGACCTCCTGCTCCGCCTGCAGCTCCAGCTCTTGCCGTTTGGCGGCAACAAGAGCCGCCTTGGCCTGGGCGAGGCCGACGTACTCGCCTGTGGTAGGCGGTCGGCCTCTGCCTCGTCGCGCTGGCGTTGGCGTTTTCTTCGCCGGAGCGTCAACTTCCTCATCAGAGCCAGGGCCGCTGGCCCCGCTCGTCCCTTCGCGAGATCTGGCTCGCTTCAGCCAGCACCTCACACTTGTTCTGTCAGGTGACATGCTCGTCACCGACACCATACTCCTGCATGAGGAGTCTGAGTCTTCTGCCGCGTTTTCGGGGCTAAGCCCCCGCCCTTCGTCGTATAAGTTTTTAGTTTTATGTTTATCCATATCTGTTCCCACGAGATGGGTCGATATAGAGGTCCACTCCCGGGTGACGCCCATTCCGGGAGCAAGGGTACATACTATGGAGGGCCCCAGGTATCCATAGGTTTTTACGGGTTTTCTCCCGGGTTTTTTATGTCGAGCTTGCCTGCTCTGGGACCGGCCAATAAAGGCAAGTCCCCTTCGGCCCTAACACATACCACCACGTACCACCCTTAGCGCGAACGGGGGTCTTTGCGGTGGCAGTGCGGAACCGGGTGGAGGAAGAGCGCACCTCCCTCCAAGGACGCTGGCCAGAAGATTTCTCCCCGGGCCCACTCGGCGGCAGTGTAAGTGCACGCCGAGCACGTCCCCGACTTGCGCCGCCGCTACTCAGCATAAGGCTGAGACGCCGGCCAAGCCCCGCAGCCACTCAAGGCCGCCAAGACTCACCCACCGCTACCCGGACTGTCCAGGGCGCCGGGTGAGCCTACCCCCTCCGGAAGGCCTAAAGCCTCCCCAAACGCCGTCCGCAGACGACCCCATACGTCCAGACCCCCGTCCGGACTGCCTTCTGCGCCAGCCCCAGATAAAAGCTCTGGGGCGTGCGGAGAAGGCCCCCCGACTTGCGCCGCCGCTACCCAGCATAAGGCTGGGACGCCGGCCAAGCCCCGCAGCCACTCAAGGCCGCCGCAGACTCGCACCGCCGCTTCCCGGACTCTCCAGGGCGCCGGTCGAGCCTCCTCCTCGGGTCCTCTTAGTTTCCCCGCAGCTATCTGGCCGCAGGTACTTAGCCCCCCCGCCACGACAAGGCGGGACCCACTGGGGGGGAACCTTTTTTTTTTTTTTTTTTTTTTTACTTGGGGAAATGCTTTTACGCATCCCCGCTCGAGTGGGGACAAGAGCGGGGTATGTTGGACTCGAGCGCCACGGCCGCAGCGGTGGCGCTAATACCAACTAAAACCCCAAGGTGTTCCTTCGGCGACGGCAAGTCGGACGGGGCCACGGGACCATGCAGAGTATGCACCGCAGCCCCGTCCCGCCGTTTGTCCGCCCCTGGGCGGACTCGCCTCGGGAAGGGGTCGTTAAACTGACCCCTTCCCACCTCGTGACGACGCGCCGGAACACCGGGCGCGTCGACCACCTGGAGGGTCTGTCACTTTACGTGACTAAGAAGGGGTAGTGGATGTCCCCACATCCACCACCCCAGACCCTCCGAGCGGAGACGGTGTGCGAGCACGGCTTGCACGCCGTCGTCTCCGCCCTCTTCGGAGCGGGTGAGCGAGGGGATCTGTCTCCCTCTCCCGCTCCTCGGCCTCCCTCTGCGACATCACCTCCTCGCAGAAAGAGGCCATCGCCTCCCAGGACCTCTCGTCGGCGACCATCCTTGCCAGGATGTTCGGCAACGAGAGGTCCCCACCCATTTCCGCGGCCAAGAACAGCCGCGGATCCGCCGCCCCCGGGCACACCTCCAGCACGTGCTGCGCCGTTTCCTCGGCGCAGCCGCACTGGTGGCAGTCCGGAGTCTCCTCCCTCCGGGCAACGCGACACAGGTACCTGCCGAAGCAGCCGTGCCCCGACAGTACCTGTGTCAACCGGAAGGAGAGACTCCCGTGGCCACGGTGCACCCAGTCCCTCAGCACGGGACGGATCGCCTCGAGGAGCCGGACAGCCCCGGCTCCCCTCGTCCGGTCTTCGGCGATCCGTCGACTCCAGGACTCGAGGGCGGCATCTCTCGCCCTCTTCCGCCACTGTTCTACCTCCCGTGGGGCAGGCCGTAGGTCCTCCGTGCGGGCGCGCGCCCTGCGCCAGTACACGGAGGAGAGGACCTCGGCCTCAAGGTCCCACGGGAGGGAGCCGGCCAGGGCACAGGCCACCTCGTGGGAGAGTGTGCGGTACCCCCGACACACTCTCACCGCCATTGTCCTCTGGCCCCTGTGGAGCCGGGCCACCTCTGTCGGACCCACCGAGCCGGCCCATATCGGGGCCCCATAGAGGGCCATGGACCTTACCACCGCCATATAAAGGCGGCGGCAGGTCCCCCCTCCCCCTCCGAGGTTCGGTAGGAGGCGGCTCAGCGCAGCCGCCGTCCCCACGACCCTCGGGGTCAACCCCTCGAAGTGGGCCCCGAACCTCCATCTGCTGTCGAGCACGACGCCGAGATATTTCAGCGTCGTGCCGACAGCGATGGAGGTTCCGCCCACCACTATTCTTGAGCCTGCAGGTGGCGCCCTCCGAGGCCCGTGGAAACAGATGGCCTCGGACTTATGGAGCGCCACCTCCAGGCCCAACCGCCGGATCCGGGCCACCACCGCAGCGACTGCGGCGGTGGCCAGGACAGACGCATCTCTATACGTCTGCCCCCTCGCGGTAACCAACGTGTCGTCAGCGTAACAAACGACGCTGACGCCACGAAGGTTAGCGCCCCTCAAAACCCAGTCGTACCCGACGTTCCACAGGGTGGGGCCCAATACGGACCCCTGTGGAACGCCGCGGGTCATGGGGCTCCGGCCCTCTCCCTCCTTTGTGGGGTAGACTACCTCCCGATCGGAGAGGTAGTCCCCCACGAGGCGTCGGAGGTACTGGGGTATCTTGTGCCACCCCAGCGCCCCCAATATTACGCTCCAGGGCAGGGTGTTGAACGCGTTGGCGATGTCAAGGGACACCGCCAACAACACCCCGCCGCTGGAGCACGCCTCGTCGGAGAGGTCGCGGACGTGCGCTATGGCGTCGATCGTCGAGCGACCCCTCCGAAACCCGAATTGTGTGTCGGCCAGATTCGGGCCGACATCCTCCAGGTGGTTGACGAGGCGGGCATTCACCACACGCTCCAGGAGCTTGCCCGCCTCGTCAAGCAGCACAATCGGGCGATACCCCGCCGGTTGGTCCGCCGGGCGCCCCTCCTTCCTCAGCAGGACCAACCGGCCCGACTTCCACCGCCTGGGGAACTTCCCTTCCCGCAGGCAGCGGTCGACCAGCGCCTTCAGGCGCTCCCCAAACTCCTCCTGGACGAGGGCCCACGCGCGACCGGGAATCCCATCGGGCCCCGGCGCCGTGTTCCTGGCCCTCATCCTGAGGACGGCCGCCCCCAGCTCGCCCTGCGAGACCTCGGGGACGTCCTCCTCCTCTTCCTCCGCCGTGGCAGGCGCTGGTAGGGCGGGAGGGACGAATTCGGTCCCCGGACTTCCGGGGAACAGTCCCTCGACCACCCTTTGGAGAACCGCCGGCTCGAGGGTGCTAGTCACTGGAGGAGCCCAGGGTCGCAGTTTCTGGCGGGCCCATTTATAGGGCCGCCCCCACGGGTCCCTCTCCAGCGACTCCAGCAGCTCCAGCCAGGCCTGTGTTTTGGCCTGGCTGATCGAGACGCGGAGGGCCTTGCACGCCTCTCTGTACACGATGTAGAGGCGGTCCAGCTCCTCCGCGTCCTGCACCCTCCTCCGGCGGTGCCGCTGGTAGCTGCGGCGTCCTGCCAGGCACTGGCGGCGGAGCTCTGCGACCCCCTCGCCCCACCAATAGACCTGACGCTTGGGCTGTGGAGGCCTCGCGCGCGGCATAGCGGCGTCGCACACGCGTGCCATGGCCTCACACAGCCCATCCGCTGCGGCGTCCAGGTCTGTTGCCTCCGAGGGGGGGGCACACCACGTCTGGACAATTGCGGCTTCCCGCAGCAAGTCCGTGTCCAGACGGGTAAGTGCCCAGCGCCGGCCAGCCGCCGGTGGCAACCGCGGGCCCAGTCCTACCGACGACGAGGAGACGCTGAACCGGATATACCGGTGATCGGAGAGCGTCTCCTCGTCCACCAGCACCTCCCAGTCCCGGACACGTGCTGCGAGCTCGGGGGTGGCGAGGGTCACATCGATGACCGATCCACCCGAGCGCCGCACGCACGTGTCCTCCGACCCGCGGTTGACTACGCAGAGCCCCGTCTCCGCCAGCCACTCGTCGACGGCCTCGCCCCTGGCATCAGTCCTCGAAGACCCCCACGCGGTGGATTTCGCGTTGAGGTCTCCGAGGACGATGACGGATCGGGGACGGTTCTGGCCGACCAGGGTCCCCACCTCGCCGAGAAAACTCTCAAACTCGGCGAGGACCCTGTTGGGGGAGAAATACACCCCCACAACCACCGTCCCCCCGATCCGGGCCGCGACGTATCCCCTACCCCTCACCACATCCTCGAGAGGAGGGGATTGGGCAGGCGACTGCGTGGTGATCGCCACCAAGCCATCCACATCTCCGACCCAGTCCGTTCTGGGCGGGATGCGGTATGGCTCGGCGATCACGGCCACCTTGATCAACCGCTCTGCCAGGCTCTGGAGGAGGAGGTCCTGAGCCCTGGCAGAGTGGTTGAGATTCGCCTGGAGGAAAGTTAGGGCCGACATCCTAACTTTCCTCCATGGCAGCCGCCTGCTCCGGAGTGGGGCGAGTCGGCTGCGACCTGTCCTTGGTCGCAGCCTTCTTCTTCCGGGCCTCTATCTTGGACGGGGGCTTGGCGCAGGCCTTGCCCCCGGAGAGGTGGTCCGCCGGCTTCCCCGCGGCTGCGCACAAGGTGCAGTGGGGAGCGGCGGAGCAGCCGCTGGCCTTGTGGCCAGGTTGACCGCAGCGGTAGCATTCCCCGCTGCGGTCCACCTCGGCCTTGCACTGGGCCCTGACATGGCCCAGTGCGAGGCACCGGAAGCAGCGGCGGGGTCGGGCTTCCAGGACCTCGACCCGCGCTGCCACCCATCCTACCAGCAGCCGGTTGCCGGCCGCCACTAACTTTTTGGCGGCCACTGCAGGGCACCGCACGAAGGCAGTGCCCATGCCCGCCGCCCCCTTCCTGACCTCCCCGACCTTGAGGTCCAGGGCGGTGCAGCCTCCGGCCTTGGCGATGCACTCGGTCAGCTCCTGGACGCTGACCGAATCGTCCAGGCCGCTGATCCGCAAATCTGCGGTGGTGACCGGCCTGGACACCCGGATTTCCCCTTCGGCACCCTGGAACACCTCCCGCAGCTTTGAGGCCAGAGAGTCGGCCTTCTCCGACCTCTCTGTGCCCGACACCTCGATGATGCGGCCCCCAGTCGCCGCCGCTCTCATTTTCAGCGGCGGGAAGCCGCTGAGGTCCACCTTCGACCTGGCCTCGCCCAGCACCCTTGTATAGTCGAGGCCCTTGTCCGCCGCCCCGGGCAGCAGCGTTATCACCACCGCTGCCGTGCGCTGGGGGCGGATCCTCACCTTGGGCTTTTTCTTTGCCGGTGGGGCCTGTTTTCCCGCCTTGGGCCTCTCTGCCTGTGCGGCCTTTGCGGGTCGCGGCTGCTGGACCTTCGGTCTGGCGGTCGACCTCCTGACGACCTCCGTCCAAGCCTCTGTGAGAGGCGGTGGCACAGGGGCAGGCAGGGCAGCAGCTTGCGGGCATTCGGCTTCCGGGGCTGCGGGCTTCGAAGCCTTCCCCTTGCCCTTGCCCTTACTGGGCTTGGGCATCGGGGCCTGCTCCACGGTGGGCGCAGGGGGAGGTGCCGTATCTTTCCGGCGATCCGCGGCCAGAGGCGGGCGGATGCGCCTCTCCGGCAGGAGGCGTTCTTCCAGTGCCTCAAAGCGGGCACTGATCATCCCGCCCACCTGCCGCAGGATCGCCTGTTGTAGATCCTCCGCCGGGGTAGGGGCAGATCCCGAAGCCCGCGGGGGAGTGGAGGTTCGTGCCTCTCTCATCTCGGCGCGGAGCTCCGCCATCTCCTTCCGGAGCTCCGCGACTTCATCCCGGAGGCGCGCATTGGCAGTCTGCAGTCTTCGGGTCTCCTCTGTGGAAGACCTCTTCTGCAGCTCTGCCAGCGCCTCTTGAACCGTCTGGGCCGCTTCCTTGAGGTGTCTCTGGAACGTGCCCTTTAGGTTCCCCGACTTGGTGGCCACCGTGTTAATGACAGCCACGGAGGCCATCACTTTCTTGCAGAGGTCGGAGGCAAGATCCTCCGACCCCTCCGATGTCGGCTCGGGCAGTCGTTCCGCCGACTTGCTGCGAGCCGAGCGCAGCGTCAGGGCCAACTCCCCTACCTCTTGTTCCGCCTGCAGCTCCAGCTCCTGCCGTTTGGCAGCGACAAGCGCCGCCTTGGCCTGGGCGAGGCCGACGTACTCGCCTGTGGTAGGCGGTCGGCCTCTGCCTCGTCGCGCTGGCGTTGGCGTTTTCTTCGCCGGAGCGTCAGCTTCCTCTTCAGAGCCAGGGCCACTGGCCCCGCTCTTCCCTTCGCTAGATCTGGCTCGCTTGAGCCAGAACCTCGCGCTAGTTCTGTCGGGTGACATACTAGTCACCGACACCATACTCCTACAAGAGGAGTCGGAGTCCTCCGCGTTTTCGGGGCTAAGCCCCCGCCCTTCATCGTAAATGTTTTTGTTTTTAAGGTTATCCATAAAGTTCCCACGAGATGGGTCGAACTAAATGTCCACTCCCGGGTGACGCCCATTCCGGGAGCAAGGGTACATACTATGGAGGGCCCCAGGTATCCATAGGTTTTTACGGGTGTTCTCCCGGGTTTTTGATATCGAGCTTGCCTGCTCTGGGACCGGCCGATAAAGGCAAGTCCCCTTCGGCCCTAACACATGCCACCACGTACCACCCTTAGCGCGAACGGGGGTCTTTGCGATGGCAGTGCAGAACCGGGTGGAGGAAGAGCGCACCTCCCTCCAAGGACGCTGGCCAGAAGATTTCTCCCCGAGCCCACTCGGCGGCAGTGTGAGTGCACGCCGAGCACGTCCCCGACTTGCGCCGCCGCTACTCAGCATAAGGCTGAGACGCCGGCCAAGCCCCGCAGCCACTCAAGGCCGCCAAGACTCACCCACCGCTACCCGGAATGTCCAGGGCGCCGGGTGAGCCTACCCCCTCCGGAAGGCCTAAAGCCTCCCCAAACGCCGTCCGCAGACGACCCCACACGTCCAGACCCCCGTCCGGACTGCCTTCTACGCCAACCCCAGATAAAAGCTCTGGGGCGTGCGGAGAAGGCCCCCCCGACTCGCGTCGCCGCGACCCAGTATATGACTGGGACGCCGACCGAGCCCCGCGGCCACTCAAGGCCGCCCCCGGCTCGCACCGCCGCTTCCCGGACTCTCCAGGGCGCCGGTCGAGCCTCCTCCTCGGGTCCTCTTAGTTTCCCCGCAGCTATCTTGCCGCAGGTACTTAGCCCCCCCGCCACGACAAGGCGGGACCCACTGGGGGGGACTGGGGGGGAACCTTTTTTTTTTTTTTTTTTTTTTTTTTTTTACTTTGGGAAATGCATTTACGCATCCCCGCCGTGTGGGGACACGAGCGGGGTATGTCGGACTCAAGCGCCACGGCCTCGGCAGTGACGCTAATACCGACTAAAACCCAAAGGTGTTCCACCGCTGCGGCAAGTCGGACGGGGGCCGCGGGACCATGCAGAGTATGCACCGCAACCCCCTCCCGCCACCTGTCCGCCCCTGGGCGGACCCGCCTCGGGAAGACCCCCTTCCCTCCCCTGGTACGACGCGCCGGAACACCGGGCGCGTCGTCCACCCCTGGGGGTCTGTCACGGCTGTGACTAGAAGGACGGATGTCACCCACATCCGCCCCCCAGACCCCCCGACTCGCGTCGCCGCTACCCAGCATAAGGCTGGGACGCCGACCGAGCCCCGCAGCCACTCAAGGCTGCCAAAGACTCGCACCGCCGCTACCCGGACTGTCCAGGGCGCCGGGCGAGCCTACCCCCTCCGTCCGGACCTCGTCCGGACCGCCTTCTACGCGCGCTCCAGATAAAAGCTCTGGGGCGTGCGGAGAAGGCCCCGGGCCCTGCAGCACTACTCTCCAAGGAGAGATGGGTGCGAGGGCCCCGACTTGCGCCGCCGCTACCCAGCATAAGGCTGGGACGCCGGCCAAGCCCCGCAGCCACTCAAGGCCGCCAAGGCTCGCTCCGCCGCTACCCGGACTGTCCGGGGCGCCGGGCGAGCCTACCCCCTCCGGGGAGGCGTAAAGCCTCCCCAACTCACGGTCGCAGAGGATAGGGAGAGCGGCGCACCGTAATACCGACACTCCTCTTCCCCTGCGACCCCACCGCACCGCCATTCAACGGTGGCGGCCCCGTATCCCTCAGCTGCAGTGCGACCCCCACACTGCAGCCCACCTCAGTTGCGGCGCGGACCCCACCGCAACCTACCGGCCGCTTCGACTGGGCCTGGGAGGGACAGCGCCCGGAAGAAGCGGCCCCACCTCGGGTTCCTCTTTGCTTCACCGTGGGTGGGGAAGACCACGGCTACTGAGCCCCCCCGCCGCGACAAGGCGGGAACCCACTGGGGGGGAACCTTTTTTTTTTTTTTTTTTTTTTTTTTTTTTACTTTGGGAAATGCATTTACGCATCCCCGCCGTGTGGGGACACGAACGGGGTATGTCGGACTCAAGCGCCACGGCCTCGGCAGTGACGCTAATACCGACTAAAACCCAAAGGTGTTCCACCGCTGCGGCAAGTCGGACGGGGGCCGCGGGACCATGCAGAGTATGCACCGCAACCCCCTCCCGCCACCTGTCCGCCCCTGGGCGGACCCGCCTCGGGAAGACCCCCTTCCCTCCCCTGGTACGACGCGCCGGAACACCGGGCGCGTCGTCCACCCCTGGGGGTCTGTCACGGCTGTGACTAGAAGGACGGATGTCACCCACATCCGCCCCCCAGACCCCCCGACTCGCGTCGCCGCTACCCAGCATAAGGCTGGGACGCCGACCGAGCCCCGCGGCCACTCAAGGCCGCCAAAGGCTCGCACCGCCGCTACCCGGACTGTCCAGGGCGCCGGGCGAGCCTACCCCCTCCGTCCGGACCTCGTCCGGACCGCCTTCTACACGCGCTCCAGATAAAAGCTCTGGGGCGCGCGGAGAAGGCCACCGGGCCCTACAGCACCTGCTCTCAAAGGAGAGGTGGGTGAGAGGGCCCCGACTTGCGCCGCCGCTACCCAGCATAAGGCCGGGACGCCGGCCAAGCCCCGCAGCCACTCAAGGCCGCCAAGGCTCGCACCGCCGCTACCCGGAATGTCCAGGGCGCCGGGCGAGCCTACCCCCTCCGGGGAGGCGTAAAGCCTCCCCAACTCACGGTCGCAGAGGATAGGGAGAGCGGCGCACCGTAATACCGACACTCCTCTTCCCCTGCGACCCCACCGCACCGCCATTCAACGGTGGCGGCCCCGTATCCCTCAGCTGCAGTGCGACCCCCACACTGCAGCCCACCTCAGTTGCGGCGCGGACCCCACCGCAACCTACCGGCCGCTTCGACTGGGCCTGGGAGGGACAGCGCCCGGAAGAAGCGGCCCCACCTCGGGTTCCTCTTTGCTTCACCGTGGGTGGGGAAAACCACGGCTACTGAGCCCCCCCGCCGCGACAAGGCGGGAACCCACTGGGGGGGACTGGGGGGGAACCTTTTTTTTTTTTTTTTTTTTTTACTTTGGGAAATGCATTTACGCATCCCCGCCGTGTGGGGACACGAGCGGGGTATGTCGGACTCAAGCGCCACGGCCTCGGCAGTGACGCTAATACCGACTAAAACCCAAAGGTGTTCCACCGCTGCAGCACGTCGGACGGGGGCCGCGGGACCATGCAGAGTATGCACCGCAACCCCCTCCCGCCGCCTGCCCGCCCCTGGGCGGACCCGCCTCGGGGAAGCACCCCCTTCCCCCCCTTGGTACGACGCGCCGGAACACCGGGCGCGTCGTCCACCCCTGGGGGTCTGTCACGACTGTGACTAAAGGGACGGATGTCCACCACATCCGCCCCCCAGACCCCCCGACTCGCGTCGCCGCTACCCAGCATAAGGCTGGGACGCCGACCGAGTCCCGCGGCCACTCAAGGCCGCCAAGGCTCGCACCGCCGCTACCCGGAATGTCCAGGGCGCCGGACGAGCCTACCCCCTCCGTCCGGACATCGTCCGGACCGCCTTCTACGCGCGCTCCAGATAAAAGCTCTGGGGCGTGCGGAGAAGGCCCCCGGGCCCTACAGCACTACTCTCCAAGGAGAGTTGGGTGAGAGGGCCCCGACTTGCGCCGCCGCTACCCAGCATAAGGCTGGGACGCCGGCCAAGCCCCGCAGCCACTCAAGGCCGCCAAGGCTCGCACCGCCGCTACCCGGACTGTCCGGGGCGCCGGGCGAGCCTACCCCCTCCGGGGAGGCGTAAAGCCTCCCCAACTCACGGTCGCAGAGGATAGGGAGAGCGGCGCACCGTAATACCGGCACTCCTCTTCCCCTGCGACCCCACCGCACCGCCATTCAACGGTGGCGGCCCCGTATCCCTCAGCTGCAGTGCGAACCCCCACACTGCAGCCCACCTCAGTTGCGGCCCAGATCCCACCGCAACCTACCGGCCGCTTCGACAGGGCCCGTGGCAAAGCCCTGGAAGAAGCGGCCCCACCTCGGGTTCCTCTTGGCTTCACCGTGGGTGGGGAAGACCACGGCTACTGAGCCCCCCCGCCGCGACAAGGCGGGAACCCACTGGGGGGGAACCTAACCTAACCTTTTTTTTTTTTTTTTTTTTTTTTTTTTTTACTTTGGGAAATGCATTTACGCATCCCCGCCGTGTGGGGACACGAGCGGGGTATGTCGGACTCAAGCGCCACGGCCTCGGCAGTGACGCTAATACCGACTAAAACCCAAAGGTGTTCCACCGCTGCGGCAAGTCGGACGGGGGCCGCGGGACCATGCAGAGTATGCACCGCAACCCCCTCCCGCCACCTGTCCGCCCCTGGGCGGACCCGCCTCGGGAAGACCCCCTTCCCTCCCCTGGTACGACGCGCCGGAACACCGGGCGCGTCGTCCACCCCTGGGGGTCTGTCACGACTGTGACTAAAGGGACGGATGTCCACCACATCCGCCCCCCAGACCCCCCGACTCGCGTCGCCGCTACCCAGCATAAGGCTGGGACGCCGACCGAGTCCCGCGGCCATTCAAGGCCGCCAAGGCTCGCACCGCCGCTACCCGGAATGTCCAGGGCGCCGGACGAGCCTACCCCCTCCGTCCGGACCTCGTCCGGACCGCCTTCTACACGCGCTCCAGATAAAAGCTCTGGGGCGCGCGGAGAAGGCCACCGGGCCCTACAGCACCTGCTCTCAAAGGAGAGGTGGGTGAGAGGGCCCCGACTTGCGCCGCCGCTACCCAGCATAAGGCTGGGACGCCGGCCAAGCCCCGCAGCCACTCAAGGCCGCCAAGGCTCGCACCGCCGCTACCCGGACTGTCCGGGGCGCCGGGCGAGCCTACCCCCTCCGGGGAGGCGTAAAGCCTCCCCAACTCACGGTCGCAGAGGATAGGGAGAGCGGCGCACCGTAATACCGACACTCCTCTTCCCCTGCGACCCCACCGCACCGCCATTCAACGGTGGCGGCCCCGTATCCCTCAGCTGCAGTGCGAACCCCCGCACTGCAGCCCACCTCAGTTGCGGCGCCAACCCCACCGCAACCTACCGGCCGCTTCGACTGGGCCCGGGAAGCACAGCCCGGAAGAAGCGGCCCCACCTCGGGTTCCTCTTTGCTTCACCGTGGGTGCCGAATCCACGGTTACTGAGCCCCCCCGCCGCGACAAGGCGGGAACCCATTGGGGGGGAACCTTTTTTTTTTTTTTTTTTTTTTTTTTTACTTTGGGAAATGCATTTACGCATCCCCGCCGTGTGGGGACACGAGCGGGGTATGTCGGACTCCAGCGCCACGACCGCAGTAGTGGCGCTAATACCGACTAAAACCCAAAGGTGTTCCACCTCTGCAGCACGTCGGACGGGGGCCGCGGGACCATGCAGAGTATGCACCGCAACCCCCTCCCGCCGCCTGCCCGCCCCTGGGCGGACCCGCCTCGGGAAGCACCCCCTTCCCTCCCCTTGGTACGACGCGCCGGAACACCGGGCGCGTCGTCCACCCCTGAGGGTCTGTCACGGCTGTGACTAGAAGGACGGATGTCACCCACATCCGCCCCCCAGACCCCCCGACTCGCGTCGCCGCTACCCAGCATAAGGCTGGGACGCCGACCGAGCCCCGCGGCCACTCAAGGCCGCCAAAGGCTCGCACCGCCGCTACCCGGACTGTCCAGGGCGCCGGGCGAGCCTACCCCCTCCGTCCGGACCTCGTCCGGACCGCCTTCTACACGCGCTCCAGATAAAAGCTCTGGGGCGCGCGGAGAAGGCCACCGGGCCCTACAGCACCTGCTCTCAAAGGAGAGGTGGGTGAGAGGGCCCCGACTTGCGCCGCCGCTACCCAGCATAAGGCCGGGACGCCGGCCAAGCCCCGCAGCCACTCAAGGCCGCCAAGGCTCGCACCGCCGCTACCCGGAATGTCCAGGGCGCCGGGCGAGCCTACCCCCTCCGGGGAGGCGTAAAGCCTCCCCAACTCACGGTCGCAGAGGATAGGGAGAGCGGCGCACCGTAATACCGGCACTCCTCTTCCCCTGCGACCCCACCGCGCCGCCATTCAACGGTGGCGGCCCCGTATCCCTCAGCTGCAGTGCGACCCCCACACTGCAGCCCACCTCAGTTGCGGCGCCAACCCCACCGCAACCTACCGGCCGCTTCGACTGGGCCCGGGATCCACAGCCCGGAAGAAGCGGCCCCACCTCGGGTTCCACTTTGCTTCACCGTGGGTGCCGAATCCACGGCTACTGAGCCCCCCCGCCGCGACAAGGCGGGAACCCACTGGGGGGGATTGGGGGGGAACCTAACCTAACCTTTTTTTTTTTTTTTTTTTTTTTTTTTACTTTGGGAAATGCATTTACGCATCCCCGCCGTGTGGGGACACGAGCGGGGTATGTCGGACTCCAGCGCCACGACCGCAGTAGTGGCGCTAATACCGACTAAAACCCAAAGGTGTTCCACCTCTGCAGCACGTCGGACGGGGGCCGCGGGACCATGCAGAGTATGCACCGCAACCCCCTCCCGCCGCCTGCCCGCCCCTGGGCGGACCCGCCTCGGGAAGCACCCCCTTCCCCTCCCCTTGGTACGACGCGCCGGAACACCGGGCGCGTCGTCCACCCCTGAGGGTCTGTCACAATGTGACTAAGAGGACGGATGTCCACCACATCCGCCCCCCAGACCCTCCGACTCGCGTCGCCGCTACCCAGTATAAGACTGGGACGCCGACCGAGCCCCGCAGCCACTCAAGGCTGCCAAAGACTCGCACCGCCGCTACCCGGACTGTCCAGGGCGCCGGGCGAGCCTACCCCCTCCGTCCGGACCTCGTCCGGACCGCCTTCTACGCGCGCTCCAGATAAAAGCTCTGGGGCGTGCGGAGAAGGCCCCGGGCCCTGCAGCACTACTCTCCAAGGAGAGATGGGTGCGAGGGCCCCGACTTGCGCCGCCGCTACCCAGCATAAGGCTGGGACGCCGGCCAAGCCCCGCAGCCACTCAAGGCCGCCAAGGCTCGCTCCGCCGCTACCCGGACTGTCCGGGGCGCCGGGCGAGCCTACCCCCTCCGGGGAGGCGTAAAGCCTCCCCAACTCACGGTCGCAGAGGATAGGGAGAGCGGCGCACCGTAATACCGACACTCCTCTTCCCCTGCGACCCCACCGCACCGCCATTCAACGGTGGCGGCCCCGTATCCCTCAGCTGCAGTGCGAACCCCCACACTGCAGCCCACCTCAGTTGCGGCGCGGACCCCACCGCAACCTACCGGCCGCTTCGACTGGGCCTGGGAGGGACAGCGCCCGGAAGAAGCGGCCCCACCTCGGGTTCCTCTTTGCTTCACCGTGGGTGGGGAAAACCACGGCTACTGAGCCCCCCCGCCGCGACAAGGCGGGAACCCACTGGGGGGGAACCTTTTTTTTTTTTTTTTTTTTTTTTTTTTTTTTTTTTTTTTTTTTTTACTTGGGGAAATGCTTTTACGCATCCCCGCTCGAGTGGGGACAAGAGCGGGGTATGTTGGACTCCAGCGCCACGGCCGCAGCGGTGGCGCTAATACCAACTAAAACCCCAAGGTGTTCCTTCGGCGACGGCAAGTCGGACGGGGCCACGGGACCATGCAGAGTATGCACCGCAGCCCCGTCCCGCCGTTTGTCCGCCCCTGGGCGGACTCGCCTCGGGAAGGGGTCTTACTGACCCCTTCCCACCTCGTGACGACGCGCCGGAACACCGGGCGCGTCGACCACCTGGAGGGTCTGTCACTTTACGTGACTAAGAAGGGGTGGCGGATGTCCCCACATCCGCCACCCCAGACCCTCCCAGCGGAGACGGCGTGCGAGCTCTGCTTGCACGCCTCCGTCTCCGCCCTCTTCGGAGCGGGTGAGCGAGGGGATCTGTCTCCCTCTCCCGCTCCTCGGCCTCCCTCTGCGACATCACCTCCTCGCAGAAAGAGGCCATCGCCTCCCAGGACCTCTCGTCGGCGACCATCCTTGCCAGGATGTTCGGCAACGAGAGGTCCCCACCCATTTCCGCGGCCAGGAAGAGCCGCGGATCCTCCGCCCCTGGGCACACCTCCAGCACGTGCTGCGCCGTCTCCTCGGCGCAGCCGCACTGGTGGCACTCTGAAGTCTCCTCCCTCCGGGCCACGCGACACAGGTACCTCCCGAAGCAACCGTGCCCCGAGAGTACCTGCGTCAGCCGGAAGGAGAGACTTCCGTGGCCGCGGTGCACCCATGCCCCCAATACGGGGCGGATCGCCTCGAGGAGCCGGACAGCCCCGGCTCCCCTCGTCCTGTCTTCGGCGATCCGCCGGCTCCAGGACTCGAGGGCGGCTTCTCTCGCCCTCTTCCGCCACTGCTCGACCTCCCTTGGGGCAGGCCGTAGGTCCTCCGCGCGTGCCCGCGTCCTCCGCCAGTACACGGAGGAGAGGACCTCGGCCTCCAGATCCCAGGGGAGGGAGCCGGCCAGGGCGCAGGCCACCTCATGGGAGAGTGTGCGGTACCCCCGACACACTCTCACGGCCATGACCCTCTGGGCCTTGTGGAGCCGGGCGACCTCCCTCGGGCCCACGGATCCAGCCCATATCGGGGCCCCGTAGAGGGCCATTGACCTGACCACCGCCATGTACAGGCGGCGGCAGGTCCCCCCTCCCCCTCCGAGGTTCGGTAGGAGGCGGCTCAGCGCAGCCGCCGTCCCCACGACCCTCGGGGTCAACCCCTCGAAGTGGGCCCCGAACCTCCATCTGCTGTCGAGCACGACGCCGAGATACTTCAGCGTCGCGCCGACAGCAATGGAGGTTCCGCCCACCACTATCTTTGAGCCTGCAGGTGGCGCCCTCCGAGGCCCGTGGAAACAGATGGCCTCGGATTTATGGAGCGCCACCTCCAGGCCCAACCGCCGGATCCTGGCCACCACCGCAGCGACCGCGGCTGTGGCCAGGACAGACGCCTCTCGGAACGTCTGCCCCCGCGCGGTAACCAACGTGTCGTCGGCGTAACAAACGACGCCGACGCCACGAAGGTTAGCGCCCCGTAACACCCAGTCGTACCCGACGTTCCACAGGGTGGGGCCCAGTACGGACCCCTGTGGAACGCCGCGGGTCATGGGGCTCCGGCCCTCTCCCTCCTTTGTGGGGTAGACTACCTCCCTCTCCGAGAGGTAGTCCCCCACGAGGACTGGGGGGGAACCTAACCTAACCTTTTTTTTTTTTTTTTTTTTTTTTTTTTTTTTTTTACTTTGGGAAATGCATTTACGCATCCCCGCCGTGTGGGGACACGAGCGGGGTATGTCGGACTCCAGCGCCACGACCGCAGTAGTGGCGCTAATACCGACTAAAACCCAAAGGTGTTCCACCGCGACAGCACGTCGGACGGGGCCACGGGACCATGCAGAGTATGCACCGCAGCCCCATCCCGCCGTCTGCCCGCCCCTGGGCGGACCCTCCTCGGGAAGCACCCCCTTCCCTCCCCTTGGTACGACGCGCCGGAACACCGGGCGCGTCGTCCACCCCTGGGGGTCTGTCACGACTGTGACTAAAGGGACGGATGTCCACCACATCCGCCCCCCAGACCCCCCGACTCGCGTCGCCGCTACCCAGCATAAGGCTGGGACGCCGACCGAGTCCCGCGGCCACTCAAGGCCGCCAAGGCTCGCACCGCCGCTACCCGGAATGTCCAGGGCGCCGGACGAGCCTACCCCCTCCGTCCGGACATTGTCCGGACCGCCTTCTACGCGCGCTCCAGATAAAAGCTCTGGGGCGTGCGGAGAAGGCCCCCGGGCCCTACAGCACTACTCTCTAAGGAGAGTTGGGTGAGAGGGCCCCGACTTGCGCCGCCGCTACCCAGCATAAGGCTGGGACGCCGGCCAAGCCCCGCAGCCACTCAAGGCCGCCAAGGCTCGCACCGCCGCTACCCGGACTGTCCGGGGCGCCGGGCGAGCCTACCCCCTCCGGGGAGGCGTAAAGCCTCCCCAACTCACGGTCGCAGAGGATAGGGAGAGCGGCGCACCGTAATACCGACACTCCTCTTCCCCTGCGACCCCACCGCACCGCCATTCAACGGTGGCGGCCCCGTATCCCTCAGCTACAGTGCGACCCCCACACTGCAGCCCACCTCAGTTGCGGCGCGGACCCCACCGCAACCTACCGGCCGCTTCGACTGGGCCTGGGAGGCACAGCGCCCGGAAGAAGCGGCCCCACCTCGGGTTCCTCTTGGCTTCACCGTGGGTGGGGAAGACCACGGCTACTGAGCCCCCCCGCCGCGACAAGGCGGGAACCCACTGGGGGGGAACCTAACCTAACCTTTTTTTTTTTTTTTTTTTTTTTTTTTTTTTTTTTTTACTTTGGGAAATGCAATTTACGCATCCCCGCCGTGTGGGGACACGAGCGGGGTATGTCGGACTCCAGCGCCACGACCGCAGTAGTGGCGCTAATACCGACTAAAACCCAAAGGTGTTCCACCTCTGCAGCACGTCGGACGGGGGCCGCGGGACCATGCAGAGTATGCACCGCAACCCCCTCCCGCCGCCTGCCCGCCCCTGGGCGGACCCGCCTCGGGAAGCACCCCCTTCCCCTCCCCTTGGTACGACGCGCCGGAACACCGGGCGCGTCGTCCACCCCTGAGGGTCTGTCACAATGTGACTAAGAGGACGGATGTCCACCACATCCGCCCCCCAGACCCTCCGACTCGCGTCGCCGCTACCCAGTATAAGACTGGGACGCCGACCGAGCCCCGCAGCCACTCAAGGCTGCCAAAGACTCGCACCGCCGCTACCCGGACTGTCCAGGGCGCCGGGCGAGCCTACCCCCTCCGTCCGGACCTCGTCCGGACCGCCTTCTACGCGCGCTCCAGATAAAAGCTCTGGGGCGTGCGGAGAAGGCCCCGGGCCCTGCAGCACTACTCTCCAAGGAGAGATGGGTGCGAGGGCCCCGACTTGCGCCGCCGCTACCCAGCATAAGGCCGGGACGCCGGCCAAGCCCCGCAGCCATTCAAGGCCGCCAAGGCTCGCTCCGCCGCTACCCGGACTGTCCGGGGCGCCGGGCGAGCCTACCCCCTCCGGGGAGGCGTAAAGCCTCCCCAACTCACGGTCGCAGAGGATAGGGAGAGCGGCGCACCGTAATACCGACACTCCTCTTCCCCTGCGACCCCACCGCACCGCCATTCAACGGTGGCGGCCCCGTATCCCTCAGCTGCAGTGCGACCCCCACACTGCAGCCCACCTCAGTTGCGGCGCGGACCCCACCGCAACCTACCGGCCGCTTCGACTGGGCCTGGGAGGCACAGCGCCCGGAAGAAGCGGCCCCACCTCGGGTTCCTCTTGGCTTCACCGTGGGTGGGGAAAACCACGGCTACTGAGCCCCCCCGCCGCGACAAGGCGGGAACCCACTGGGGGGGAACCTAACCTAACCTTTTTTTTTTTTTTTTTTTACTTTGGGAAATGCATTTACGCATCCCCGCCGTGTGGGGACACGAGCGGGGTATGTCGGACTCGAGCGCCACGGCCTCAGCAGTGGCGCTAATACCGACTAAAACCCAAAGGTGTTCCACCGCTGCGGCAAGTCGGACGGGGGCCGCGGGACCATGCAGAGTATGCACCGCAGCCCCCTCCCGCCGCCTGCCCGCCCCTGGGCGGGCCCGCCTCGGGAAGACCCCCTTCCCCCCTTGGTACGACGCGCCGGAACACCGGGCGCGTCGTCCACCCCTGGGGGTCTGTCACGACTGTGACTAAAGGGACGGATGTCCACCACATCCGCCCCCCAGACCCCCCGACTCGCGTCGCCGCTACCCAGCATAAGGCTGGGACGCCGACCGAGTCCCGCGGCCACTCAAGGCCGCCAAGGCTCGCACCGCCGCTACCCGGAATGTCCAGGGCGCCGGACGAGCCTACCCCCTCCGTCCGGACATCGTCCGGACCGCCTTCTACGCGCGCTCCAGATAAAAGCTCTGGGGCGTGCGGAGAAGGCCCCCGGGCCCTACAGCACTACTCTCCAAGGAGAGTTGGGTGAGAGGGCCCCGACTTGCGCCGCCGCTACCCAGCATAAGGCTGGGACGCCGGCCAAGCCCCGCAGCCACTCAAGGCCGCCAAGGCTCGCACCGCCGCTACCCGGACTGTCCGGGGCGCCGGGCGAGCCTACCCCCTCCGGGGAGGCGTAAAGCCTCCCCAACTCACGGTCGCAGAGGATAGGGAGAGCGGCGCACCGTAATACCGGCACTCCTCTTCCCCTGCGACCCCACCGCACCGCCATTCAACGGTGGCGGCCCCGTATCCCTCAGCTGCAGTGCGAACCCCCACACTGCAGCCCACCTCAGTTGCGGCGCCAACCCCACCGCAACCTACCGGCCGCTTCGACTGGGCCCGGGAAGCACAGCCCGGAAGAAGCGGCCCCACCTCGGGTTCCTCTTGGCTTCACCGTGGGTGCCGAATCCACGGTTACTGAGCCCCCCCGCCGCGACAAGGCGGGAACCCATGGGGGGGAACCTTTTTTTTTTTTTTTTTTTTTTTTTTTTTTTTACTTTGGGAAATGCATTTACGCATCCCCGCCGTGTGGGGACACGAGCGGGGTATGTCGGACTCGAGCGCCACGGCCTCAGCAATGGCGCTAATACCGACTAAAACCCAAAGGTGTTCCACCGCTGCGGCAAGTCGGACGGGGGCCGCGGGACCATGCAGAGTATGCACCGCAACCCCCTCCCGCCACCTGTCCGCCCCTGGGCGGACCCGCCTCGGGAAGACCCCCTTCCCTCCCCTGGTACGACGCGCCGGAACACCGGGCGCGTCGTCCACCCCTGAGGGTCTGTCACACTGTGACTAAGGAGACGGATGTCCACCACATCCGCCCCCCAGACCCCCCGACTCGCGTCGCCGCTACCCAGCATAAGGCTGGGACGCCGACCGAGCCCCGCGGCCACTCAAGGCCGCCAAAGGCTCGCACCGCCGCTACCCGGACTGTCCAGGGCGCCGGGCGAGCCTACCCCCTCCGTCCGGACATCGTCCGGACCGCCTTCTACGCGCGCTCCAGATAAAAGCTCTGGGGCGTGCGGAGAAGGCCCCCGGGCCCTACAGCACTACTCTCCAAGGAGAGTTGGGTGAGAGGGCCCCGACTTGCGCCGCCGCTACCCAGCATAAGGCTGGGACGCCGGCCAAGCCCCGCAGCCACTCAAGGCCGCCAAGGCTCGCACCGCCGCTACCCGGACTGTCCGGGGCGCCGGGCGAGCCTACCCCCTCCGGGGAGGCGTAAAGCCTCCCCAACTCACGGTCGCAGAGGATAGGGAGAGCGGCGCACCGTAATACCGGCACTCCTCTTCCCCTGCGACCCCACCGCGCCGCCATTCAACGGTGGCGGCCCCGTCTCCCTCAGCTGCAGTGCGACCCCCACACTGCAGCCCACCTCAGTTGCGGCCCAGATCCCACCGCAACCTACCGGCCGCTTCGACAGGGCCCGTGGCGAAGCCCTAGAAGAAGCGGCCCCTCCTCGGGTTCCACTTTGCTTCACCGTGGGTGGGGAAAACCACGGCTACTGAGCCCCCCCGCCGCGACAAGGCGGGAACCCACTGGGGGGGATGGGGGGGAACCTAACCTAACCTAACCTAACCTAACCTAACCTAACCTAACCGAGTCGCGGGCCATCTTTCAACCCGAACGCATCTAATAATTGCCCGGAATTTCGCTCCGAGATTTTTATAATTGTTTTTTTTAATAAAGAAATATTCAGAGTGCAAGGTTTTCTGTGCTAAATAGTGAAGTGTTATATATGTGCGTCTTCGTCTTGACGAGCCCTATCAGACGGTGCTTTTCCCGGGCTCGAGAGTTGAGCGGTTCTCGGGATATCCTCGAAAAACCGCGAAAACCTCGCCCGGGCCACCTTTGGAGCTGAACGCTGCAGGATTAAGATCCTTAACACCCACTTTTTTTTTAAATGCAAGAAGTTGCACATTGAGGAGTAGTAGTGAGACAAAATTTATTCAGATTTTTACCGCATACTTTGCGGAACAAAACTACAAGAAATCTACAATCACGGGGACACGAGGTCCTTGATCCTGAATTATCCCGGAGGACCTGACCAGGAATCCAGAGGAGGAGCGTTGAGAGCAGCCGGGAGCCGCTTTCCGTTTCCCGATCGGACCCCTGGTACCGGAGATACAGACAATTTAAAGTTAAGTGCACTTTTTGACGGCCCTATCTTCTAAACTAAATCGACAACCCTAACTTTTTAATTCATCTTAAAATAATCCATATAAAATTAAAGTAGTTTATCAAAGTTTTAGATTTTTATGTTTAACGGTTAGTAAGTTATTGAATTAAATAGATTTTTAGGTTAACACGTGTAGGGTGAAAACAACCCCCTACAACCCTAAAATTTTTTAGTATTGTGTAAGATCAAAATTTAGATAACATATATTTTTGGCAGAATTTTATAGCTTTTGGTTTGGGAGATATAACGACTTCTGTATTCGTAGCATATTTTTAGTGTTACTTAGGTTTTAAAAAAAAAAAAAAAAAAAAAAAAACTTTGAAGACCCAAATCTTACACCCCCTTATAAAAAAAAAAAAAAAAAAAAAAAAATCAATCCAGATCAACCTAGGCTAGGATAGCCCGCTTCACTGGCTATCCACAGACAGCTGATCTGGATTTTTAGAGCCAAAAACAAGGAAGTAACTAGAGTTACTAACTCGCGCAAAATTGCTCAGCAAAAGGTAAACAAGGCAAGATTCTCTGAACTTTCGGGGGTCATAGCTTGGGACCGGGGGGTCCAAATTAAAATCTGACGCTGTAGAACTCATTTTTTCCGGCAGACGATTCATTTGAACCCGAAAACTCGGTCCTAGGACCTCTCCCGAGAGACCTCATTTCAGGAATTATATTACGTAAACGTAAAATTAAGGACAACTATATCTGCGTAACCTTGAGGAATTGCTTGCCTTTTGTTGAGTCAAAAAATTGTTTGTCCTTAATATTGTGGGGCATTTTAATTTTGGGTCTCATTTTGTAAATTTAATATAGGTAATTATAGTTTAATTATTCTAAAAATTCGGGGGTTGCTTAATTTAACCCCGACAATTTTGGAAAATATTTTTAATATTAGTACAAGTATAGACTTACAACCCTCCACTATAATCGGATTACATTTGAGTGCAGTAGTCCATAAACAACACATATACCCCCTGGGGTGGTTCTTAACAACCCCTAACGTTTTTGACGACTTTAATTTATCCCCCTATTCGAGAAGATGCTTATACCAAAATTTTGGATTTTTCGGAGCACCAGGGACCCAGAAACCAGGCTTTTTGTAGCTGGTAAATTACAACCCCCATTTTAGCAGAAGTCCTGAGGGATCCCTGCTGTCCCGAAAAATCCCAAATCAGCGCCGTAGGGTGGATCAATTCACCGTCCGTCCAGGGGCATCGTCGGATCCCACGCGTCATACAGGGGACCGATACAAGAGCTTCCCGCGTGGAACTCAAAAGTTGTATTAGCCGTAAATAAAACGAGCAAGCGGGTGCGTAGAATAATAGTGAGCGCGTTACTAAAAACGCCGATAACTCGAGAACGGAACGTCGGAGGTAAATTTTGACAGCGAACTTGTATATTGGACGAAGTCCAATATACAACTTTTGCTGCCTGACCCCGTCTCCCTCTGACCCCCCCCCCTAAATTTTCAAACGCCGATATCTCTGTAACGGGGCATCGGAGCTCAATTTTGGAAAGACCTTGTATCCGTAGGATACAAGTCCTAAGTCCTTTTGTCCCCCCCCCCCCAAATCCCCCCCCAAAATTTTTGAATTGTCGATAACTTGGAAACGGAGCATCGGAGCTCAATTTTGACAAAAACCTTGTATCAGGATACAAGATCTTAACGCGAAGTTATAAATTTTGATCATACTTGTCCCCCCCACTTTATTTTGAAAGCCTATATCTCCGGAACGGAGCGTCGGAGGAAAATTCCGACAACGGCTACGATATACATACAAGCGTCACTGCTGGAATAAACCCCCCCCCCTCCCCCCTCCCCCCCCCCTCCCCCCCCCCCAAATTTTTACCTTTGTTTGCTGTCTTCTTCTCCTCTACTTACCTGTGATAGTGGGCAGGACTCCTGTAGCTGGGGAACGTTCTCGCTGGCTGACTGATCTCGCGAATCTGAAACAAAAAATTGTAATTAGTAAATAGGTTAACAACCATAGTGACTTAAAGCTCTATTGTGGTGGCATTTCGGCAACTCCTGTTTATTGTTGTGTTTGTTTTGTGTGTTCTGTGTTTTTTGACCAGCACACTTAAGTTAAGGGTAACTGGACAAATATTGTTTTTTGACAGATATCGACGTGCGTGTTACTGTGACTCTTGACTAGTACACTTAGGATAAGACTGATATTGATATTGTTTTTTGACATATCTACATTAATAATAACTGACGAAGCTCTCCCTAACCATGTTTCTTGCGCATACGCCAATCAAGAAAAAGAACGACATGAGCGCTTCAATCTCCCCGATTGACAAAGAGAAGGCAGGACCTTCTCCTAAAAGCCAAACGCAGGCTTCCAGCGTGCGACGGAGTATAGGAGAGTGGGAGAGTACGGTGGTAGATCCCAAGGCAGGTGCCTCAACAGCGCTCGCGCACTCACCGAAGAAGGCAGTGCCGGCTTCAGTGGCTCACCTGAAGCTGAAGCAGAAGGCGCCCCTCGCAGACAAACCTCTGGTGCGGAGGGCATCCGTAGAGACCGCGGGTGGATCGCCGAAGCCGGTGATAGGTGCACCCAAGCCTGCCGACAGAGTGACTGAGTGCCGAGGCTGGCTCCTGAAGGCGAAAGCTCACTTAAATGAGTCTCGCAATCTGAAGTCAGACCTCAAGGCGGGCATCACTCTGGCGGTAGAGAGGATGTATCAGCTGATGAAGGAAGAGGCGGCCGAAACTGCATCTGAAAAGAAAAAACAGATTATTAGTAAAGAAGATAAAGGGAATACGCAAAAAGACATGGTAACAGAACAGGGAACTATGGGAAAAGAAGGGCAGGAACTTATTCGAATGATGAAGGAACAAGGAGAAAAGATAGACAGGACACAGATGGAGATGGAAAAACTAAAGGAATCCATCGCGTTGCACCACACAACCGCTCAGCAACAGGCTAGCTACGCGAATATAACAGCAGCGCAGTCCAGAAGACAGATGCCTGCGCTCCATTCTATCGTTATTTCGTCCAAGGACGAGAAACAAACTGGAGACGAGGTTATGAGCGAGATTAGGAAGGTGGTAAACGCGAAAGACGGATGGGTTACCGTTGAGAGGGTCAGGAAGATAAAAGATAAGAAGGTTATCATAGGATGCAAAACGGAAGAGGAAAGGAACAGAATAAAAGAGCGACTTAAGGGTGCGGACGATCGCCTTAATGTGGAGGAAATGAAAAACCAGGATCCTATGTTGGTTCTCAAGGACGTGCTCATGTTTAACAGCGACGAAGATGTCATAGCTGCACTGAGAAACCAAAATAGGGAGGTCTTTCATGGCCTCGACAAGAAGGATGATCGAGTCGAGATCAAGTTTAAGAGACGCGCTAGAAACCCGCTCACGAACCACGTAGCGTTGAAGGTGTCGCCGCAGATATATAACCGCATGTTGGCCAGGGAAACGGTTCACATAGACATGCAAAGGGTTAGGGTTGCAGACCAGTCCCCGTTAGTGCAGTGCTCTATGTGTCTGGCTTACGGACACGGACGGCGGTTCTGCAGGGATTCCATTCCGAAGTGTAGCCACTGTGGCGGCCCGCACATGAGAAGCAAATGCGCAGATTATTTGGCGGAAGCAGCGCCGACCTGCTGCAATTGTGTTGCTGCCAAGGTGGAGAACGTCGAGCACAACGCCTTTAGCTCCGAGTGCCCAGTGCGTAGAAGGTGGGAGGCACTGGCGAGGGCTAAAGTAGCGTATTGCTAAGGTGGTTCTAAGTCAATCTGGGGCAGGCGACCCCACCAGAGGATATGCAGTAGCCCAGACTAACCTCCAGAGGAAAGAGCTGGCGACCACGGAGCTCATGATAGAGGCCAGTAAGGGAAAACTTGCATTCGCGCTGATCCAGGAGCCCTATGTGGGCGGGGTGAGAAGGATGAAAGACTACCGTGGGGCGAGAATCTTCCAGTGTGCAGCTGTAGGAGATGGGACTGTGAAGGCGGCAATAGCTGTGTTTGATCACGAGATTGACGTCGTCCAGTGCCCGAAACTTACGACCAACAATATTGTTGTGGTGAGGATCCGAACCAGCGCCTGGGAAATCGCGGCGGTGTCTTTCTACTTCGAGCCGGACCAGCCCATAGAGCCATACCTGGAACAGATAAAGAAGATTAGAGAGGAGCTGGGCTTAAGAGGACTGCTTATAGGAGGCGATTGCAACGCCAAAAGTGCCTGGTGGGGCAGCACCATAGAAGACCACAGGGGGTTTGAGATGTCCGGGACCCTGGAAGAGTCTGGACTACAGGTACTCAATAGAGGTGATACGCCCACTTTTGACACCGTGAGAGGTAACAGGGTGTACACCAGTTTCGTAGACATAACAGCCTGCACGGAAGATCTACTGGAGATAGTAGATAACTGGAGGGTAGACCAGGAGATGACGAGCTCTGACCACAACGCCATCTTATTTGATATGAGACTCCGCAGAAGTAGAGGCCTCAAAGTGCAGAGAACGACAAGGCTCTACAATACAAAAAAAGCGAACTGGGACCTATTCAACACTAAACTTTCGGAATTAAAATCAGAAACTAACTTTAACATAGAATCTATTAGTAATGTAAATACAAAATCACAACTTGAAATTTTGACAATAAAACTTACAGACGCAATAACCAACGCGTGCAAGGACAGCATGCCCATTAAAAAGAGTACAGAAATACTCAAGGTCCCATGGTGGAATGACGAGCTCGCAAGGCTGAAGAAAGTTACCACTACCTTCAGGCGTAAAATCAGAAATGCGGCACCGTACCGCAGAGAAATAGTGGTAGCTGAGTACCTGAGGAAAAAAGAAGAATATGAGTGCCAAGCCAAGAAAGCCCAAATTAATAGTTGGAAGGAGTTCTGTAGAAGACAGGACAAGGAAGGAGTATGGGACGGTATCTACCGGATCATCAGAAAGACCACCAGGAGACAAGAAGACTTGACCTTAACCAAAGAAGGTGCATATTTAAACCCAAGAGAGTCGGCGAACTTACTAGCGGAGACATTCTACCCACAAGACCTGGAGGAAACTGACAATGAAGATCATCGCCACGCCAGAGAAGCGGCAAAGCGAGTAAACAAATGGAAGCATGTTGAGAGTCATGACCCACCGTTTACATTGCTGGAGCTGAAGACCGCGGCGGGAAGTTTCAATCCAAAGAAGGCCCCGGGAGCGGATGGCTTTACAGCGGATATCTGCAGCAGGGCTATCTACCAGGACCTGGACGCATCCCTTGCCCTCTTCAACAAATGCCTAGAGATTGGCCACTTCCCGGACATCTGGAAGCAGGCTACCGTGGTAGTCCTGAGAAAACCGGGCAAGGACGACTATACGAACCCCAAGGCTTACAGGCCTATCGGCCTGTTGCCGGTTTTGGGGAAGGTCCTGGAAAAGATGACAGTAGCAAGGATCAAATGGCATCTATTACCGAGGATTAGTACTCGCCAGTTCGGCTTCATGCCCCAGAAGAGTACCGAAGACGCCCTCTATACACTAATACACCGTATCAAGGGTAAGATTGAACTGAAGAAGTTGGTAACCCTAGTGTCATTGGATATAGAGGGGGCCTTCGATAACGCATGGTGGCCGAACATCAGAATCCGTCTGGCTGAGGAAAAGTGTCCGGTCAATATCAGGAGGCTACTTGATAGCTACCTGGACTGCAGAAAAGTCAGTGTAAGATTCGCTGGGGAAGAATGCACAAGGAGCACCAACAAAGGTTGCGTGCAGGGGTCAATCGGTGGTCCCATCCTATGGAACCTTCTTCTGGATCCTCTGCTGCGGGAGTTGGAGGAAAGGGGTGTGTACGTGCAGGCCTTCGCCGACGATGTAGTGTTGATTTTTGACGGAGACACAGGACTTGACGTCTCGAGGCAGGCCAACGCTGCGCTCGCCCATGTTCAGGAGTGGGGAGTTCGGAACAAGTTGAAGTTTGCGCCGCAAAAAACTTGCGCAATGGTATTAACCAAGAAACTTAAGTACGACACCCCACTGTTGAGCATGGGAGGGGTGGACGTTGGCATGTCACGGGAGGTCAAGATTCTAGGACTGACAATTGATGACAAATTGACCTTCAAAACGCACGTCGCACTGCAATGTCGGAGAGCGCTTGACATATACAGGCAGCTTTCAAAAGCTGCAAGAGTAGATTGGGGCCTACATCCCGAGGTTATACGCATGATATACATAGCTACAATAGAGCCTATCATAATGTACGCGGCACCTGTATGGGCGCCCGCAGCTAGGAAGATCGGGGTGCGCAAATTGCTTGACACGGTCCAGAGAGGTTTCGCCCAGAAGCTCTGCAAATCTTACCGTACAGTCTCCTTACACTCGGCGCTGGTGCTGGCGGGGATACTGCCTCTCGACCTCAGGATACAGGAAGCAGCCGCTCTGTACGAGGCAAAGAGAGGGTCGCCTCCGCCGGACCTAGGAGACAGAGAGACCGAGTGTCCGGTAAAGTTTGCAGAAGCACCGCATCCAGCCGAACATATGAGTCTGGAATTTGTCCAACTGGTAGACCAAAGCCTTGTGGACAGGTACAACGTGCAGGAGGTGCGAATCTTCACCGACGGCAGCAAGATTGAGGGAAAGGTCGGAGCTGCACTTTCCCTGTGGAATAGCGAAGCCGAGATCCAGAACCTCAAGCTTAGTCTGTCCGCGTACTGCACAGTCTACCAGGCGGAGCTCCTAGCCATATGCAAGGCTACGGGCGAAATCCTCAAGAGGAGGGAGGTGAGTTTTGGTCTGTACAGCGATTCGAGGGCCGCATTGGAGACGATCGTTAACCATTGCTCCCTCCACCCTCTGGCCGTCAAGACCAGGGAAAACTTGCGAGAGGCTTTGATCCAGGGAAAAGACGTATCTTTATTCTGGATCAAAGCCCACGCGGGACTCCCGGGCAATGAACGCGCTGACGATCTAGCTAAGGAAGCCGCCTTGATGTCAAAAAAGAAGCCAGAGTACGATCGGTGTCCAGTTTCTTACGTCAAGAGGCTTATACGAGATTCCTTCTTGATGGAATGGGATAGTAGATATAAAGCTGGGGATACCGCATCCATCACCAAATTATTTCTACCAGACGTAAGGTGCGCGTACCGGTTCGTGAGAAAGGTCAGACCAGCGGGTAAACTTACTCAGATACTTACGGGACATGGTGGGTTCTCCCAGTACTTGAACCGCTTCAAGTGCAAGGAGAACCCATCATGTATCTGCGAGCCAGATATTGTTGAGGACGTGCCGCATATACTTACCCAGTGCCCAGCTCACGCAGTCCATCCATCCATCCATCCATCCATCCATCCATCCATCCATCCATCCATCCATCCATCCATCCATCCATCCATCCATCCATCCATCCATCCATCCATCCATCCATCCATCCATCCATCCATCCATCCATCCATCCATCCATCCATCCATCCATCCATCCATCCATCCATCCATCCATCCATCCATCCATCCATCCATCCATCCATCCATCCATCCATCCATCCATCCATCCATCCATCCATCCATCCATCCATCCATCCATCCATCCATCCATCCATCCATCCATCCATCCATCCATCCATCCATCCATCCATCCATCCATCCATCCATCCATCCATCCATCCATCCATCCATCCATCCATCCATCCATCCATCCATCCATCCATCCATCCATCCATCCATCCATCCATCCATCCATCCATCCATCCATCCATCCATCCATCCATCCATCCATCCATCCATCCATCCATCCATCCATCCATCCATCCATCCATCCATCCATCCATCCATCCATCCATCCATCCATCCATCCATCCATCCATCCATCCATCCATCCATCCATCCATCCATCCATCCATCCATCCATCCATCCATCCATCCATCCATCCATCCATCCATCCATCCATCCATCCATCCATCCATCCATCCATCCATCCATCCATCCATCCATCCATCCATCCATCCATCCATCCATCCATCCATCCATCCATCCATCCATCCATCCATCCATCCATCCATCCATCCATCCATCCATCCATCCATCCATCCATCCATCCATCCATCCATCCATCCATCCATCCATCCATCCATCCATCCATCCATCCATCCATCCATCCATCCATCCATCCATCCATCCATCCATCCATCCATCCATCCATCCATCCATCCATCCATCCATCCATCCATCCATCCATCCATCCATCCATCCATCCATCCATCCATCCATCCATCCATCCATCCATCCATCCATCCATCCATCCATCCATCCATCCATCCATCCATCCATCCATCCATCCATCCATCCATCCATCCATCCATCCATCCATCCATCCATCCATCCATCCATCCATCCATCCATCCATCCATCCATCCATCCATCCATCCATCCATCCATCCATCCATCCATCCATCCATCCATCCATCCATCCATCCATCCATCCATCCATCCATCCATCCATCCATCCATCCATCCATCCATCCATCCATCCATCCATCCATCCATCCATCCATCCATCCATCCATCCATCCATCCATCCATCCATCCATCCATCCATCCATCCATCCATCCATCCATCCATCCATCCATCCATCCATCCATCCATCCATCCATCCATCCATCCATCCATCCATCCATCCATCCATCCATCCATCCATCCATCCATCCATCCATCCATCCATCCATCCATCCATCCATCCATCCATCCATCCATCCATCCATCCATCCATCCATCCATCCATCCATCCATCCATCCATCCATCCATCCATCCATCCATCCATCCATCCATCCATCCATCCATCCATCCATCCATCCATCCATCCATCCATCCATCCATCCATCCATCCATCCATCCATCCATCCATCCATCCATCCATCCATCCATCCATCCATCCATCCATCCATCCATCCATCCATCCATCCATCCATCCATCCATCCATCCATCCATCCATCCATCCATCCATCCATCCATCCATCCATCCATCCATCCATCCATCCATCCATCCATCCATCCATCCATCCATCCATCCATCCATCCATCCATCCATCCATCCATCCATCCATCCATCCATCCATCCATCCATCCATCCATCCATCCATCCATCCATCCATCCATCCATCCATCCATCCATCCATCCATCCATCCATCCATCCATCCATCCATCCATCCATCCATCCATCCATCCATCCATCCATCCATCCATCCATCCATCCATCCATCCATCCATCCATCCATCCATCCATCCATCCATCCATCCATCCATCCATCCATCCATCCATCCATCCATCCATCCATCCATCCATCCATCCATCCATCCATCCATCCATCCATCCATCCATCCATCCATCCATCCATCCATCCATCCATCCATCCATCCATCCATCCATCCATCCATCCATCCATCCATCCATCCATCCATCCATCCATCCATCCATCCATCCATCCATCCATCCATCCATCCATCCATCCATCCATCCATCCATCCATCCATCCATCCATCCATCCATCCATCCATCCATCCATCCATCCATCCATCCATCCATCCATCCATCCATCCATCCATCCATCCATCCATCCATCCATCCATCCATCCATCCATCCATCCATCCATCCATCCATCCATCCATCCATCCATCCATCCATCCATCCATCCATCCATCCATCCATCCATCCATCCATCCATCCATCCATCCATCCATCCATCCATCCATCCATCCATCCATCCATCCATCCATCCATCCATCCATCCATCCATCCATCCATCCATCCATCCATCCATCCATCCATCCATCCATCCATCCATCCATCCATCCATCCATCCATCCATCCATCCATCCATCCATCCATCCATCCATCCATCCATCCATCCATCCATCCATCCATCCATCCATCCATCCATCCATCCATCCATCCATCCATCCATCCATCCATCCATCCATCCATCCATCCATCCATCCATCCATCCATCCATCCATCCATCCATCCATCCATCCATCCATCCATCCATCCATCCATCCATCCATCCATCCATCCATCCATCCATCCATCCATCCATCCATCCATCCATCCATCCATCCATCCATCCATCCATCCATCCATCCATCCATCCATCCATCCATCCATCCATCCATCCATCCATCCATCCATCCATCCATCCATCCATCCATCCATCCATCCATCCATCCATCCATCCATCCATCCATCCATCCATCCATCCATCCATCCATCCATCCATCCATCCATCCATCCATCCATCCATCCATCCATCCATCCATCCATCCATCCATCCATCCATCCATCCATCCATCCATCCATCCATCCATCCATCCATCCATCCATCCATCCATCCATCCATCCATCCATCCATCCATCCATCCATCCATCCATCCATCCATCCATCCATCCATCCATCCATCCATCCATCCATCCATCCATCCATCCATCCATCCATCCATCCATCCATCCATCCATCCATCCATCCATCCATCCATCCATCCATCCATCCATCCATCCATCCATCCATCCATCCATCCATCCATCCATCCATCCATCCATCCATCCATCCATCCATCCATCCATCCATCCATCCATCCATCCATCCATCCATCCATCCATCCATCCATCCATCCATCCATCCATCCATCCATCCATCCATCCATCCATCCATCCATCCATCCATCCATCCATCCATCCATCCATCCATCCATCCATCCATCCATCCATCCATCCATCCATCCATCCATCCATCCATCCATCCATCCATCCATCCATCCATCCATCCATCCATCCATCCATCCATCCATCCATCCATCCATCCATCCATCCATCCATCCATCCATCCATCCATCCATCCATCCATCCATCCATCCATCCATCCATCCATCCATCCATCCATCCATCCATCCATCCATCCATCCATCCATCCATCCATCCATCCATCCATCCATCCATCCATCCATCCATCCATCCATCCATCCATCCATCCATCCATCCATCCATCCATCCATCCATCCATCCATCCATCCATCCATCCATCCATCCATCCATCCATCCATCCATCCATCCATCCATCCATCCATCCATCCATCCATCCATCCATCCATCCATCCATCCATCCATCCATCCATCCATCCATCCATCCATCCATCCATCCATCCATCCATCCATCCATCCATCCATCCATCCATCCATCCATCCATCCATCCATCCATCCATCCATCCATCCATCCATCCATCCATCCATCCATCCATCCATCCATCCATCCATCCATCCATCCATCCATCCATCCATCCATCCATCCATCCATCCATCCATCCATCCATCCATCCATCCATCCATCCATCCATCCATCCATCCATCCATCCATCCATCCATCCATCCATCCATCCATCCATCCATCCATCCATCCATCCATCCATCCATCCATCCATCCATCCATCCATCCATCCATCCATCCATCCATCCATCCATCCATCCATCCATCCATCCATCCATCCATCCATCCATCCATCCATCCATCCATCCATCCATCCATCCATCCATCCATCCATCCATCCATCCATCCATCCATCCATCCATCCATCCATCCATCCATCCATCCATCCATCCATCCATCCATCCATCCATCCATCCATCCATCCATCCATCCATCCATCCATCCATCCATCCATCCATCCATCCATCCATCCATCCATCCATCCATCCATCCATCCATCCATCCATCCATCCATCCATCCATCCATCCATCCATCCATCCATCCATCCATCCATCCATCCATCCATCCATCCATCCATCCATCCATCCATCCATCCATCCATCCATCCATCCATCCATCCATCCATCCATCCATCCATCCATCCATCCATCCATCCATCCATCCATCCATCCATCCATCCATCCATCCATCCATCCATCCATCCATCCATCCATCCATCCATCCATCCATCCATCCATCCATCCATCCATCCATCCATCCATCCATCCATCCATCCATCCATCCATCCATCCATCCATCCATCCATCCATCCATCCATCCATCCATCCATCCATCCATCCATCCATCCATCCATCCATCCATCCATCCATCCATCCATCCATCCATCCATCCATCCATCCATCCATCCATCCATCCATCCATCCATCCATCCATCCATCCATCCATCCATCCATCCATCCATCCATCCATCCATCCATCCATCCATCCATCCATCCATCCATCCATCCATCCATCCATCCATCCATCCATCCATCCATCCATCCATCCATCCATCCATCCATCCATCCATCCATCCATCCATCCATCCATCCATCCATCCATCCATCCATCCATCCATCCATCCATCCATCCATCCATCCATCCATCCATCCATCCATCCATCCATCCATCCATCCATCCATCCATCCATCCATCCATCCATCCATCCATCCATCCATCCATCCATCCATCCATCCATCCATCCATCCATCCATCCATCCATCCATCCATCCATCCATCCATCCATCCATCCATCCATCCATCCATCCATCCATCCATCCATCCATCCATCCATCCATCCATCCATCCATCCATCCATCCATCCATCCATCCATCCATCCATCCATCCATCCATCCATCCATCCATCCATCCATCCATCCATCCATCCATCCATCCATCCATCCATCCATCCATCCATCCATCCATCCATCCATCCATCCATCCATCCATCCATCCATCCATCCATCCATCCATCCATCCATCCATCCATCCATCCATCCATCCATCCATCCATCCATCCATCCATCCATCCATCCATCCATCCATCCATCCATCCATCCATCCATCCATCCATCCATCCATCCATCCATCCATCCATCCATCCATCCATCCATCCATCCATCCATCCATCCATCCATCCATCCATCCATCCATCCATCCATCCATCCATCCATCCATCCATCCATCCATTGGAAACGCCTCATTGTCATTCTCATCCATGGATGTAGTCATGGACGAACCATTGTGATACTAAGGGTGTCTATACATGGCCTGACCTAACATCGTGTGAAAGGGACAGCTATTATTATGGGGGGTAAGCGTGGAGGCGTGCTCGCCGCATCCCCTGCAGGCCTTGTCAGTATTTTAATATTATTATATTATAATGCTGACAGAGCTTCAACTCCACTTGAAACAATTCATGGTGGTAGGGCATCCCTGGGTGCCCGCCTGGTTCATTACACCCTCCAGTGTAAGTGTGTCGCCAAATGTTGATGTTCACATTAACGTGTTCCGCCACTAGTGCGGGAGAACCAGTTCCCCCCTCCCCTGATGACGTGCTACACTAGCGAATACTTTGGGACCGAGTGCGCTTAAAATGCGACTGCAGTTGATAGATGTGAAAGGTGGTCGTGGGGTCCAGGGAGACCCGGTGAAACGGCTGACCGCTGGCCGCCCGCGGGATAGTTGGGGACCCGAACCCGGGGATTACTTCCAACCTCCGCTCCGGGAGGCTGTCCCGCCATCCGGCGCATAATCCTGTGGAGTTGCTGTCGTGCCGGAGTAGGAGACCGGAGTGGATCCCGACAGTTGCTCCCAGGGTGGACCGGGGGCCCTTCCGTCCCCCACGCCCACCAGTCACTCACTCTACGTACTAAAGCCTCTTTTAGCTCATTACTATATTTCGTCCCTGAGTTATTTGTCGGAAGTGTGTCATCAATCCCAACTCTTAACCTCTCTTTTATGGCTGTGAAAAACAAAAAGATAAACGTTTCATCAGCGGCCCTTCAATCCACTTTTAAAGTGGACTTCTGCAATATCCGGGGCATCCACTCCAATCTTAACGCTGTGCACTACCACCTTGAAACGGCTAAACCAGCCCTTCAACACTTCATATCTGCACTACCCTGGCTACGCATTAGAGCGCATTTTTTTGCCTCGCGCCGGTGTGTGCTTGTTCGTACGGGAGGATATTTGCTGTCAACGTTTGAAGAGTTTTGAAGTAGCAGATATTTCTGCATTATGGGTGCGCGTAGATTATGGGGGTCAAACTCGGGTGTATGTGTGCCTGTACAGGTCACATAGCGGTGATTCAGAAACGACTCATCTTTATGAGCACATCTCGCAAGGTTTGGATAAGGTGATTGAGCAGTTCCCCACCGCAGAAATAGTGATCCTTGGTGATTTTAATGGTCACCATGCCGAATGGTTAGGATCACGCAGGTAGAGCTGCTCATGAACTTGCTCTGACTTTTGGCCTTAGTCAGCTGGTCACTGGAATTACGAGGATACCAGATATAGCTGACCACGATCCCTCTTTACTCGATCTCATGCTGACCTCACGCCCTGCCAATTACCAGATAGTGGTTGATGCGCCTCTAGGCAAATCAGACCACTGCCTCATTAGAACATCTGTTTCGACTTCGCGATCCAAAGCTCTTCCTACTGGAAAGCGAAGGGTTTGGCATTACACTTCGGCAGATTGGGATGGGTTACGTGAATTTTTTGCTTCATATCCCTGGCAGCAGCTGAGTTTCTCGTCAGATGATCCTAGCATATGTGCCGACTCCGTTGCTGACGTGGTACTACAAGGAATGGAGTGTTTCATTCCCAGTTCCAATGTACGCGTTGGCGGCCGGAGTCGTCCATGGTTTAATAAGTCATGTGCAGATGCTGCTAATGTCAAGATGGCAGCTTACAAAGCCTGGACTGCGGCATTATTGAGCAAAGATCCTAAGATTGCTGAATATAAAAAGAAACTCAATGCTGCTTCTAGATTTGCTAAAAAGGCCATCACCCGAGCAAGGTTCTCTCACATAAGCCGGATTGGTGAACAACTTACAAGTTATCCTGCAGGTAGCCGCGCTTTTTGGTCGCTCGCCAAAGCTGCTGAGGGAAACTTTTGCCAATCTACGCTTCCACCCTTACGTAAGCTGGATGGCTCCCTGGCCCATAGTGCAAAAGAGAAAGCCGATATCCTTGGTGCTCTTTTTGCCTCTAACTCGACTCTTGACGACGGGGGAGCAGTTCCGCCTGCGCGGCCTAATTGTGCGAGCTCAATGCCGGAAGTACGCTTTTCGCAGAAGGCTGTGCGGCGTGAACTGTTGTCCCTTGATGTGCGAAAGTCGAGTGGGCCGGATGGCATTCCAGCGATCGTATTAAAAAGATGTGCTCCGGAGTTAACACCTGTTCTAACGCGTCTGTTCTCCTTCTCTTACAATAACGGTATCGTGCCGTCTTGCTGGAAGGTCGCCCATGTTCACCCTGTACCTAAAAAGGGTGACCGTTCAAATCCATCAAATTACAGGCCAATAGCGATTACCTCATTACTCTGCAAGGTGATGGAGCGAGTTATCAACTCTCAGCTTTTGAGATATCTAGAGGATCATCAGCTGATTAGTGACCGCCAGTATGGTTTCCGTCACGGTCGATCTGCCGGTGATCTTCTAGTGTATCTCACTCACCGTTGGGGTGAAGCTATTGAGAGTAGAGGTGAAGCTCTTGCTATCAGCTTAGATATCGCTAAGGCGTTTGATAGGGTTTGGCATGAGGCTCTTCTAGCTAAATTACCATCTTATGGCTTACCAGAAGGGCTTTGCAGGTGGATTGGCAACTTTTTGAGTGGTCGTTGCATAAGAGCTGTCGTTGACGGCGCTTGTTCTGCGACCATATCAATTAATGCCGGTGTTCCACAAGGGTCCGTGCTGTCACCCACGCTATTCGTCCTGCATATCAATGATTTGTTGCAAATTAGCAACATCCATTGCTATGCGGACGATAGCACGGGTGATGCTCAGTATCTGGGCCGTGCTAATGCTTGTAAGGACGAGGTTATGAAAAGGAGAGCAGAGCTTGTGTCTTCACTTGATTGCTGTCTTGAGCTAGTAACTTGCTGGGGCGAGCAAAATCTGGTGCAGTTTAACCCCTCCAAGACACAAGCAATAGCGTTCACCGCTAAGAAAAGCCCGTTTGCATGTTCACCCAGTTTTCAGGGCATTCCCCTTATCTTGTCGCCGAACCTCAGCATTTTGGGCGTCGACATTTCTAGCGAGGTCCAGTTTAGGAGTCATTTGGAGAGCAAGGCCGGATTAACTTCTAGGAAACTTGGTGTACTTAATAGAGCAAAGCGGTACTTCACGCCGAACCAGCGCCTTTTATTGTATAAAGCGCAAGTTCGGCCACACATGGAGTACTGCTCCCATCTCTGGAGTGGTGCACCAAAGTACCAGCTCGACCCTCTTGACTCCTTGCAGAGAAGAGCCGTTAGACTTGTTGATGACCGGAAACTAACCGACAAGTTAGAGCCGCTGAGCTGGCGCCGGGACGTTGGCTCGCTCAGCTTGTTCTACAGATATTATAACGGGGAATGCTCTGATGAACTTTTTGAACTCATTCCTCCATCCCGGTTTTACCATCGAACCGGCCGCCATCGCCAGAAATGCCACCCACATATTATAGATACGTGGAAGTCTCGTACTGTTCGATTTAATCGATTGTTTCTTCCACGTACATGTAGCTTGTGGAATGGCTTACCTCATTCGGTTTTTCCACCGAAATATAGTGTAGACTGCTTCAAACGAAGGGTGTATAGAGTCCTCAAAGGTAGGCAACGCACTGACAATGCCTCTGGTATTGGAGGTGTCCATAGGCGGCGGTGACCACTTACCATCAGGAGGCCCGTCGCTTGTTTGCCACCTATTATATAAAAAAAAAAAAAAAAAAAAAAAAAAAAGCTAGATTTGAATTTCACGGTAGCAAAGTTCCTCACTGTTCTTATCTCATACTGTTTTTTTTTTAATTTATTTATTCGCCCATTTCTGGGCAGGCTAAAGCCATTAAGGCCATACCGCCTTGTCTTCCGTGTTTTTTTTTCCCTATTTTTTTTTGCCTCAGTAAAGTGCTAGAGACTTTACTAGAAGCTCCTATGGAGTTTTGGATACAACACGAAAAGTCACGTTTCACGATATTATACTATTCACCAACACTAAAAATAACACTACACTTAATGGATAAAAATCCACCATTTTTATGCATTAACACTCGATATTACACAAGTAAAACTAATACGACATGACTTCTTTGATCCCGCCAAAACTCCCATCTCATACTGATAATAAACTGCAGTGTTGCTACTTTTTTTTTTGTCATTTCCCAACTTTGTTTTGGTTTCCTAGAGACCCAGATGCATAAATGATAGTTTGATAAAAATATTTGGCAATATAGAGATGAATATTGGTGGAAGCCTCATTTTACATTAAAAAAAAAATGTGTCTGCGCATTGCCACAACACATAGAAATGTATCACCAATCACCTCTTCAACAACTTAAAACCCTATGGAAGCCTACAATGAGCGTGTCACGATATGACACAAATAAAAGTATTGCTATTTTTTTAGAAATAAATTGATGTACCAAAGTAAGTATGTAAGAATATAAGTTTATTGTGGTTGTGGGGTATACAAGTATGTAAATGACGCTCTTACCATCTGTGTGTATTTAGCAAACTAAGTGATACGCTGTATAAACTTTTGCCCTAAGGCAAAACGGCCCCTAAGGGCCGTTCAAGTATTACGTAAGCAGATTTATTACAATTATTTACCCCCCCATCCCCCTTGTCAGCAAAAGTAAGCAAAGCTCTTACCCCCTCCCCCCATGCTTACGTAAACATTTTTCAATTATAAAAGTTTTTTTTAAATATTATAATTATAATTTTAAAAATAAGTAAATAGATTTTGGATAGAGATTAGATTTTACTGATACAGTATTCAACATAGAGTAAGGGACAAAAATATTATAATCTTACGAACATAACAAACTTATTTTAAATTTTTGGTACACATATTAAATTCAAATTAACAGTCTTCAGTCCATGAAACCCGAATCCATGATTCTAAATTAGAGGGTTGCCATTCGTGTAAAAAAGTAAATAACTACCTATGACGTAATCATCATCTGGACTCCCCTAAACACCATGTCATCCAAAATAAGCCAAACAAAGACCCCCCCCCTAGTGCTTACGTAATACTTGAACGGCCCCTTAAGCATTTAAGCATTTTTCTTGACGATTACGATTACTTGTACAGAAAATTCGAAATACCGTGTGTTATCACTTAGCTATAGTTCCCTACGCATAGAATTCAACATTTTGACATTTTTGTCCATGCAGTCGTCGTCAAAAAAAATGCACATTCTCTTAGCTCATAACCTCACATGCGCGTTCACTTCACTCAGCTTGCAGAATAGACCGCACTTTCAAAACAGATAAATCTGCCAATAAGTGAAAGTTATTCGTTCGTTTATTTGCAAATTTGGAGGGTTCCATCGTATTCAATTGAATATATTAACTTAACATTATTTGTACTTTAAGTATAAAAGAAAGCTATAGATCATTAAAAAAATACAATTTTTATGAACCACACTGATTTACCCTAAATCACTCCGATCAAAATGTATGTATTTACCCGGCCAAATTGGCTAATCAGTTTATAATGGAAAGCTTAAAATGTCACAACCAAAAAGATTGTCAATTGGTAACAAATAAATCGTGTTTTGTATGGAGATTGTGCTTCTGGGCCTTGTTTAATAACGAGAAATCTCTGAATATTAGTTAGGATTTACATAATTTTTACTCACACAAACGAACATCGAACCAAACTTTACTTAGGTACATACATGCATACAAAATGTATAATATTAAAGTTCAGTAAGCGCAGCCGTCGACGCCACGAGGAGGGCGCGCGACCCCAACACAACACAACACAACACAACATCAATAACAATAACTAAAACCAATAATGATATAATAGGACCGGAGGCGGGTCACGGCTTCCACAGCTTGAGCAGGCCGTCCTCGGCGTAGGTGGCGAGCAGGTTCTGGTGCGGATGGTGCGTCATCCCGATGACCGCCTTCTCGTGGATCTGCAGCAGTAGAGTAGAGTAGAGTAAGGGAGGATAAGGGGCGGCAGTGTCGTTCTGTAGTGGTCAAAGAGATATACTCACGTTGATGGTCCGCTCCAGCTTGCCGGTGGCGGCGCAGAAGGCGTACAGCACGAGGTCCTCGCCCGCGCAGTAGACGAAGGTGCCGCGCGGCGAGAGCGCGGCGGCGACCAGCGCGCCGCCGGCCTGCTCGCGCCGCCCGCTCGACAGCGAGCGCACGATCTGCCCGGCGGCGTTCATGATCACGGCCGTGTTGGTCCGGTTGCAGACCACGAAGTGGTCCGGGTTCTTGGGCGAGAGCAGCAGCGAGTTGACGGGCGGGTCGGGGTCGGCGGCGCCGGCGCCGGCCCCGGCGGTGCCCAGCGGCCGCAGCGTGGCCGTGCACTCGCCCGTGCGCACCGACCACGCCTTCACCGTGCCGTCCGAGGAGCCGCTCAGCACGCCGTGCCCGTCCGGCGTCCAGGCGGCCTCGTTCACGAAGGACGCGTGGCCGCGGAACTCCTTGAGCACCTTGCCCGACTTGAGGCCGTGGATGCGGATCACCTTGTCGAAGGAGGCCGAGAGCAGCTGGTGCGCGTCGCGGCTGAAGGCGAGGCAGGTGACGCCGCGCGCGTGCGCCCGCTCCAGGCGGCGCAGCACGGCGCCCGACGAGACGCGCCACACCTTGACCTTGCCGTCGTTGGCGCCGGCGGCCAGCGTGTCCGAGTCGCGCGCGAACGCGAGGCTGAGCACGGCCGCCTCCATGGTCATGAAGTCCTCCTGCGCCTGGTAGCGCAGGTCCTTGCGCAGCTTGCCCGTCGTGAAGTTCCACACCTCGACGACGCCGTCGGCGCACCCCGTCACCAGGTACTGGCCGTCGGGCGAGAAGCGCGCGCACTCCACGTGCGACTTCTGCCCGAAGCGGATGGTCTTGGAGAGGCGCTGCGGGCAGCGGTCGTCCTCCTCGTCGCGCACGGCCGCCTTGCCGCGGAACAGGTCGATGGTGGTGCCCGGCGGCAGCAGGCCCTGGTGCTGCTGCCACTTGAGCGCCTGGCCGAGCAGCGCCAGCAGGCGCGACGAGGGCACGACGGAGACCTCGCCCTGCAGCGCGGCGGCGACGGCGGCGCGCCGGCGCTCCTTGCCGCCGGCGCCGCCGTACGCGTCGCGCGGGTCGAAGTACGAGCGCGCCAGCATGTTCTCCAGGTGGATGTAGCGCTGCGTCTCGTGCTGCTTCATGAGCAGGCACACGGGCGCCTGGCGCAGCAGCGTGCGCGCGGCGCCCAGCTCGCGCAGCTCGATCAGCTCCAGCACCACCTGCTCGTACAGCTCCATCAGCTTGCGGTCGGGCAGCTTCAGCGAGGCCGTCGCCTTCAGCACCGCGTCCCAGTGCCCATTGTTGATGTCCGCGCAGAACCCGTCCACGCTGTCCACCGTGTTCAGTGACACGCCCGTCTCCTCCTGCAACACAGGCCACGCCCTCTCGCTGCACTTTACTGCCTTTACTTATTATTTATTTATTCGTATTCGATACACTCAGAATCTGACCGCAAAACCCGCCCGATGTCAAATGACTGCCAACATGCTTAGCCCGGAACGGGAACCGGCTTCCGAGTGAGGCCGCCACTACAGATTTTCAATTTGAGAGCGGTAGCGGCGCCAACAGAGTGATACTAAGCTATGGTTTCTTCACTATGTTTTCCTTCAGCAGTAGCTCCAGCTCATTGTAGGGATTTCGCTCAACGTTTCTCGAAGCAAGAAAGTAGAAGTAGAAGAAGATGAAACAAGACACTTAAAAAATATTAGCAATGGTAAAAGAAAAGGTGACCTGGAGTGTCTGCAGAGTCTTGGTGAGGTTGGACTCCTTGAGGTACTGCTGAATGAGCCGGATCACGCTGCAACAACACAAGCAACCGATCACAGCGTGCCGCCGGGCCGGATGGGGCCGAGACCGTCCGCTGGGGCACGAGCGGCGCCGAGCTCGACCCGGCCCAGGCCCGGTAGAAAGCTGCAGGTTAGGTTTACAAAACAATAACAACAAATGTTATTATTTTTTACTACATTGACTTACTCTGCTGATTCAATTTCGATGGACATTGTGAGGTGTAACACTCGAAGAACAATTTAAAAACCGTGTTAACTCTATTTTATTCTTCTTTTTTAAATAAAACTCAGTAAACAAGCAACAAGCTAGAGAGCAGTGTTTTTTTTTTTTTTTTTTTTTTTTTTCCTCCTAAGAGGATTTTGGCGTCGCACGTCTTATGCATTTGCCAGTGTCAAGTATACATATTTATTCTCAAGTTTAGTTAGATATAATCAAACAAGTCATAGTCGCTGTCAAAGTCGAGCAAAGCAAGTCACGGTCAAGTCCTAGTCATGCCCCAGTAAAGTGGTGAAAACTTTACTAGAGCCTTCTATGGAGTTTTGGAAACAACACGAAAATTCACGTTTCACGACATTATACCATTCACCAACACTCGTACATGTGACGAACATTTAACGGGTAAAAATTCACAGTTTTTACACATTAACACTCGAAATAACACAAGTAATGGAAAATAATATAATGACGCGACATGATTTCTTCACGTTCCCGCCAAAACTCCGAGAGCAGTGTTGTTCCAAGTCGATTTTGGGTCTGCCGTATATAAATCTTAAACTTGCCGTATTTTGGGAAAAATCAAAAAAATTGCCATATGTTCTAATTTTTCATTAAAGAGGCGATTTCAAAAAAAAAAAAAATACCTGGTAATAAAAGTACCCAATAGATGGCGTTAGATGAACCTTGAGGTTTTTCTGTCACTGTCAAGACATGAAAGACAAAAAAATGTACGTGTATTTACAACTATGTATTTAATGTAATGTAACTATGTATTTGACTTCATTTGAAATATTACAATAGTTGACATGGCTAAATACACAACGTGTGGTGCCAAAATTTACGATTTAAAAAATAAACATAAAATATTTCTACAGAAATGACAATGACAGATAAAACGATAGGACTATTACACCATCTAGTAAGTATTTTAGAACTTTTTTTTTTTTTTTTTTTTTTTTTTTTTTTTTTTTGGAAAACGCTTCATTTTGCTACGCTATGCTAAGAACAAATTTTTAATGCTAATGGTTCCAAATAAAATGCCAAAACGGCAACACTAAATGTGCGACTCGTGGGACCCTATTCGGAGAAATGACATTTTATCTCAGTCACTCTCACTCCCATTAAATTCTAAACGTATATATAGCCATCTCTATCAAACGATGTCAGGTCAGGCCATGTAGCGAGGCCTTTACAGCTTCATGCGTGGGCTTATCCCGTAAAGGCTTGGTAAAGGTTTCTCCCTTTCGCTCCCCCAGATACATATATATCTCTATCAAACGATGTCAGGTCAAGCCATGTATAGACACCCTTACATGACATCTGTTATATTTAATCTATGGGCGTCTCCCCTCCCTTTCTTTACTCAAAGTCAAAATCTGATTCACTGTCAATGTCAAGATTTTCAAGAAACCGGGAAAACGAGGGAAAGTCTGTTGTGGTTGTCGTAGTTGTCTTGTGGGCTTGAATTGTGGGAAAACGACGATGAATATATTTTGATTTTGATCAAAATCGAAAATAATAGTCAGGAAAACGGTCGTAGAGTTGCATATTATTTCCCTTTTCTCATCTATGTACTAATTCATTATGTCAATTATATGTGTAATCAGTTGACACTCCTGATATCAATAATGAGACCTTTATCCTAACCAGTTTAAACAATGGATAATTTTTCAAGAGTTGAGAAGATCGGCGAAGGGACCTATGGAGTCGTTTACAAAGCTAAAGACCGCATCACCGGGGAAGAAATAGCTTTGAAGAAAATTAAACTTGAAAAGTAAGTGTAACAAAAATACCTATTGACTCTATCATATAAAGGTCAACACGGCACTAATAAATTAGTAATGTAGCTGCACAGATAAATCATCATCAGCCGTAAAAAGTCCACTGCTGAACATAGGCCTCCTCCTTAGACCGCCACACTGAACGACAATTTGCCATTTGCCTCCACTGGTTGTCGGCGACCTATGCTGAATCAATTCAATTAAAATCGAATTATATTATGAATGTTATGTTTTTGTTTTTTTTTATTGTTTTTGTTTGTTTTCTTTATGTCAAAGTTTAAATATTTTCATTAAGTTTTTGGAGTAAAACAGCATTAGTAATAATAGATTGCAGATATATAGATAAATAAATGAGGTGCCCTACAGGAGGCAAAAGACCCTGCCTGGTAGGTAACGCAGTATCAGTGGAAAGAACGTCATCGTGTTGCAGTGAGCCAGAAGGTGTGCCGTCGACGGCGCTGCGCGAGATCTCCGTGCTGCGCGAGCTGCGCCACCCCGGCGTGGTGCGACTGCTTGACGTGCTGCTCGCCGACAGCAAGCTCTTCCTGGTGTTCGAGTTCTTGCACATGGACCTCAAACGCCTCATGGATCACACCAAGGGGCCGCTTCCTCTCCTCCTCGTGAAGGTATTGCCTTACTCTTTAAGAATAGAGTATACACTGTCTTGTTCATACAAAAAGCATAGTCTGATACTCAACCCTAAATGTTATCCAATTTCGATGATTTTTTATACTTATGTTGTCTACACTGTGGAATACTATTTATTTATAGGTGTGCAGCATTGGCTGATGTGCCTATAAACGATTGAAATTAAATAACTGTCAGTCAATTTTATATTCTCCTTAATTATCCAAGTGCTTAAATATGCTTGTACGTTTGTTTTTTTTATTTTGGGTGATAACAGACTACCCCCGGAATGCCAATTTCATCAAAAAGTTAGGAAAATTCACTGCCTCTCTCTATTGCACGCACAAGAAACGGCTATACAATTTCAAATATCAAATGGGCCAAAACCTTGCAGAAGGACTATCCTCTTAAGTATGTTTGTTTGTTTGTGTGTATTTGACGTTACCAAGTGTTGTGCTAACCCAGGGTCCGAATAAATGAATTGAATTGAATTGAAAGTTCCCATATTCAAAGAGCCTAACAAATATGCATAGAGGCAGTTCTTAGCCACAATTACAACAGCGTCTAAAGACTTTAATTTATTATTTATTATAACAGTATAGGTACCTATTGTGAAGCCAGTGTTTTATTAATTTCATTTGTTACACCCAGTTTCTGAAAGCATGATCAAATTTTTAATCACCAATTCTTTCCTCAATTTGTTTACCCATCTGTTTCTCATTAGATATTATCTGGCCTAGGTATTTATATTCGTCTACATATTCAATCGGGTTGTTTCCTATTAAAATTATTCTCTTTGTTCTATTTGTCATTAGTTTAGTTTTATCCGTATTCATGCTTAATCCAACTTTCTCGCTTTCTCTAGCCAGTTCTTGTAGCATTACTTCTAATGTTTCTGCATCGTTTGCCAGTAGTATAAGGTCATCAGCAAACCGTAAATGATTCAAAAGGTTCTCATTTATATTTAAGCCATAATTTCCCCATTCTAGTCTTCTAAATACACTTTCTAGAACCGCTGAAAAGATCTTGGGGGACATTGGGTCTCCTTGACGGACTCCTTTCTTTATTTTGAAGGTTTCTCCGCTTCTTTCCAGCTGTATTTTAGATGTGCTATTCGAGTATATGTTTCTTATTATACGTATATATTTATTTGCAACACCTTGTTCTTTCAAGGATTCCCATATTCCATTATGTTTAAGAGAGTCAAATGCTTTATTGTAATCTACGAATGCTAAATAATAATCTCTATTGTATTCTGTGTACTTTTCGATAAGCTGCCTTATTACGAAGATATGGTCTATTGTGGAGAAATTACTTCTGAATCCTGCTCGTTCTCTTGGCTGGTTCATTTCCAAGGTTCCTGTGATGCGTCGTAATAAGACTTTGGAGAAGATCTTATACAGTGTTGTCATGAGGCTGATAGGTCTGTAATTATTGATTTGGTCTTTATCTCCTTTTTTATGTAGTAGGAAAATTGTAGTTTCGCTCCACAGTCTTGGTACAGTTTCCGTTTCTAAAATAGCATGAAAGAGATCAGTTGGATCTATTATGGCTTCTGAAGCATTTTTCAACAATTCGTTCGATATCTTGTCGTCTCCAGGGGCTTTTTTCCCTTTCAGTGATGAAAATGCTATGCTATTTCTACTTCGTCTTTTAGAATATTTGTTACATCTTCTTCTGGTTCTCCTAAAATGCCCACTGTTTGAGTTGTCTCATCATCGTCATTATATAGGTTTTGGTAAAATTCTGTGGCAATTTCCAATATGTTTAAGCGCTTCGTTACCATTGCATTTTTCTTATTTTTGATTGCAGGTATCCAGTTTTTGAATTCGGACAATTCTTTCCTAGCTTGTTTCAAGCCTCCAGTTTTCTCAATGCAATCATTAATAGTGGTTTTTCTTGATTTTTCCCTAAATTTCCTGATATTTAAACTTATTGCTTTGCTTAGTTCTGAATTTTTTTCCCTATTGTTTTTCCTGTCAGTTAGCAACACACTTCGTTGATTTTATAAAGCTTTTGCATCTGGTCCTATTTTATCTCTCTTTCTGATCGTTGGTATTATTTTATTATTTACTTTCTGCAGTTCTTTTTCGATGTGATTGTATTTTTCTTGGATTGTTGATATTTGTTCTATTTGTACTCATTTCCCTTTCAATTCTTCTTTCCATGTTTCCGGGATCGGAGGTAAGAGAAGTGTTTGTTTAACCATATGGTTTCTTGTTTTCCTTGGTTGTTATAAGAATATCTCTCCTCTCACAAAGCGATGGTCTGTGTTAAAGTTGATTTTATTTAATACATTAATATTTTTGAATATCTTTGGCCTGTTAGTAAGAATAAAATCTCTTTCGTCCATGAACCCAGTGGGAGACATCCAGGTCCATTTATTGTTAAATTTTTTTTTAAAGTATGTGTTCAATATTCGTAGCTGGTGCTTTAGCGCAAACTCTATCAATCTTTGTCCATTCTTGTTAGTTTTATTCCCTGAACTGTATTTTCCTAAGACTTTCGGGTAATGTTTTATTCCCTTTTCAAATGTACTATTAAAATCTCCCATCAATATGATGTTACTGTGAGATATTTCTAGTGCATGATATAGATCTGCATAGAAATTATCTTTATCTGCTTCTGTGGCACGCTCTGTAGGTGAGTATGCCTGTATGATTGACCATATTCCTTTATATCCTGGAAGTTGTATGTTTAATATTGCTATTCTTTCCGACAACCCTTTAAATTCCTCTATTGCGTTTCGGAGTCTCTTCTTAATCATAAAACTTGACTTTGTCTTGACTTTATTATGACTTTGACTTTATCATCATCTTTTATAATTACCATGCACTCAATCAATAATAGCCACTGTTTTTTCTTTAAATGGTATCTTATATTATGTTTAATCAGGCACTCACCCTCATATTGTTTGTTTTTTTTTATTTGTAAAATTAAGTTGGGTAGTTTTGCACTAGCACCATGTTTGTTCTATAAGCGAGAGCCTCCGTGTGTTCTTATTATCCGAGTGTTTAAATTTATTTGTATGAAGGCTGTTTGGTTGTCCAACTAAAATAAAAAAAAACCAACACCATACAATCCCCTAGTTTGACCCTTGAAGTACACGATATAGTCACCGTAATCTTCGATTCCATTGCCATTTCTTCTGACCTCGCTCAATCCTATTATGTCCCATTTGATTTCCTCTAAAGCATGCTCAAGTTCTACTAACGATTTATCTTCTATTATATACGCACCAATTTCCACGAAATAGCTGAGCACACTCTCACTGGTTAGGTTGACAGTACCAGACTAGTTTTTCCGGAACTACCCTCATTTTAGGACATAACATGCCTTTCCCTCAGGATAGCTCCACGACACTTCACTTTTTACTAAGCCTTTTGACTATTAGCACTGAGTATTTGATTGTATCACTGTCTATGAATTATTGTCTTTTTATTACTTAATATAACTATAACTATGGGTATTTTTAACTTATTTTAACTTATTGATTTGACTTGGGTTAGGCACTGCATTCTCTTTCTTCATCGGTATCGGACACAAGTTCTTCTTCAGATTCAGTGCTATACTGTCTGTACGATCTTACTTTCTTGTTTGTTGAAGTTGGTGGTGAGGTTGATAATGCCCGCTTACTCCTGGTCATTGCCCCAGACCCGCTTGGTATGACAATATCTTGCGGCCCTGTCACTCCAATAATATCTTGCCATTTTCGTGGTGACGGTATGACAATGTCACCGTCTTCATCACTTCCGCTTTCCACTCCTTGTGATTCAACCTGCTGTTCCTTAGCTGTGGCTCCACCGCTATGCATCTGGTTGATGTGTCTAGTCAGCAGCCTCCCATTCCATCGCACCAAGTATCTACACACTCCGACGCGTTTCTCTACCACTCCTTGCAACCACCTAGGTCCCCTGCCGTAGTTCCTGATGTACACAGTCTGACCCACGTTAAATGTGCGTACTTTGACATCCTCATTATTTTTTTCTTTTTTGTTGGTATACGACAGTCAGACTGTCGAACTTGGTTCTGAAACGTCGGTTGTTTAAGAGCTCCGCTGGTGTCTTATCATTTACTGTATTTGGCGTTGCTCGGAGCCCATAGAGTATGTTGGGTAACCGTATATGCCATGGTTCCAGTGTCCTCTTTTTTAACTTATTTTTTACCGTCTGCACAGTATGTTCTGCTTGCCCATTTGAAGCTGGGTGATACGGTGCTACTAGTATTTGTCTAATGTCGCATTCCCTGAGATAGCTCTTGAACTCTTCGGATATAAAACTCCTTCCATTGTCACTTACCATTGAATCCGGTAAACCTTGTTCAGCAAATATGTCTCGCAAAGTTTTGATCAATGTAGAACTACTCATGTCATTTACAATCTTAACTTCTGGCCATTTAGAAAATGAGTCTATAAGGATCAAAAAAGTTTTGCCTTGAAATGGTCCAGCATAATCTATGTGTAGTCTAGACCAAGCTTTATCGGGTTTAATCCAATGGTGAGTAACTTGTGCTGGCATATTTCTGTTTTCTGAACAAATGTTGCAACTCTTTACCATTTCTTCTATCATCTTATCTATAGACGGCCACCAAAAGTAGCTCCGGGCCAAAGCTTTGGTGATAACTATTCCGTCATGGTTCTTGTGTAATTCCTTTAATAAATATGAATGCATTTTCTCTGGCACAACTACCCTACTGCCCCATAAAATACAATTACTATGTACTGACAGTTCGTCCCTTTTTTGCCAAAATATCTGAAAATCTTTATCTACTTTAGGTGGCCAGCCATTTCTGATCCAATACATGATTTTGCATAATATTTGGTCTTTCTTTGTCAGTTGGGCTACTTCACTAGCAGTGAAATCAAGCCCTGTAGGAGTCTCTTCTATCAGCAACACTCCCGAATACTCTTCATCTGTATCTGATTCAGACTCCTTTGAAGGCCAGCGACTCAAAGCATCAGCATTTCCCAACTACTTGCCTTCTACATATTGGATTTCGTAATCATAGGAGTTCAATAACAGTGCCCATCGCAGCATTCTAGGAGATATAACATTTGGAATAGGTTTCCCTGGTCCAAATATCCCTAACAAAGGTCTGTGATCTGTTTTAATGAACACCTTCCTTCCACTTATATACTGGTGAAATTTTTTCAAGCCAAAAATGATTGCTGCTGCTTCTTTGTCTATCTGTGCATAATTCCGTTCATGAACATTCATAGTCCTCGATGCAAACATAATCGGTCTCACTGTTCCGTCTTCCATTTCGTGTTCCAACACCGTTCCGAGTCCATATTCAGACGCATCACAAGATATTATTAATTTCCTCTTACTATCGTAGTGTACAAGAGTATCTTCACTAGACAGCATTGCCTTTAACCTCCCAAAAGCTTCTTGACATTTTTTATTCCAGGTCCATCTGGATCCTTTCTCCAATAACCTGTATAACGGTTCGGCTATAGTAGACTTATGAGGCAAAAATCTGTCATAGAAATTTAAAAGGCCTAAAAACGCTTGAAGCTCTTTCACATTCTCAGGTGCTGGCGTTTTCCCGATAGCGTCTATTTTTTCTTTGGTGGGATGTATTCCAGATTCATCTATCACAAAACCTAGGAATTGTACCACAGGCACTGCAAATGCACATTTTCCTTTGTTTACTCTCAGCCCGGCTTCCTGTAATCTTTGCAACACCATTTGTAATCTTTCATTGTGGATTTTAATATCGCTGCCACTTATGACAATGTCATCTAACAGAACAGCTATGCCCTGGATTCCTGCGAGCAATGAAGACATTAATCTTTGGAAAATTCCAGGGCAAGCCTTAACACCAAAAGCTAACCGTTTAACTTTGTATAGCCCTTTTGGAGTATTCAGAGTAAGCAAATTTGCAGTCTTGTCATCCACACGCACTTGAGTATACGCTTGCTCTAAATCGATTTTTGAAAATACTACCCCACCTTGCAATTCAACAAACGCTTCATTCAGTGTAGGTAGTGGGTAAGTATCAGTGTTTGTTACTTCATTTACTGTTGAACGGTAATCTCCACACAACCGTACCTTACCATTTGGCTTCGGAACAACTACTATCGGTGTAGCCCATTCTGAGTGAGTAGTTGGTTCTAACACATCTTCCCCAACTAATCTATCAATCTCTTTAAAAACTTCCTTCCGTTGTGCGAATGCCACCGGTCTGCTTCGTAGAAATTTTGGGACCGCCCCTTCATTCGGTGTGATATTTACAACGGGCCCAGTATATTCCCCTAGTCCTGGTTCAAATACTTGCTTGTATCTGCTGACTAACTGTTTTATCTGCTCCTTTTCATTTGTAGTTATTCTAACATTATAAATCCCCTGTATAACAATTCCTAGATCGGTAAACCAGTTCCGACCAATCAAGCTTGTACCGCTCCCTCTTGTTATCAATATTTTCATAATTTGATTCATGTTTTTATATTTTACCTCTACTGAAGTCTGTCCCAGCAATGACAGCTTGCCATCTGTATATGACTTCAATCCAATCTCGGTAGATTCTAACTTCGGTAATTTCCCTTCCCATATGAGTCTGGCTGTGCTCTCATTAATTATCGTGTATGGGCAGCCTGAATCCACTTCCATCAGTAGTTCTGTATCATTCAGCAACACTTTAATTTGGAATGGCTTCACTTTATCCTGTCTAATACTATTAATACCGACCTCATACAATCCGTTACAGTCAGAATTGTGCTTAGTTTGCTTGGACTTCACCAAACACGCTGCCTCAATGTGTCCTGTCTTCCCACAGTGCCGGCATTTGCTCCAACGGAATCTACATTCACCTTTATGCTGTCTGCCACAGCGAAAGCAATCATAATTACTGAATTCTTTCATACCTTTTTTGCTAATAACCTTGTTAATCTCCATCGGCACCTCCACATCTTGAATGACCCCGCTTGTGCTAGGCCCGGACTGCACAATGACGTTAGCATCAATGTTAGCCGTTTCATGTGACAGTGCCATCTCACAAGACTGCTCAAATGTTAATTGGCTTTGCTGTAACAGTTTTTTTTGAATGTCCTTATCATTTATGCCGCACACTAATCTGTCCCTCAGAGTTCGATTTAAATCAGTGAAGTTACAATGTATGCTTAATTTCCTCAATTGAGCAATGTAATCTCGTACTTTCTCGCCTTCTTCCTGATTCCTAGTATGAAATTTATAAGATTCCACAATTTCGTTTGGTTTTGGATGAAAATGACTGTCCAAAATGGCTACCATATGTGAAAAACTAACCTCCGAAATCTTCTTTGGAGAAAGCATAGAAATTATCAAATCATACAAATCAGGACCACAAACCGCAAGAAAATTCGCCTTCTTCTTTGCATCTTCTACAATTTCACCTGCTTCTAGACAATAGCAGAATCTTTCGATGTAATTTTTCCAACATCCATGTGCCACATCAAACTCATTAAATTTGATACCCATAGTATTGTTTTTACGATTTATCACACCACAGAACTATTATTTTGCACTTTTCCACAGTTTCCTTCGTCGCCACTATTATATACGCACCAATTTCCACGAAATAGCTGAGCACACTCTCACTGGTTAGGTTGACAGTACCAGACTGGTTTTTCCGGAACTACCCTCATTTTAGGACATAACATCTTCTAATAATGTTCTTACGTTATAAGCTCCGATATAAAGCGCTTTGGTATTTTTGACCTTTGTTGCTTTTTTACTGTTATTTTGTATTGTCCCAGGAAGGTAGTGGTCTAATTCCCCACGATGACCAGTCCAGTTGGGGAATATATCATTTTTATCTTTTACTTTGTCACTTAAGTTTAGCCGGTTGCCGATCTCCTTTTTCAGTTTAAATATGTGTTTTTTTTCGAATACAGCATACGATTTTCCTCTCATGTATGCAAATGCATCCACTTTGGGAAGTGTTGGGAGCGTTTCTTGTGTCACTTGCATAGCGTCCGGGGCTAGGCGTCCGCGGGGACTTAGACATTGATCGTTTCCTTTTTTCTATCCCATATTCTTTCTTCTCTTTAATAATAAGTTTGTCTTGTCGTAAGTACGCGTATTTTCCATTTTCTTGGGCCTTTTTCAGCTGTGGCAGCAGTGATTTCCTTTTTTCCAAGACTTCTTTTGGGAAATCTTCCGTTATATATATGTGTTCTGGTAGTTTCTTCTTATTTCTTAATATTTCTATTTTCCTTGTGCAGGTTGTTAGCGCCACTACAACTGGTCTAGATTTTTGATCTGGTCGTTTACGTCGAAGGCGTTGGAATCTATCTATTTCCCATGTATTTATTTGAACCCATGCGCTTGCAATTACTTCTATAATCATTTTCATCAGCTCTTGCGGGCTGTTTTCGTTCTCTTCCATGCCTTGAATTATCAGGTTATTTCTCTTAAAGTACGATTCTGAATTGTTAATTTTGATTTGTAATATTTCGACCTCGCTTTTGAGCCGTTTATTTTCATCGATAACTGGGTTTATTTTTCGATCCACCGCCTCCATGATTTCTTTGGATACTTTTTGTGTTATCACTTCGGTTTGTTTATCTAACTCATCTTTAAATTTGCGAAATAGTAATTCCATTTGTGCAGAAATATCTTCAGACATTTCTCCGATTTCAATTCAATAAAAACATCCGAAATTCGAAATGATGGCAAGTGTGTCGTAATGTTGGCACTATCCCTTTTGTTCGAAATACGCAAGATAACCTCAAAACTTTTTGAGATCAATGTACTGAAAAAAGGTACTGTAATGGTAATGGTACTGATTAACACATATACTACTTTTTAACCTTGAAAAACATAATATTCATATGATAACGGGTAAAACGGCAGGGCACTGCCCATCGCAGTCGGAATGGATGAGGATCCATATCTTGAAAAAACTTATACCAGACTGAATTTTGCATAGATATAGCTTAAGAGAGTCGGAAAGTGACAGGCTACTTTTTATCTCGGCAATAATATATGGAATCTTCCACAGTGGCTAGTTACTTTATGCGTTCGGCAGTTTGTGTGCAAGTGGTGTGTAACTATGTAAGTGTTTGTTCCCGTTCAACTCTGTAACGGCTGAACGGATTTGAATGAAGTTTGGTGTGGGTATACACCCCGGATTAACACAAAACAGGCTACTTTTTATCCCGGAAAAATAATCGGTTTGTGTAGATTAGCGGGGAAACCGCGTTGCGTTTTATATATTTAAAACAAAAATGTAGTTGAGGTATGCGCGTGGTGTGACACACAGAGCTACCTGCGGCAGCTGCTGGAGGGCGTGGCGTACTGCCACGCGCACCGCGTGCTGCACCGCGACCTGAAGCCGCAGAACCTGCTGGTGGACGCGGCCGGCCGCATCAAGCTGGCCGACTTCGGGCTGGCGCGCGCCTTCGGCATCCCGGTGCGCGCGTACACGCACGAGGTGGTCACGCTGTGGTACCGCGCGCCCGAGATCCTGCTCGGCGCCAAGCTGTACTCGACCGCCGTGGACGTGTGGAGCCTGGCCTGCATCTACGCGGAGATGGCGGCCGGGCGCACGCCCTTCCCGGGCGACAGCGAGATCGACCAGCTGTTCCGCGTGTTCCGCGCGCTCGGCACGCCGGGCGCGGGCGGCGTGTGGCCCGGCGCGCGCCGCCTGCCCGACTACCGCGCGTCGTTCCCGCGCTGGCCGGCGCGGGCGGCGCGCGCGCTGCTGCCGCCGGCCGCGCGCGCCGACCCGCGCGCCGCGCACCTCTTCGAGCTCATGCTGCGCTACGAGCCCAGCGAGCGCGTGGCGGCGCGCGCGGCGCTCGCGCACCCCTACCTGCGCGACGCCGCCCTCGTGCCGCCGGACCTGCCCGCGCCGCCCGCGCCGCCCGCACCCGACCGAGCCTGACCCTACCCGCATTATATACCATTAAACGTAGCGATAACTCGCGATATCATTCAAAGTTATGCCCGTCCGAATGTACAGTAATGTCGCTTTTTATTTCTTACACGTAGTAATCGAATCTACTTTAGAGTCGAATATTTCAGTGATGGGATATCACGGCGACGATCACACTGCACGACCCACAGAGCGTCCGTTCGGTTGCCAGGTATGCATACCGGAACCTTAATGCCCGACGGTCGGCTCGAGAGGCGGTGGACTGAGGTTCCACGGGCGAAACTTTTCGCAGATAGCGTCGGTGGCGGTTCAAATTAATTTTTAATTAAATAGCAGGGCAAAGGATTGACAAACCGGCGGCTTATCCTCTAACTTTGAAACGTTCGTGATTCTGATTGCGAGAGCGTGCCATCTCGCTCGTACCGACTTAGTCGCACTATGCGCGGTCCCGCTCGCGCAACTCTCGCTATCGATTTCAGAGTTACGGGATCAGCCTACAGTATACGCAGATTGAAATTGATTGATGACATATGGAACTGATACGTGGTCCTTGACCACTGGCCTTTTGAATAAACTCAGAGTCGCACAGCGGGCGATGGAGAGAGCTATGCTCGAAGTTTCTTTGCGCGATAAAATCCGGAACGAGTATATTCGCCGAGAACCAAAGTCGCCGCCATAGCTTTCAGAGTTAGCAAGCTGAAGTGGCAATGGCCAGACCACATCAGTCGAGGAACCGATAACCGGTGGGGAAGAAAGGTTCTTAAGTGGCGACCACGAACCGGAAGACGCAGCGTAGGTAGGCCTCCCACTAGGTGGACCGATGACTTTGTGAAAGTCGCGGGCAACCGGTGGATGCAAGTGGCACATTGTAGGTCGGTGTGGCGGTCTAAGGGGGAGGCCTATGTTCAGCAGTGGTCGTCTCATGGCTGATGATGATGATACGCAGATTCTTCCCGTCTCTGGTAATACGAGTCAGTAAAATGTTCTCTGCACGGTCTCGAGTGAACTGTCGCCACAAAGTTTATTTCTTCTTATAGCAATTTCCCACTTCTTTTTCGATCTGGTATTTTTAAACCATTAAATTGTAGAAAAAAAACAACAAAATGTATAAGATTGACAGTTACACGTGGCCGCATCGCGAAGCGCCACATTTGGAAGCGTTGATGTTGATGATGATGAGAAGGTGAAGCGGAAGTAGGCAGCGAAGGAAAAGGTAATACGAAAGATAGGTAATTTAATCCCAACACACGAAATATATAGAGCAGTAGGAAGCACAGCTAAGAGGATTTTGGCGTCGCACGTCTTATACATTTGCCAGTGTCAAGTATACATAAATATATATATAATCAAGTTTTGTTAGATATTATCAAACAAGGCGAGCAAAGCAAGTCACGGTCAAGTCCAAGTCATGCCCCAGTAAAGTGGTGAAAACTACTAGAGCCTTCTATGGAGTTTTGAAAACAACAATTCACGTTTCACGACATTATACCATTCACCAACACTCGTGCATGTTCACGAACACTTTACGGGTAAAAATTCGCCGTTTTTAAACATTAACATTCGAAATAACACAAGTTTTTGAAGATAATAAAATGACGCGACATGAATTCTTCACGTTCCCGCCAACAAAACTTTTCTTTTCTCTTTCCTCCAGATTTATTTATGCGCCCATTTCTGGGCAGGCTAAAGCCATTAAGGCCATACCGCCTTGTCTTCCGTATTTTTATTCCCTATTTTGTTTTTGCCTCAGTAAAGTGGTAGAGACTTTACTAGAAGCTTCTGTGGAGTTTTGGAAACAACACGAAAAGTCACGTTTCACGATATTATACTATTCACCAACACTCGTACACTTTCACGAACACTTAATGGATAAAAATCCACCATTTTTACGCATTAACGCTCGATATATCACAAGTATTGGAAAATAATACAATAGCGCGACATGACTTCTTCGTGATCCCGCCAAAAACTCCTTCCTGTTCCTCCTGAGAGGATTTTGGCGTCGCACGTCATGCATTTGCCAATGTCAAGTATACTTATATATTTTCAAGTTTTGTTAAATAATATCAAACAAGTCACAGTCATAGGCGAGCAAAGCAAGTCACTTTCAAATCCAAGTCATGCCCCAGTAAAGTGGTGAAAACTTTACTAGAGCCTTCTATGGAGTTTTGGAAACAACACTAAAATTCACGTTTCACGACATTATACCATTCACAAACACTCGTGCATGTTCATGCACACTTAACGGTTAAAAATTCACCGTTTTACATGCAAACACTCGAAATAACACAAGTTTTGGAAAATAATAAAATGACGCGACATGATTTCTTCACGTTCGCGCCAAAAAACTTTTATTTTTTTTTCATATCTTGACAGTGCCAGAACGAGTAGGGTGTCGATAAATCGGGTGTAAATAATGTACAGTCCAATAATATGCGACCCGATAATGTACGACCGATAATTGGTGTTAAAATAAAATAAACTGTTTACATTGTGGCAGATCAAACAATGATTGATAAAACAAAAGAAACTTAAGCAAATAATATCCAGGCCAAAGAGTCTGTAAGTCTTCCAACAGTCTTTCAGCCAATACGGGTTGGGTTGCCTTTTATCAGGCCGTACATTATCAGCACGTGCCGATAATGTACGACCAGGAATATACAGTCGATAATTCGCGTACCTGAGAAAAGTACACGTTTTATCCGGTCTTACATTATCGGCTGTGCACTTGCCCGCGACTTTCACAAAGTCATCGGTCCACCTAGTGGGAGGCCTACCTACGCTGCGTCTTCCGGTTCGTGGTCGCCACTTAAGAACCTTTCTTCCCCACCGGTTATCGGTTCCTCGACTGATGTGGTCTGGCCATTGCCACTTCAGCTTGCTAACTCTGAAAGCTATGGCGGCGACTTTGGTTCTCGGCGAATATACTCGTTCCGGATTTTATCGCGCAAAGAAACTTCGAGCATAGCTCTCTCCATCGCCCGCTGTGCGACTCTGAGTTTATTCAAAAGGCCAGTGGTCAAGGACCACGTATCAGTTCCTTCAGGCTGTATATTCCTGGTCGTACATTATCGGCACGTGCTGATAATGTACAGCCTGATAAAAGGCGGCCCTGCCCGTATTGGCTGAAAGACTCTGCTTCTATTGGTCGATGTGTCTATGACTGTTTTAATTCCATGCTTCGTTTGGACGCGATAGTGTAAATTACAAAGATGACAAAGATTAAAAATACCTTTAACCAACTGTCACGTTACAAGACAAAACAGAAGCTTTCCGGGCTTTTATAAAAAAAAAAAAACCTAATAACCTAACCAGTTTTGATACAGCAAAGATTTCCGAGTTGGTCATGAAAAAAAAACCCTAACCGAGTAACTGTTATCCTTATATTTTTAATGTTGTTTTTTTACAGTAGCGTTTAAACGAAGCACGAAATCGTTAGAAGTCATAGACAAAGAAGCTCTCAGCCAATGAGGGATAGGTTGTCTTTTATCAGGCTCCACATTATTGGCCCGTGTCGATAATGTACAGCCGATATTTCAAGACCCGATAATGCACAGCCTGATATTCCATGTACCGGTACACCAATTATCAGGCTGTACATTATCGTACCGAGTCGATAATGTACGGCCGATATTTCACGACCCGATAATACACAGCCTGATATTCCATGTACCGGTACACCAATTATCATTTGTACATTATCGGGTCGTACATTATTGACTCCCGATAATGTAGGGCTCGGAATGTACGACCGATAATTGGTGTACCGGGCTGCGGGCTGCCAACATGAAGGTTACCTACAAGCTTCTTGGCTGCCAATCAGGACGTGCCAATAATGCACGACCAGGAATGTTCGGCCGATAATCCGCGTACCTGAGAAAAGTACACGTTTTATCGGGTCGTACATTATTGGCTGTACATTCCTATATACATTTTCCTTCGTTTAAACGCGACAGTAAAAATAAGACACAGATTAAAAATATAAGGATTACAGTTAGTAGGTTACGGTTTTTTTTTTATGACAACACGGAAATCTTTGCTGTATCAAAACTGGTTAGGTTATTTTTTTTTTTTTAATAAAAGCAAGGAAACCTTCTGTTTTTTCTTGTAACATGACAGTTGGTTAAAGGTTTTTTTAATCTGTGTCCTATTTACACTATCGCGTCCAAACAAAGCATGGAATCAAAACAGAACATAGACACATCGACCAATAGGAGCATGAGGGTAGCAAATCGGCTCGATATTCAAACATATTTTGGCATATGCTCTCTGGTCTTTTATGGGGTCCGAAGTAGTACTCGAAATAACATCCCATAAGCCATTATCAATCAATAAAGGTTTGATTTGAAACTTCCAGTTTTGATAATTTGAAACATCCTTTAGTTTCTCAATAGATAAATGTGAATTACTTACAATTGTAGTATTCATAGTCGAAGAGCTAATAATGTTCTTCATACTCGCATAAAAACTAAGGTGATTTAGTTCTTCTGAAAATCGTATTCCACGAGAAAACAAATTGTATCACATTACTATTAGTACTCACGGGATATTTACCACGGTTATTGTTATGTTGTAAACAACCACGAAAGTCTAAAACAGTGTTTAAATTGTATCACATTTAGATCAATGATCAAATCCTTGAAACATTCATGGGGTAGCTTCACTGAAAATCATATACTTACTACATTTGGAATAGGTATCCCCATTTACTTGCGCGACATATTTCCCGCTTAGGTATTACCCACAATTATATTGCCCATAACCTGATAAACTCCTTAATGTAGCAAGTGAAACAATAGTAAAGATTACTAGAATATAAATTGTATAATTAAAATAAAATAAACTGTTTACATTGTGGCAGATCAAACAATGATTGATAAAACAAAAGATACTTAAGCAAATAATATCCAGGCCAAAGAGTCTGTAAGTCTTCCAACAGTCTTTCAGCCAATACGGGTTGGGTTGCCTTTTATCAGGCTGTACATTATCAGCATGTGCCGATAATGTACGACCAGGAATGTACAGCCCAATAATGTACGACGCGATAAAACGTGTACTTTTCTCAGGTACGTGGATGATCGGCTGTACATTCCTGGTCGTGCATTATTGGCACGTGCCGATATTGTACGACCTGATAATTGGCAGCCCGGTACACCAATTATCGGGTCTTACATTATTGGGCTGTACATTATCGACACCCGACGAGTCGACATACATTTTGTGTAATATTTATCTTTAATCTTAGAATCTTACGTAGTATTTATATTCTCTTTGATTTACAGTTAATTGATTTTGTTTGTATTCCCATGCTTCTATGAGATGCGTACTGAGTTTTAGAAGACATGGGATTAGAACTTGTTCATAAATTTATGCGAATCAATCAACTTTTCATGCAGCTAAGAGGAATTTCCAATACACCTGTAACAATGGAGAAGGCTCTCGAGAATCTAAAAACGAATCCATATTATGAAAAGTACGCAAATAGAATAGCAGAAATGCAAAGAACATCGCCTGAAGAGTTTATGGCAAGAGTGGAACATCAACAAAGTGCGAACGAAGATGAAAAACGGAAGAAGTTCGCGTCTGTAGATGTGAGGTAATCAACCTGCAAATTACTCAGCCGCGTAACAATGTTCAAGTTAACTTGCAACTTTGCTGCACAAATACAAAGTATCCTTTCCACCTGTCTTCAATAATATGCTTTTGCTGAAATAATAAATAGGTATTTAAAGCCTCGGTTACACGTGTTTACGTAGCAGCAATATGTATAAGTACATACTCATTAAAGCCCATTTATTCTATGTGCATTATGCATGCCCGCAGACTAGCGTCTATGGCCCCGAATTATTGCGAACCGAGGCGATATCCGTCAGAGACGGGTATACTCATCTCTGGTTGGCGGATATCGCTACGTTTCGCGACAACCGTTAGGCGGCCTGCAAGTCTGGGACTGGCATTACAAATATAAATACTATGTTGTATGTGGGAATGTTTCACTATGGCCATAGGGTGAACATGACCATGCCAGTTGTACGGGGTTTGATTTAAAACAGTACATCGAAATATTGGCTACATTTTATAGCATGGAATTAGACTTCTAAAATGAAATTTCTTCAATGGTTGTCAAGTGATCTATTCTCAACCATCGTATTATCCCATTGAAAAATGTTTTATATTGAAATTCCTACTGATAATGAATGGTTGAAATCTGACATCTAAATGCACTATACATGACCGAAACGAGAGAGACAAAAGTATTTTACCCATAATAATGAAATGAGATATAAAAGTTCAAAAAAAGATTATGACTGAAACTGTTAGTTCTCGGCCGGGTGGTCGAAAACCAAAACAAGCATTATTATGGTTGCTTAGTTACTCCACCACCTGTTATTTCAATACGAACATGATTTATATAAAAGAAATAAACAAAAGTAGTCTGGTTGGGGGAGGGCACAAATTGAATATTAGTTAAAATAAAATACAAGTTCAAAAACTAAGTTTAGAGAGTTTAGTTTATTCTTCTGTCTCCTCTCTCTCACTTTTTCTCTTTCCCCTTTATTTTTAATTGGCACTAATACTTTTCGCATCTATTTCAGACAATATTCTTCTGTTCTAAATCCTAAAGGTGAAAAAGACACCCTCACTAGTGAAAACAAGAAGCTCAGTAATATATTCAAGATTGAACTGGTGGAAGACAAGGACGGATCGGAAATTCAAAATATTTGGGAGGAGTATCACAAGCATAAAGAAGTGATATCGGCATCAATTCCTATTACATCATACTCGGACATGCAAGAGAAGATGAAAAAGTTTCCCACATTTCTGTTTCCATTGCCGCGGTCACAAGGCTATGAGTTCATCATGAGCCAGTGTTATGGCCACTCTGTGCACTTTACACCCTTGTTGGCATTCCAGGTACCAGTGCACTAGTTAGTCCGTCACTTGTTTTCTCATATGTGGATTTGTATTGTGCAGTGATGCTAGGTATTATTGCAGGTTCATAAGGAGAACGCCCCCGAGTGCCTCACCATAGTCCACTACACAGAGCTTAGTGCCAAGGGCTTAGTTCTTATGCGAGGAGATTATGACAAGGTTTGCCTTATTCTGTTACTTGTATCGCCCCGTGGTTTCACCCGCCATCCTACAGAAACTTTCAAGATAAAAAGTACCCTATGTGTTAATCCAGGGTATAACCTACCCCTATGACAAATCTGTTGTTGTTACCGAGTTGAATCGACATACGCACTAATGTAAAATTTCGCATTTATAATATTAGTGTGATTAGTCCAATCTTTTTTAATTATTCAAAGGTTAAAAATATTATTTGCAGACAATGCAATGTTGCATTGATTGACAATAGCTTACATTGATATTTAATACAAACTCTCACATTTTATATCAGTTGGTGTGATAATAATTTGTTAAACATTTCACTTTCCAGAATGTGCTGAATGGACGAGAAGCTCAGTGTTTAGCGAACCAATTTCAAATGTATTATAATGGAAAGGATGAACAAAGGCTTAACTTACTGGAAACATTTACAAAATATCCTGAAAATTTTAAGCACATAGACCTCGTATCTCAGCTAGAGAACATTGTTTTGGTTTAATTTCTAAATGAATAGGTACACCTACATAGTATAGTCAATGATCAGATAACTCATTTATCAGATCATCAAAGGATACATAAAATAATGCAAACTAAACCAATTTTTTGTTTTCATTTCATTGGATGGGGATAATATGTGTAGTCTGGAGTGTCGTAGAGGAAGGTGCCGCCGCGAAGGCGTGGCGTAGAGGTGTGCGACGAGGCGTGCGCGCGCGCCCTTTCGGAGCCGCCGCTGATGCCTGGCGGAAACGTGCATGGCGTGGCGGGCACTCGCGCTTCTTCGGCGCCGTCGCTGAGACATGGCGGAGAAGCGCACGGAGCGCCGGCGCCGGTGCTTAGGCTGGCAGACCGGAACCCTCTATTCTGCCTTCGTCCATGTTCTAACCTGATATAATCCAAAGGATTCTCTACTATCACTTGGTTCTCTATGCAAAATGTTTTACTTGTTGAATTATTTTCTCCATTAGATTTCATTATATTTTCTTCACATTCTTTCTGACGGCTCTCCATGTACAACTTTTGCAATATATTTATTGTTTTTTTAATACCATCATCATTGGCGATGTAAGAAGCCAAATGTCTGAGGTAAGAAGGAATCTCATTCATCAGTTCCTCGTAACGTCGGTGTTTATAATCTTGTGAGGTCTCTGACGAGGATGTTGTAGCGGCGACTGTATTTACAGATTTACTTAGTGTTCCAGCCTTGTTTAGGGAGCTGACTGGGCTTAATAGTGCTTTGCTACTGAATGATTTTATTTCATCGTTTTTGTAATTTTTTAACATATAATTTTTGCCACACTCTGTGAAAGAAGCGCTGTGAAAACTTGCACTAGTGTTCATGTTATTGCATAAAAACTCTTGGTCTAAAAGTAAAATAGCTTTTTCTGTAACATCTACGACAGCATTCTGTTTTTTTTTTATTTCCTCTAATACAGGTCTTGTTATGGTTTCAGATCTGATAGCATTAGGAAACATAGCTTTTAATGTTAAGCGGTCCATAGTTACCAAACTATTCTGAAGTTTTTTGGATTCTAAGATACATGATTTAGTTTTGGTGTTTTGTATGGAATGTTCTAAAGAATTGCCACATTTGCGCCGCAATCTGTTTCTTATTTCGTCGAGGCACCTACGGGTTCTTCGTTTCTTGCGTTTTGTAGAGTAAGTAATCTTATCCATACTGGAATACATATGAGGAAAATACCAATGAACACATTAAAGTAACATCATTAATTTTCACAATGCAATAAAGTTTAATTTAGTGTAAGTAGGTCCTACTTTCGTTTTTTTGGAGAAATCTGTGGGTTAAAACACGAAGCTTGTAGGTAAAAAAAGGAAGCTTCTTGGGTTAAAATTAGTTTTTTTTTCTCTCTTTCCTTCTAAGAGGATTTTGGCGTCGCACGTCTTTATTTATTTATTTATTGAGATACGCCAACAGTGAACATATTTTACATTCTTATAACATATTTCCAAAGACATAAAGGGGTAGACACCTAATCAGCAAATCAAACTATCTTGAAATAAAGTACACCAGATTGACGTACCTGTCAAATCAAATTAAGAGCTCCATACAGTTGTCATTCTCATCTCATACTGATAAAATCTCATAATAATGAGACAAAAAATGGTAAACTATACAAAAATATCATGCCAAAATTACAAGGATTCACAGGAATCAAAGAACACCACTGCCACATTCATCTTTAAGTCCTGAAATATACTTTAATAGGATATAAAATTATTGAATAATGTAAACAGAATAGTCGCTATGACAACGTTTAGGGATGTCAATCGAATTTCGGTTAGTCCAAAAATCGATTATTAAATGAAAAATATTTTTTTGATATACCATGATTGAGGATTGTTTCTTGTACTGTAAAGAAGACCGGCGACGGTCATTGACGCAGCCCTTTGATAATTTTATTCGTCGATTAGCAATTGACAATCACTTCAATCGGATTAAAACACGATTAATTGGTTGCATCATCATTATCAGCTAAATAAGACATCCACTGCTGGACAAAGGCATCCCCTTAGAAAGGTACGATCGAACACGTAAATATTGAGAATGCTCCATCGCCTCTAGTTTTTTTTTTAAGAGTCTGAACGATAAGGGATTCACGTGGAATTTATTTGACTATATACTTGATCCAAAAATAATCAACGGTTTAATCGAAGTTCGTTTTTTTTTTGTCCGATTGAAGAATCTAATACGAGATCGGTTCGAATCGGTTCGTATACGATTTTTTTCTGCAAGAATTGACATCCCTAAGACAAAATGAACTATAGTATTGCCAGATTTTTTTGTAATTTCCCAACTTTGTTTAGGTTTCCTAGAGACTCAGATACATGTAGCTGATCTTTTGATAAAAATAGTTCGGCAAAGTAGAGATGAATATTGGCGGGAACCTATTAAGGTTTCCACCAATATTAATTTGCTTATAATACATAATTTTCATAATTTTGCCTAAAAAACGTGTCGGCGCATAATTATCAACAACAAATAGAAATGTTTCACCAATCCCTATCCAACAACTTAACTTAAAACCCTACGGAAGCCTACAATGAGCGTGTCACGATATGACACAATTGTATTGCAATTTTATTAGAAATAAAATTTTGTACCTTCCTAAGAATGTAAGAATGTAAATTTGTCTAGTGTGGTTGTGGGTTTTTGGTTCTGCAAGTAATATGCACATTCTCTTAGGTTTTCACCGTCACATTCGTGTTACTTGAGGTTGCAGAATAGTCAGGCAGTTTCAAAAAAGATAAATCCGCTAATAAGCGAAAGTTGCATATGCGTTTATTTGCAAATTTAGAGGATTCCATTTCCATCGTAATAAATTGAAAATAAAAACTTAACATTATTTAACTTAACAATAATGTGGATGATAAAAAAAAAAGTATAAGAACCACTGTGATACAACCTAAATCACTCCAATCAAAATTTATTTACCCGACCAAATAGGGTAATCACTTTTTAATGGAAAGCCTCAAATGTCATGACAAAAAAGACTGTCAAAAATTATAAGCCATTTCAAAATCGTGTTTGTATGGAGACTATCCTTCTGGACCTTATTTATAAGGAGAATTCTGTGCATATTTCTACGTAAGTACATGAAACTGATATGATCACCCTTTATAGGCAAATACAACATTCGCCATAAATAGTGATTAGACAGGGAAATAAAAAAAAAGTAAACTATAATATAATCGGAATGTTAGTTCGAACATATAACATTAACTTGGAAACCGGGTTAATAATGCGAACCGGTTAAGGCAAGTACATAGGAACATTTGTTTCGGTTTTGTTCTAACCTTAACTCAATAAAGTTCGTAATATAGGTTTCGTTGAATAAACCGGTTTAGAACGGTTTTTACCGCCCGCGCACCCCTCTCTTGAATGTGTAGCCGTCTTTGAAGATGATTGTCGGCCGGTTTCGCGTGAAGTACCTACCCCTAGTTCCCGCGCTACAATTCTTATTTTTGTTTTAGGGTAACCATAGTACTTATATGAACCAATGGGAGAAGCTGGTTCCCGAAACAGTTTTTACTAGTTCGGAGCCAGAGGATGTTAAATAAAAAATAAAAAAATTACCCTATGGCAAAATATTGAACTAAACTCACAGACAATATTTTTAACTGGCACTTTGATTTTTTATCATGGTTACTCTTTTATAATTTCGGGGTTTTCCCGAATAGAGAACGATGTTTGGTTTTCCATGTACTGGTTAAGTAATGTTTTGTTTTATTCAGACACAATAACAATTATTATTATTATTGCAACTACGACAGCTTTAATAGCTTGAAAATAAACTTTTGTGATTTTTCTGTGTGCTTGCACACAGATGCCTATTGACCGAGCGAAGCGAAGGTCTCAGAGTTTACTGGGACAAATCGGCATTTGTATGTATGTTTGTGTGTATATTTTACCGATGATAACTTGCGAACCGTTGATCCGATCTTCATGAAATTTAGTAGGCAAGTAGTTCATTTCAACACAATTTTTAAGTTCGAATATGAGTTGAATCGGTCAAGAGGTTGTGAAGATATAGGGGTCACGAGGTCTCAGTTCGGCGCGAACTACTAGTGTTTATACAAACGCACACAAATGAGTTTACGAGTGATTCTAGGGCAATATGCTTCCTAAATATGAACAGACGGATTACAAATACAACAAAAGTAGTTAAGTGATAAAACGAAAAAACAGATTACAGAGTCGATTGTGCTGCCAATAAGTATTGATTCTGAATAAAGCCCATCTACATCAAAACAGGCACAAAATTATGATATTAAAATATTATTTAATGATTAAATATCTTAATAAAAGCACTGTTTTTTAAATAATAATATAAGCTGCTTACTAAAAATAAATATAAACGAGATTTGACAGCTGGCATTATTTTTAGCAGATTCACATGATATCTAGCACGTTTTTATCATTACCGGCGCCAAAATCTAGCATTTTTTCATAAAGCAAAACGGCAGCCCTGTCACACACTCTTCCAGTGTTGTTCTCCATACGGCAATTGCCGTATTATACGGCTTTTAGGCACGCTGCGCTTCAAATATACGGCATACGGCAGCACTTCCAAAGCCGTATAATATTTGTATGAAATATACCGCAATCCACGAAAGAGTTATCAAAAACTGCCATTACAAATGTTTCGTGTAACGTAACGCACCGAGTACCCGGAATTCCCCTTTGAAAAATGCCCTCTTATGAATACGACAAAATTGAGATGTTGAACTATTAAGTAGTTTGTGTTTACATCGTTTCACTGAGCTTAGAGAAGGTGTTATGATTAGTGAGCGGTGATACATTGATCAGAAAAATTAGAAAATCAAAGGTAGATAGAGGAAGAGATACCATTTCCAAGTGTGTTTTTTTTTTTTTTTTAAATAAAAACCAAGATTTATATCGGTGTGCACTGAAGCCCACACTAGGGTGGCCTGTGTCGTGGGCTCCAGGCTCTTCCTTAAACAAAGATAAACTTAAAAGGTAAACAAAAATAAAATGCTTGCTTATTGCAAGGAAAAAGAAAAAAAAAAAACATGAGGGTAGACATAAACATAATCTTTCTAGTAACACTTCCAACTTGTGTGCAAGTATCACTAGAAAAACTCCGATCTTAACTAACACAGGAAATAAATTCAGGTAGAACTATATATCTCTAGAAAAGAAATTAAATATTTGTCGTTCAACACAATACCCACTGCCTATAAAGGAGGGTATGTTTTCGGGGTGAATGTAAGTATGTAAATATGTAAGTAGGTATATAAGTAAGCATGTTTGTGTGATCCTGTATTTATCTCCATAGCTTAACCGACCTTGATGAGTGAGGTGTAAGAATATTGAATGAGAACAGAGCATCATCTCGCAACTTTAGTCTCGAACGAACGGGTTAACGTCTCGAACGGGTTCGTGACGATGCCTACTCCACTTGTAGCTTATGGGTGAAGTGCATGTGATGTGTTTGTGTGAGTTATGTTTGTAAGTATACTAATGATAATTATGTTAATATATTATTATAGTTAATTATTATTTGATAATTACATTGGATATAGGTATATATATAAATAATATCAGTATTGTGTTTGTTCATTGTGTTATTTGCCTAAAAGGGTCTCAACCTCCCACATCCTCACAAAACCAAACCGGTGCCACAGCACCAAGGCTTTCTGTATTTTACCCGACCACGAAAAAGGAGGGTTATGAGTTTGACAGTCTATGTATGGCTGTATATATGTAAGTATGTTCATAACTTCCCTCTAATCTCTTAAACCGCTCATCAAATTCTGACAAGATAGGTGGCTATCGATGCGTCTTCACATTTCGCTTGTGGTATGTGAGGAAAATATGGGAACAAGTTTAGAGCTGCAAATTTGGGCAAAATGGCTGCAAATGGCACAACAAAACCAAGTTTACCAAGTCCCGGCGTCCACCAGTGGTAGCTTATTATAAATATAACAATTATAATAAGCACCACTAGGGATCGGGAACTGAGCAAAGGGGTGGAGGGGCCTGAAACCCGACAATTCTATGGTGATTTCAACAACGTCAATTAATAAAACTCGTCGACTTGTCGGAGATCAGGCCCCTTACTGCTATTTTACTACTGTTAGTAAACGTAATGTGTCATCGTAGCTCTGAATAGCTAACCACTTTGTGATCTTGTTTTTACACATAAAACGCGAAATATCTAAAATGTTGAGTTTATCATCGAGAAGCTGATAAAGGAATGGCCCTTTAAATGCATAGGCGTTTTGGGCGTGAGCAGTTCTGGTTCTGGGAAGTACCCAAGTGTTGCGACGGTCTCGGTTACTTTTAGTATGTACCACTTTGGTCAGTGCCGATTTGTGGAAACTTAATGCTACTGCTAGAATGTATAACTGACGGACTGGCAGATAATTGGTGTCCTCGTACAGCTTGTCGGAAGGGTATCTGTACGGCTTTTTATAGGCAACTTTCAACAGAGCTCTGCGGCCTTTCTATTTTTATTAAACGAATCTCTGCGGCAGAACCCCAACAGACGATGCAGTAATTGATGATAGATTGACAAAGGGCTAGGTATACTATTCTCAAGGTTTTTGGATCGGCGACATTACCTAACCGTTTAAAAATGTGTATCATTTTGCGTAGTCGACCACGCAGAGTGTAAAAGGTAAAAAAAAAAAAAGGTAAAATATTACCATGGTTGTAAAAGGTTAGTTTGTGGTCAATTAATACACCAAGATACTTAATATGATCAACACAATCAAGTGTGGGACAGCCACATTGTGTATCACAGTGGGATCCGCAATAGTGAAGTTTTAGTGGAATAGGTTGTAATGGTCGAGTTCTATGGGTAATTCTGAAAGTCATATATTTGGTTTTGCTAGCGTTAAGTGTGAGAAGATTATTTTCTAACCAACACACAACCTGAGCCATGCCCTCTTGAGCTACATTGACAACCTCATTCCAGCTATCCCCGTGAAATACAAGTGCAGTGTCGTCTGCAAAAGTGTACATATTTGCTTTATTGATCTGTAACTGACAAAGGTTGCTAATGTAAGCCAAGAAAAGAGTTGGCCCGAGTACACTTCCTTGTGGCACACCAAATGTGACAGATGTATAGTCACTGTACTGGTTGGAGATGCGAACGCGTTGTTTCCTGTCGCTCAGGTATGAGTGGAACCAGTCCAGTGCAGTCCCTCGAATTCCTAGAAGTTCCAGTTTTCTCAGCAAGATAGGCCAAGACACTGTGTTGAAGGCCTTGGCCAGATCAAGGAATACTCCTATGCACTTCTTCTTTGAATCGAGTTTTGCGGTCACCTGATTCACTAGTACCACTACCGCGTCCTCCGTGGATTTGCTGTTCCTAAACCCATATTGGTTTGGCGACAGTATTACGTTTTTTTCAAGAAAGCTCAAGAGACGCCTATTTACCACCTTTTCTAATATTTTCGAGAGCGAGGGCAACAATGAGATTGGACGGTAATTCGTAACTGTTTTAGTAGAGCCAGATTTGTGGATAGGGTAGATGTCAGCGATTTTAAAGCACTTTGGTACAAGGCCTTGGAGCATGCTCAAGTTGCAGATGTGAGCAATAGGTGATGCTAGAATATGACAAACTCGTTTTAAAACTACGTTGTCTATTAGATCACAACCAGGTGCTGATGATAATTTTAATTTCGAGATAATTTTTGTGATTTCCGTTATGTCAGTCGGTGTCAAAAATATAGAATGTGTAGGTGAATTATCAACAGAAATAGTATTTGCCAACTGTTGTTCAGTTCTATTCAGTTTTGCAAGAGTATTTTGAGCTAGATCATTACCCACAGATGAGAAGAAGCTATTAACGTGATTCAGAGAGTCATTTTCAGTGCTTTTGGATAAGAGAAGGTTATCTGTGTTAGTTTTCGAGACTTTGATATTGCAGATATCCTTGACTGTGCTCCATAATTTTTTGCTATTGTTTTTGTGGACGTTTAATTGGTCAGAATCATATTTGTTTTTTTGAATATGGAGTAATCGATGATAGAGGTTGCGATAGTTTTTGTATTTAAGTTGAAGAGTTAGATTATTTGAATGTTGTCTAGCCTCTTGAAAATTAGACATAACTTCAAACCAAAATTCAAAATATATATGGAGACCAGTAAAAAAAAGCCTAGAATCATAATCTTGTATACAAATTAATGAAAAATTAAAACATACGGCAATTTTTTTCGATTTTGTCCCAAATACGGCAATTTCGAGGTCTAGATACGGCAGCCTCAAAATCGACTTGGAACAACACTGCACTCTGGTCACACCAAATCACACCGCTCAAATACCCTGAAATATGGCCAACTTTGGTCAAATTACTTTATGTATCAAAAACATACCAAATATAAAATGGTTGTAGCTTATTCAATGCGTTAAACACGATCATTGATATCAACGCAGCATTTAGGTAAGCCAAGTGTAGTACCTTTCAATATAAATGTTTTGTACATGAATTGGACTCTGTAAAAAAAACATAAATTAATAAATTAATAGATAAGTACAAAATATCGCGATATCACAGTGAAATTAACAGAGCAAGACTCAGATTCATAACATAAGAACATTCTGTACTTACATTGTTTACAAACAAGCATTACTAAAAGAAAAAACATGCAACTGGAAATGTAGGCTAACAACATCATTAACACCTTCCTAATATTGTCTAGAAAATCTCCTAGTTCTATTTTTTTAGTTTTCGTTAGCTCGGAAAATCGTGGTAAATATGCCTTGAGTACTAATAGTAATGTAACTTTGGTAAGGAAAATGTTTCCCGTGCCGCCAGGTACATCTAAGAAAAACAGCTTCCCCATGTTGATAATTGCACTTTCGCAAACACGACGGAAAACGCTCTGCTGCTCTTGTGTTAAGCTTGGTAGACTATTTCGCAACATTTCCACCATTTCAGTCATGTCATGAATTGTCTCAGTTTTATACTCCCTGCTGCCACGCTGGTAATCATGTGATTCACGCAAACCATAGCTAGATAGAGAATTTCCACCGAGAGATAAAACTGTACCTTGAATGGCTCTTATAATATTGGCTCTTATAATATGGTTAATAGATGCATAGAGTAAACTATCCATTCATTTGCCTTGCAACAAACTTCCTAACTTGCCTGGTCGAGCTCACATTATGGCCCCGCAGGCCACAACTTACTGATACAGTCAAATAGATCTCTCTATCTCTCTCTCTATTTTGCTATTCAGGAAATTTTCTTGGTTTTGTCTGCTATTTTCCTTTTGAATAATCCTTTATTATTTTCTAAAGAAATCTGAAAATAAATAATTTGTTTGTTTACTTTTTGTTTGAAACATTGTCAAAAGTAGATGTGTCAATTCTTCATTTTTTTATACTTCTCTGTCGTAGGATTATGAGCTAAGGTTAAGGTTATATCTTAAATCTCATATAAATTCTCTTTATACAAGTCTTTTGGCCGTCTTTTTTGACGTAAAGAACACCATGAAAGGCATGGATAAGAATGTATACTAGCGCAATGAAAGGCATGGACTTAGGTCCATGATGAAAGGTATAAAATACAAACATTCCTGAAAAAGATTTTCAGTTCTTGTAGAATTCAAAACCATTTCAGATTAATTATGGCTTTAATCGACAAAAATACGGCATAGAATATTAGGAATAATAAGTTATGACAGACAGTTACAGAGCTGGCATAAACGACGTGACAAGCTTTGGTTTTATAACTAGGTTGCATATCACCACAGTTCTGATTTTCCTATCTGAAGCTCAAAATCTTTAAGGCCATTTCCCGGGCCAGGCAAGTCGTCAATCTACAGCAGCTATAAACTCGTAAGAATAATTCTGTGAAGTGTTCACTGACCAAAATTCACAAAGGAGGACATTTCAAGCGCAAGAAAATATAAAAGCGAACCAGAAGTCATTTCTGAAGTCCTCTAGAAAGGAGTCCATCATTTCCCAAGGTTATCGACAAAAGTTTTAATTATAAAACCTTACCTACGTCAAAATTTATAAAAAGGTCTCTACAAAATTGTATTTGTTTTTCTACAGTGTAAATTCTCGATTGCTATTAAATTCTGTCTAAATTTCTTTTTTGGTTTTTCCTCAATCTTTAGACCTTTAGGACTAGGACCTACCTATGCGAATAGGTAGGTCTTAATCCTAGATAACGTGACCTTAAGTCCCTCGCTAAGGGGGCGTAACGTAACACCTTTCGGGGATGAAATTCGGAATCAAAAGTACCATATAGGAATATGTTATCTGTGAAATAAGCAATACCTATACCAAGTTTCATTAAAATCCGTCCGGTAGTTTGTAGCGTGATGTGGTAACAAAGGGAAAGACAGACAGACAGACAGACAAAAAAAAACAGTTTTGACATCTATATCCTTTATGTAATTCCCACAGGCAAAATTTTCAAAAAATATTTAACGTACAGAATAGCTCGGCTACAGTTTTATTATATGTATACGCCAACAGTAACAGTAACCATATTTTACATTCTATTTATATATTTTTCAGTTCGGGGCGAACTACTGTATAATAAATAGTAGAGTAGTTTCGAGCATTCTATGGCCACTACCGCCACTCGCAAATATTTTAATTGTGTATTATAAAAAGTAAGTAAAGTAAGGTATCGGTCTGTCGGGGCCGGCTTATTTATCTGTGGTCGGGGCGCAGTATGTCGGGCTCGCGGCGGTGACGGGAGGCATGGAGGCGGGCTCGGGCGTGGGCGTGGGCGTGGGGCTGCCCGACGCCGCCCTGCTGGCGCCGCTGACCGAGGAGACGTTCGTGCACAACCTGAAGGTCCGGTTCGCGCGCGACGTCATCTACACGTACGTGGGCGGGTGCGTGGTGTGCGTGAACCCGTGCCGCGCGCTGCCGCTCTACTCGGCGGAGCTGGCGCGCGCGTACGCCGCGCGGCCGCCGCACCGCCTGCCGCCGCACGTGTACGGGGTGGCGGCGGCGGCGCACGCGCGCGTGCGCGACCGCCGCGAGCCGCAGTGCATCGTGGTCACGGGCGAGTCCGGCGCCGGCAAGACGGAGGCGGCGCGCCTCTGCCTGCAGTGCGCGCTGCTGGCCGCGCCCGCGCCGCCCGCGCTCGCCGCGCCTCTCGCCGCCGCCGGCACGCTGCTCGAGGCCTTCGGCAACGCGGCCACGCAGCGCAACCACAACGCCAGCCGCTTCGTGAGTATACGCCCACCCACACGCCTGACGCCGCGCGCCGTGCCGCCCGCCGTGCCGCCCGCTCACCGCCCCTCTCTGCCGCAGGGCAAGCTGCTGGAGATCGAGTTCGACTTCAAGGGCGACCCGGTGTGCGGACACATCACGCACTGTGAGTCTGGTAGTTGAGTAGTGACGGGGATGTAGAACGGGAGCGATATTGCGACCTTACTACGGTGACGTGCTACTAATGCAGATCCATATTTATAATCTACTATGAAAAACTAAACAATTTTATGAAATTGCTTCAATATTCTTTCCACTATTCTAAGTAATGGGGACCCATTGGGCGGCCTCCACTACCAATTCAATTTATGTATGTATATTAATTGACTGAGTGAGCGAAGCGAATGTAAGGTCTCAATTTGCTTTAATCTGTCCGTATGTTGTTACTCGCGTACAGGTCGTATTTTTCAACCAATCTTGACGAAACTTGGTATACAGGTCTACCATTTTTCCCTTAATTTTTTTTTGTTCGTTGGCTATTTATGGTTGGTGGGGTATTTCCCCCAAAAGGGCGAATTTTGCTGTGGCACCATTGACCAAGAGGTTCTCACGTCTGAGAACTCACGACTACGCTAGTATACATTCATCTATGCTCACGACCTTATATCTTGACAACCTCTTGTCCGATATTGCTCATAATTAAAATTCATTAGAATGAGGCACTTTAAAAAAAAAAGTCTAGATGGCGTAATAGTTAATAATTGGTTTACCTGTCATTGTCAATACTGTCGAAATATTTTATGTTTAATTTTTAAATCTTAAATTTTGGCTCCACACGTTGTGTATTTAGCCAGTGTTAACTATTGTAATATTTCAAATGAAGTCAAATACATAGTTAAATTACTTGAAATTGTCTAAATACACATGTGCAGCCAAAAAATACGAGAAAAAGAAAAGGCACACATAATTTTTTTTGTCTTTCATGTCTTGACAGTGACAGAAAAACCTCAAGGTACATCTATCGCCATCTATTGGGTACTTTTATTACCAGGTTTTTTTTTTTTTGGAAAACGCCTCATTGGTATTGTCAGAATGAAACAAAACAATACACATTTTTTTTTTCTCCTAAGAGGATTTTGGCGTCGCACGTCCTATGCATTTGCCAGTGTCAAGTATTCATATATATTTTCAAATTTTGTTATATATTATATCAAAGAAGTCATAGCCATAGTCAAAGGCGAGCAAAGCCATTCACGGTCAAGTCCAAATCATGCCCCAGTAAAGTGGTAAAAACTTTACTACTTAGAGCCTTCTATATAGTTTTGGAAACAACATGAAAATTCACGTTTCACGACATTATACCATTCACCAACACTCGTGGATGTCCACAAACACTTAATGGGTAAAAATTCACCATTTTTACATATCAACACTCGAAATAACACAAGTTTTGGAAAATAATAAAATGACACGACATGAATTCTTCACGTTCCCGCCAAAACTCAACATTACACATTCTGTAGACGGGAAACGAAATATCGTTTACTACTCGGGAAAATCCCTAATTCATGAAAGAGTTACCATGATAAAAAAATTAAAATGGCAATTAAAAATATTGGCTATGGGTTTCTAGGTGGGTTTATTTAAATCTTTTGCACAGAGTGAATATTTAACAGAGCAATGAACCGCAATCTATTGGCATCAAGCGGCCGGAGTAAATTAATGAACACTTTTTTGTATGTCTGCACTCTTCTGTTTTATAGGCGCACCAACGCGCAACGTGCAAAAAAGAGATGGGTTTTGATCTTAGACGAAGCATCATACTGGACAGACCCATGAGACGTTGCCGCTCCGACGTTCACATTGTCATGTTTCTCTTTTTATTTTACGGGTCGTCGCATAGAGTAAGCGAGAGAGCTATTGTAAGATTGGCAACCTCGCACTCTGTGTCCACTTTGACCGACTAGTCGGTCACAACATTGCGACCCGTCTTACTAAAAAAGCAAATTGGATCAAAATATCGCTGTGAATACTTAATATTGTTATACATAGTGGCATTATGGCTTGTTGTGCTGTGTATTGTGCATCGAGAACAACGAAAGGGGGAGTAAAAGATCCAGAATTATCATTTCATGCGTAAGTCTTTTTAGCGTTTTTTACCTAAAATAACCAGAATCAAAGCTAAATATTCGTTTCACTTAAAGAATATACATGTTTGAAGTCATACAACTATCACGCAGTGTTATTTAGTAATGAATTTAAGCATTAATTTAAGATAAATAAATGCATTGTTTTACGTGTTCCTGCTAGTGAAGTACCACTGCACGTTTCAAACTTTGTCGATATTTGGTCGATATTTATCTAATAATATTCTTGTAATATTCTACATACACTACATTAAGTGAAACATGTACTGTTAATTCCTTTCCGCGTTTAATCGGCTTGATACGTATTCTATCGATAATTAATTTTAATCTTTTTGAAGCTTTCGCGGATGATTTGAAATATATGATAATTTGTACCAATGTTGTGTCATGGTTAAACAATTAATTAAAATAAAATAATAATAATAATATGTTATAGGTTTCCAAAATGTCCGGAAATCAGAAATCAGTGGATAAAGGCTGTGAGGCGCGAAAACCGGGAGCCACCTCCCAGTCTCACCACTCTCGACTTTGTTGAAAACATTTTGAAAAATCTAGTTTTATGACTGGGCTGTCAATTAAAAAACTAGGAAGAATAAAAGAAACTAGGAGACGGTGTAGATACTTATTAACTTTCATAGTTACTATATATAATATATATATTCGTACTATTTACATGGCAATTACGAGTTTCGATGTTCAATAAAGTACATATTTTTGCAAACAATGTGTTCTAAATTTACAAATTCTTAGTTTTGTACACTGTGTACATTTTTATCGATAGATTCTGCACTAGTTTTCACTTCCCTACTAACTAAACGCGCGAACAGAAAGTGGACACGCTGCCAAACGAATCACTCTATCCAGTGTGATACAAGATCCTTGGTTTTGATGGTATAATTTAGTGATGTACCCATGATGTAGTACGAAACAATAAATCGATTTTAAACTAAATAATTCGTGATTAAACCCAAGAAACTGGTCTTATAAAACCATATCAATTTTTTATAATAAACTGACGTGACTTTTTACCACTGCTCACCTGGTGTCTAGTGGCATATTGTAACACCTTTTATACGTCGATCATTTATAGAGAAAAGCATGAACGAAATGAATGAATTGAAAGAATTCTTTCATGTCTTGACAGTGACAGCAAAAGTTCAAGTTACATCTAACCCCATCTATTGGGTACTCTTATTACCAGGTTTTTTTTTTTGAAAACGCCTCATTGTGCACCGAAAGTTTATGCCAAATATTATCAAAATGGCCCGGTAAATGGCGCCGCAGCAAACTTCCCCTCTTTTGCGGGTAAATACCCCACCAATCAAAAGTTGCTGACGACTTAAAACTTATATGAAATTGTAGAATTGCGATGGTGCAAAAGCGTTTGTGCTAACGAAGTCTACTGTTCGCAGAACTGCTAGTATAACTATATACATATAATTATTTATAACCTTATAAACTTTGAAAAACACACTCTTAGAAATGTACTTAGGAATGCCGCGCCGCCTTGTTGAATCGGCCGTGTTATATAGGCCGCGCCGCCATGTTAAATTGGCCGTGTTATGTAGGCCGCCCCGCGCCGCCTTTTAGAATTGGCCGTGCTAAGAAGGCCGCGCCGCGCCGCCTTGTTAAATTGGCCGTGTTATGAAGGCTGCGCCGCGCCGCCTTGTTAAATTGGCCGTGTTATGTAGGACGCGCCGCGCCGCCTTTTTGAATTGGCCGTGCTAAGTAGGCTGCGCCGCGCCGCCTTGTTGAATTGGCCGTGTTGTGTAGGCCACGCTGCGCCGCCTTTTTGAATTGGCCGTGTTATGTAGGCCGCGCCGCGCCGCCTTTTTGAATTGGCCGTGCCAAGTTGGCTGCGCCGCGCCGCCTTTTTGAATTGGCCGTGCTATGTAGGCCGCGCCGCGCCGCCTTGAGTGCCTTTAATGATAATCATGTATTTTTCACACGCAGACCTTTTGGAGACGGTAAGAGAATCTTCAAATGCCATGCTTTTTCAACTTTTTTCTGCGGGGATTATTAAAAATAACAAATGCGGTATTACTTCTCTATATTTCTATTTTTATTTTATTTTTCTCTTTTTATTGATATAGATTGTTACAGCTCTCATAAATTCAATTTTTACTTGAACTGTTTCACTACTTTATATATATATATATATATATGTTGGTTTTCTTAGATTTAATATATTGATATAATTAAGATATTTACTTATACTGGACTGTATACTTCTGCCATTTGTGAAAACTGTTAAGGCTTATTTTTTCTTATCTTGTCGTTCTATTTGTGTATTTAAAGCTGTTTGTTTTCCAAAAATAATTAAATAATAGTGTTACGAGACGGGGTTGTGATAAATGGCGAAATGCTGATTAGTCCAAAACCGCACTTTATTTCACACAAGAGTTCACAAACAGTAACACTGCACTTGTTACGCACTTGAATGTATACGGGCCGGGAGTTCTAGAGCATTCGGATTCACAAAAGCATAAACATGTAAAAAGTTATTTGTCTCTCTTAAACATGCGTTTATTTTCGCACATACGGGTTCATTTTTTTTTTAAATCATCGTTAAAGATCGTCTTATACACCCTATAATATGTTCTTCATGATCAAAACATCGTCAAAAACGTTTAACAACAACTCATCTATTTACACAGTGCACCTTTCTACAGTAACAAAAAAAATAAAAACTAAAGTAAAGAACTCGAACTGTATTGTTGTCAGCCGTGGAACTACTAGTGTCTAAAATGTACGCCTTTAAGTTATGTTAAAGTTCAAAGTTCTTTTTTTTTTTTCTTTTTCCTCCTAAGAGGGTTTTGGCGTCGCACGTCTTATGCATTTGCCAGTGTCAAGTATACATATTTATTCTCAAGTTTAGTTAGATATAATCAAACAAGTCATAGTCACTGTCAAAGTAGAGCAAAGCAAGTCATGGTCAAGTCCTAGTCATGCCCCAGTAAAGTGGTGAAAACTTTACTAGAGCCTTCTATGGAGTTTTGGAAACAACACGAAAATTCACGTTTCACGACATTATACCATTCACCAACACTCGTGCATGTTCACGAACACTTAACGGGTAAAAATTCAGAGTTTTTACACATTAACACTCGAAATAACACAAGTAATGGAAAATAATATAATGACGCGACATGATTTCTTCACGTTCCCGCCAAAACTCCTTCAAAGTTCTTTATTAGTAAACACAAGTTTATACGTCAAAAATAATGTATAGTAAACTATACACAAATAATTAGGTAGTTCATACAACTATTGAACAAAAACAATCAAAATGTTATTTTTTTTTATTTTTATAGAATTTTATAGAATATGGATCCCCAACAGAAGTTACACATTACATTCACATTATGAAACATAGGCATCAAGCTGGGTGCTCCCCCCAATTACAGGAGACCACGTCGTGCTCATGGAGGTTCGACTAGACTAAACTAAAATGAAAATATTTTTTGCTGCCTGCAGAGTACAAAATAGTTTAAATTAAATTTAGGTTACATTGGAAGTGGAAAAATTTACTAGCGAGTCTTAATTATACAATGAGAAAATGTAGGAAAATGTTAAAACTAGGAAACATCAAAATAATTATATTTAAATTTGGCAAATATTAGCCAACCAACGAAATTTTGAGAAAAAAAGAGGATATGTTACTTATATAATGAGATCTATGTAAATAAGATACTAAATACTTACATTATTAATGAGATCAATGGATTTCTTAAATTTAGGTAGAGAATCGCTTATGTCTAAATTATGATTTTTAGCAAGACTGTTGTAGTGCCTACAGAGCCTAGGCAAGCCAGAATAGAATCCTAAGTTACTTCTGCAGTATGGTACGTTAAAAAAGTTATAAGTTTTGTTTCTTGGAAGGCGAGATGGTGCATTGAATCGTAACTCATTCAGCAAGTGTGTACAATCGATATTACCATTAAAGAGCTTATGAAGGAAGCGTAGATCGCAGGCCTTACATCTGTTTGAAAGAGGCATCATTTTGTAATGTTTAAGACTAGTAATATAACTTTGATATTTTTTTGCTAAATTATCAGCGTAAGATAGATGGTATAAGAAGCGCTGCTGTACACTTTCAAGCCTTTTTGCATATGTTTCGTAGTGCGGATTCCAAACCACAGAGCTATATTCGAGGGTTGAGCGGACAAGAGAATTGAATAAACGTATTTTTGTTGAAGATTTTTTGAATTCTTTTGTATTTCGTAGTACAAAACCTAGCATTTTGAAACCTTTCGGGAAAATATTGGCAATATGTGCATTAAACTTGAGTTCACTATCTATAATGATACCTAAATCACGGACGCGATCTACTTTCACTAGTTCATAGCCTTCAATATAGTATTTGTTCGGAGAAGTTATCTTGTTTCGAGTGAACTGAATGTAGTGACATTTATTAACATTGAGTGACATTTTGTTTAGTTTACACCAGTCAACAAGTCGATTTAAGTCCTCCTGCAGTTTAATGGGATCACTCGGATGTCGTATGGGCTTGAGTATTTTTAAGTCATCAGCAAAGAGGTAGAATTCAGAATTTAGGAAATTACTTGTTATATCGTTAATAAATGCGTTGAAAAGGATTGGACCCAGATGGGAACCTTGAGGAACTCCAGAAGTAGCTAGATACTCGTCAGATTGGTACCCATTTAACACGACTCTGGATAATCTGTTTTTTAGGTAAGAACTAAACCAGTCTAAAAGTGCACCAGAGATACCAAGTTTCGATAGTTTATTTAAGAGAAGAAAATGATCGACTTTGTCAAAGGCTTTGCTAAAATCAGTATAGATTGCATCTACAGGCACCCGCATATCGACAAAACTAGAGACCGAAGAAGTGAAACTAACTAAGTTGGAAGAGGTTGACCTATTTCTCATGAAACCATGCTGATACTCTGAAATGTGATGTTTGAGGTGCCAAAAAAGTCTTTGTGTTACTAATTTTTCAAATAATTTTCCAAATATTGAAAGTATAGAAATGGGTCTGTAATTCGAAGTATCCATTTTTGATCCGGATTTATAGATCGGTACTACAATAGCTTTTTTCCAAATATTTGGAAAGACGCCTTGATTAATCGAGCTGTTAAAGATAATTTGAAGCGGCCTAGTTAATGAACTGGCACATCTCTTGACAAAAACTGGGGTATACCATCACTACCCGGGCCTTTATTCTCATTGATGTCTATTAAAACTTTCTCTATATCTTCTTGGCTAAAAGACATATTGCACAACGTCGTGGAGGTTGAGTCAGCTAAATTAACATTATTGGTTGAATTATTGTTGGAACAAGTTGGCTGAAAAACTTCTGCAAAAGTTTCAGCAAAAAGGTTACAAATATCATCCCCAGTATGGGCTGTTTTATGATTATTATGCATTTCTGATGGATAATAACATGTTACACATACATTTACATTGCACTTAATTAACATTTGTGCATTTTTATTATACAGTGCAATTATTCTATTCAATTCAATTATGTTGCAGATAACAAAAAATAATTTAATAAAAAACCATAGACAACACACAAACTTAAGGCCTCGATACACGGCCTGACCTGACATCGTTTGAAAGTGATGGCTATATATAAGTTTCTGGGGGAGCGAAAGGGAGAAGCTATAACCTTGATAGTTTGTTTCTTTTGCTCCCGTGAAATTCGTCCCTTTCACACGATGTCAGGTCAGGACATGTGTTTGAGGCGTGTTCCAAAAAAAAAGAAATCCTGGTTATAAAAGTACCTAATAGATGGCGTTAGATGTACCTTGAGTTTTTCCTGTCACTGTCAAGACATGAAAGACAAAAAAATGTACGTGTGCCTTTTTTTTTTCTCGTGTTTTTTGGCTCGACATGTGTATTTAGACAATTTCAAGTAACGTAACTATGTATTTGACTTCATTTGAAATATTACAATAGTTGACACTGGCTAAATACACAACGTGTGGAGCCAAAATTTACGATTTTTTAAAATAAACATAAAATATTTCGACAGAAATGACAATGACAGGTAAAACGATAGGTCTGTTACGCCATCTAGTAAGTATTTTAGAACTACTTATTTTTTTTGGAAAACGCCTCATAAAACTAATATAATTTATTTATTTGTGGTATATTATTATTTTTTGGCTCCGAGTTATCTGTGGTAGTGTGTGTGTTCGTTCCAATAAAACAACAAGAAGATTAACTCCGGTGGTTTTTATTGCAATTTCAAAGCCAATATACAAGCAGAGAACCAGCAAAAAGTACTTAAAGGTCAGCCCAAACCCTTAAACGCGGTCCTTCGAGCCGGATAAAAACATTTAGTAAGAGTTATGATACCAAATTAGTGAAAGAAAATAGTTACAAGCAAATAGAAACTAGAATCGCCACTTATATGAAGATCGGTTGCCAGGACATACATACTAGATGGTGCTACCAGTGGGGAGTACCGGCTAAATAGTGGAATCTACGTTAGAAGAATTAACTACAAGTAAATGCACGAGGAGCGCCACTAGGAGAATTAAATGCGACGCTTTGAATGCGAAAATTTAAATCGAGTTCGGAACCATTTCTAAGGGCCGTTTCTGCCGTGAGCAGGTTTGCATTTTCTTCACAAAGTGCTTCTACTGTTGCTTTTAAAATATTTAGAGAAGTAGACAACTTCTGAATTAAAGCCATCTCAGTCGATCTAAATGTGAAGTCTTCCTTTAAATCGATAAGAGCCGTCATTATACAGTCACTTAGTGCCAGAAATCTCGTTACCATATCTGCCAAGCTACTCCATCTAGTTTGATAAACTAGGATCAACCCTGTTGTATTTTTGTCTGGTGGAAGGTAGTTATCGAGGCGGTCAGTCTTTCCTCAGAAGTTTTAACATTTTTCGCACTCTGTCAATAACTTATTATTTACATCCCTGTATATACGTTTAGGTTTCTGTCCAGACGTTGGTCGACTTCAAACCCACCTTGTTCTTCGCTTTCACCGACACCGTCCGAGACATCATCCTTTCTTGTCTTCTCTGTGTTTCTAGCAGGCTCTGCCCACTCTTCGTGTTGGTCGTTTTGTTTGTTTTTTTGTTTGACCCATAGCAAACATCACGCTTGCTCCGACAGTTACAATGCAGGTTATCCTTTAGATCATCGAATGCTAGATTGTCTTTCAAAATACACCGTTCCGCTGTTCCTCGGCCCGTTATTCTCGCTAATCCCAGATTCCTAAAGCATTGGCCTCGAAAGTTCGGGCAATGAACGTTTACGTTCATGTAACGTCTATTGCGAGCTGAAGTCCATTCGTCTAGGGATACGGAAATTTTCTGGCCTTTGGCTTTCACTTACTCGAATTCTTATACAGAAATACAGAAATATTTATTTCGTAACAAAAAATAAAGACACAAAAGAAACATAATAATAAATTAAATATACACGTAATAGACAGGAAGTGTACCTATATATTTGTCACGATACCGTCCCCAACTCAGCGTATGCTGGCTGTAAACAACCAGCGCTGGTATTATGGTGGGGCCGGCAGGTGACGTCACGCGCGGTACGATGCAGTTGTGTGCGAAAAAGTGCAGCGGAAAAAGAAAAATAGGGGGTACATAAAGAAACTTTAAGCAACATAAAATACTGGTTCTTAAAATTCTTTGCTTAGATCCTTCCGTTACTGTCCACTCTTTTCAATTACGATCTTTCTTATCGTGTTCCGTGCTTTTGGTAAGTTGTTATAGCCACCTTCTTCAAAGAGCTTTCGAATTGAATAATAAATGAAACAATTTATTACACTATCAATAATAATAATTAGTAATTCAGATTAGTTGGTAATTACTCATTTTATTTTATTTTATTTATTTTATTTTAGTTGGACAACCAAACAGCCTTCATACAAATAAATTTAAACACTAGGATAATAAGAACACCCCGCGGGCCAACGGAGGCTATCGCTTATAGAACAAACATGGTGCTAGTGCAAAACTATCTAACTTTCTTTACAAATAAAAAAAAAACAAACAATATGAAGGTGAGTGCCTGATTAAACAGAATATAAGATACCATTTAAAGGAAAAACAGTGGCTATTATTGATTGAGTGCGTGGTAGTTATAAAAGATGATGATAAAGCCATACGAAATCATAAACAACAATAAATTAAACAATTTATCATTAATAATTTAGTAAGTCAATAGTTTGATCGACGATCAAAAAAACTGTTGATTTGTAAAAGATTTAAATGTATTGTGCCTTGTTGCAAATAAGTCAACGTGTTGGGAAAAGTTAGAGTTAAAGTTAGAAGCCGTACGCAAAAAGAAAGAGCTTCCACGATAATTTGTCCTATAGCGCGGGAGGGGGACAGATAGACGGAGGTGACTTCTGCGAGATGTGATAGAAGGGGTGATAAGTTTTACTTCAGCCAGCAGTAATGGACAGTCAATTCTGATCGACACTAAATTGTGCAGGAAGGAGGGATCCCTTCTTCTATGAAGAGGTAACAAATGATGGTGCCTGCAACTCGGTTCATAGTCAAAGTCAAGGTTGGAACTTTTCGCCTTGTAGTTAATGAAACGTAGGAACCTTCTTTGTGGTTTTTCAAGAAGGGTTACATATTTTTCATAGCAGGGATTCCAGACCTGGGAGGCATATTCAAGTTGACTACGAACCAAGGAACAATACAGAATCTTTAGGGTCTTTATGATCTAGAAGTCTTTGGTAACTCTAAGAATAAAGCCTAAAGTTTTCAAAGCTTTAGCTGTGATGCTTTCAATATGCTTATCAAAAAGAAGCTTAGAGTCGAGAGTAACACCGAGGTCAACAACAGATTCAGTTCTCTGAAGAGCCCGCCCATTAATTTATCGAAGTCGTCGATGAACCGTCCGATGATTTGTAAAAGATTTAAATATACCGTGTCTTGTTGTTGTTATAGTTAATAAATAAATAAATGTTTCATCAAGCTATAAAGGTCGCCGGGTCTCGCGGCGTGCCCCGACCTGACCGGGCCGTGTGCGTGTGTGTGTGTGCAGGAGCGCGCGTACAGGCCGCCGCGGGGCGAGCGCAACTTCCACGTGCTGTACCAGCTGCTGGCGGGCGCCGACGTGTCGCTGCTGAGTGAGTACCCGCCCGCCCCCGCCCCCGCCCCCGCCCCCGCGCGCCCCGCCCTCTAACCCGCTCCTCGGTGGCTTGCAGAGCGGCTGAAGCTGCAGCGGTCGTGGCAGCAGTACCGCATCCTGGGAGGCGGCGGCGAGCCGGGCGAGGGCGCCGGCGAGGGCGCGGGCGCGCGCGCCGCCGCGCACGACACCGAGCACTTCGCGTTCACGACGGCGGCGATGGCCGCGCTCGGGCTCCCCGCCGCCGAGTCCGGCGCCGTGCTGCGCGCGCTCGCCTTCATGCTCAAGATGGGCAACGTGCGCTTCGAGCCGCACAACAACATCGACGGGTCCATCGGCACGCGCCTGCACCCGCTGCACGGTCGGTCCCGTCCCGTCCCGCCTCGCCCCTCGCCCCTCGCCCCCGCCCTCGTACAGGCACGCGGCGCTTGTTGCAGAGGTGCGCGAGGCGTGCGTGCTGGTGGGCGTGGACGCGGAGGCGCTCGTCGAGGCGCTGACGGCGCCGCACCACGCCCCGCACCTGCCCGGGGAGGCGGGCGCGGGGGAGGAGGAGGGCGCCGAGGAGGCGGAGGCCGGCGCGGAGTACGGCGGGGACGCGGAGTGGGCGCGCGCCGCGCTCGACCGGCTGCTGGGCGCGCTCTACTCGCGCCTGTTCACGTGGCTGGTGCGGCGCGCGGAGGCGGCGCTGCGCGCGCGCGCGGCGCCGCCCCCCGCGCGCCCTCCGCCCGCCGCGCTCGCGCTGCTCGACCTGTACGGGTTCGAGGCGCTCGCCGAGAACGGGCTCGAACGGCTGCTGATCAACTACGCGGCGGAGCGCCTGCAGGCGGCCGTGGCGGCGGGCGCGCGCCGCGAGCAGGAGGAGTACGCGCGCGAGGGGCTGCCCTGGCGGCCGCTGCCGGCGCGCGAGCCCGACCGCGCCGCCGCCGCCGACCTGCTGGACGCGGGGCCCGAGTCGGTGCTGGGCGCGCTGCGGGCGGCGGCGGCGCGCGCGGAGCCCGGCCGCGAGCTGCTGGCGCGCCTGCAGCGGCGCCGCCACCCGCGCCTGCAGCTCCACCCGCCCGACCGCTTCACGTGAGTGCCGCCGGCCCGGCCCGGCCCGGCCCGGCCCGGCCGCGCCGCCCTCACGGCCGGCTCCCTCCCGCAGGGTGGTGCACTTCGCGGGCGCGGTGACGTACAGCGCGCGCGACATGTCGTGCAAGAACCGCGACCTGGTGTGCCGCGCGTGCGGCGGCGTGCTGGGCGGCGCGCGCGACGCGCTGCTGGGCGAGCTGTTCGCGGCGGAGCGCGGCGCGGCGCCGCCCTCGCCGCGCCGGCCGCAGGCGCGCTCGTGCCGCCAGCGCGCGCTGGTGGGGGCGCTCGTGCGCCGGCTGCCGCCCGCGCCGCGCCTCGTGCGCTGCCTGCGCGCCGACGCCGCGCTGCGCCCGCACCGGTTCGACGGCGCGCTGCTGCTCCACCAGATCCGCACGCAGGGGTGAGCGCCGGCGCCCTCGCCCCCTCCCCCCGCCCTCGCTCCTCTGACCGCGCGCGCGCTCCCGCAGGATCCTGGAGATGGCGGCGCTGCGGCGCGCCGGATGGTGCGAGTCCGTGTGCGCGAGCGAGCTGGTGGCGCGGTACGGCGTGCTGGGCGCGCGCGGCTCGGGCTCCGTCCCCGGCGCGGAGGAGCCGGTGCGGGCGGCGCGGGTGCTGCTGCGCGCGCTGCCCATCCCCGGCGCCGAGTTCGCGTACGGACGCACCAAGGTGTTCATCCGGAGCCCGAGGACGGTGAGCGCGGCGTGCGGCGTGCGGGGGCGGGGGCGGGGGCGGGAGGCGGGAAGTGACGCGTGCCCCGTGCGCAGGTGTGGGAGCTGGAGGCGCTGCGCGCGGCGCGCGTGGCGGCGCTCGTGGCGTGCGTGCAGCGCGCGTGGCGCCGGAACCGGGCGCGGCGGCGCGCGGCGGCGGCGCGCGTGGTGTGGCGCGCGTGGAGCGCGTGGCGCGCGCGGCGCGGCAGCCGCGACTCGCGCTCGTGCGCGGCGCGCCGCGTGTGGCGCTGGTGGTGCGCCGCGGCGCGCCGCCGGTACGTGGCGTCGCTGTGGGCGCGGCTGCCGGCGCGCCACCGGTCGCCGGCGTGCGCCGCGTGGCCGCCGCCGGCGACGCCGCTGCTGGTGGGGCGCGCGGACGCGCTGCTGCGGCGCGTGCACCACGCGTGGCGGTGCCGCGCGTACCGCGCCGCGTTCGACCAGACGGCGCGGAACCGGATGCGCGAGAAGGCGACGGCGAGCGCCCTGTTCCGCGGCCGGAAGGCCACGTACCCCGGGTCGGTGGCGCACCCGTTCGTGGGGGACTACGTGCGGCTGCGCGCGTCGGGCGCGTGGCGCCGCGGCGCGGGCGCGGGCTCGGCCGCCGACCGGTACGTGGTGTTCGCGGACGCGGCCGGCAAGGTGGCGCGCGCGTCGGGCCGCGAGGCGCGCGTGCTGTGCGTGCTGTCCACGGCGGCGCTGCTGCTGCTGGAGGCGCGCTCGCTGCGCGTGCGCCGCCGCGTGCCGGCGCAGCTCGTGCGCGCGCTCTCGCTCTCGCCGTACGCGGACGACGTGCTCGTGGTGCACGTGGCGGCGCCCGCGCCCGCGCCGCAGCCCCCGGCGCCGCACCACCGCCGCCCGGTCGAGGCGGTGGACGCGCCCGGCTGCCTGTTCGCAGTGAGTACACGTATCATAGTAATGTAATATGGTGGTGACACCGAGAGACCGAGTCGGGAACTCGACACCGCTACAAATTTACCTATCGTATGTTCTACACATAAGGTGCGGTCTCATCGTAGAAACGACAAGAAGCAGTATATTCAGCGCGTAGTTGGAACTGACGGGATTAGATAATCAGGTGCAAGAAATACTGCAGGTACAAAATATAACTAAATCGTCTAACCGAATAAAGTTTCGGAAATTTGTCTTAATTACAAATTACAAAATAAAAAATTGCAAAATGACCTTAAAAAAACCTTCTGAAGTAAAAACCACGAAACGCAGATAAAGTTGATACTGTTCAGTAATATTTTTTGCGATCTACCCTACAAACTGCAATAAAGGCATATTTTGACATAAAGTTTCAAGAAATCTCCACTAAAATTACTAAGGACCTAGAGAAGAAGATTGCGAATGGCGGTAAAGAGACAAACAGGAACATCCAGGGTTTGTCTGAAGCAGTCGAGTACATGACGAACCAACTTGACGAGCTGCGGGTGCTTTATGAAGTCCAGTCGAAAGAAATCTCTGTGCTCAAAACAGTTAATATCACTCAGTTCTGTGTTAAAAGAGAAAAGTTTTTTTTTTGTTTGTTTGGTCGTGGAAAAATCCATTATTAGTTTTTAGTAAGCTAGGTTTTATGCAAACAATATATTTGCTAAGTTTAGGTAAAGTATAAGCGTTTTGCATAACACTGTTTGTGAAATTAAATAAAAAATAAAAACCGTTATGCAGTTTGGCAGCATGAGAAAAAATGCAATGGAAAAATAAATTTATTTAATTATGAAGAAATAAAAAATAAATAAATGCGAACACTACATGCACAAGAAACTTGCACTCAACATTAAAATAAAGTTACAACCCACGCTAGTTAAAACACGGCAGTAATGAAATTTCATACAACTTTGGTGGCGACTATTCGAGTAGCGCGGCGAGGCCGACTTACATTACGAGCTTTTTTGAGTAAACTTTGTTATATAGCCTAGGACACCACAGACCATTGTTTAGAAAACGGCATGCCAAGAGAACAAACTCTCAAGAAAACAACTTAGAAGAGAAAAAATATTAAAAAAACAACTTTAGCTGAGCCTTGTGCACTAAAGATCTGGTATGTTCCGTGGATCAACTTGTAATAAGCATCCTTATACTTTCCTAAATTGTAAATTCCTGCACAGATTTTGATGAATAAATACCTATGCTATGCGCCGGAATCCACAGAACATATTTAAAAAAAACCGCATGTAAATCCGTGCCTTAGTTGCAGAGTTTATCCCGGACAAACAGACAGACAGATAAAAAATTTGAAAACTGTATTTTTGGGTACCGTCTGTTGCTCCCAAATACTCGTAAAAAATATATTTTCAAAAATATCTCCAATGTACGTAGTCCCATCGTTACAGTTTTATTATTAGTATAGGTATAGATAGTTTAGGAACTAGATCGGCGTGATGGCGTGGCTCTGCCGCGGTTCGTGGTACTTTCAAGTTCGATGCCACTAAATGCTGGAATCCATTCCACCGCCGACGCGAGAGCTCCGAAGCAAGCTCACTTTTAGAACAGCTGATATTGTGTATTTGCACAAAATAATAACCGGAAAAATAGTCAATCCTGACTCGTTCTCAAAATGTAACTCGCCGCTCCCGCGCTCCAGCGGCCGTCTCGATGATAGAAAACATTCGGGCTCCCCTCTCGTCGAACTCATTGTAGAAAAATGTAAGGTTCGTGCGGCGACCGTGCGCCTTGTGCAGGGCGAGGGCGCGCGGCGCCGGCGCGGCGACCTCGTGCTGCGGACCGTGCACGTGCTGGAGCTCGCCACCAAGCTGTTCCTCGTCGTGCAGAACGCGGTCGGCGCGCCGCCCCTCGTCAACATCGCCGCCGAGTGAGTGTGGGGGCGGGGCGGGGCGGGGCGGGGGCGGGGGCGGGCCCGGCCGGCCGCTCGACGACCGCCTCACTGTTGCAGGTTCGAGGCAGACTTCGGGTCGTCCGTGGTGACGGTGGCCTTCCACGCGGTGGGCGCCGGCGAGGGCGGGGGCGGGGCGCACCTCGTGCGCGGCGCCGGCGAGGGCGGGGCGCGCCTCGTGCGCCGCGCCGACCGCATGGACGTGTTGCTGTGAACCGGAGCCCGAGCCCGCCACCGTGACGTGACTCGAACACCCGATACATACGAGATACAGCTATTAAACGAGTAGTTATTACAATGTTTATCCACGACTGGCGAAGTTTCGACAACATGTCGTATCGCTCCTCGGTTTATCGTAAGCTCGGCCACTTTAAAGGGAAACAGAATCAGATGATCGATTATTTATTTATTTATCGGCGAGCGGCATAGGCCGATATGCCTACATATACACAGCGTCGAATTTTAATAAGTCAGTCGAGTTTATCTTATCCTTGATTATCCGAGTGTCTAGCTTGTTTTTAAAAGTATTTATAGATTTTGCTGAGAGCACCTCCTCAGGCTACCTGTCCCCATCGTGAAGCACTCGGGATGTGGAGTGCAGGGTCGGTGTGAGGCGCTGCAGGCTGTGGCGGGGTCTTGTGGCGTCTGCTGTTTAGTCCTCGAGCGAGGACATGCTGTGGATGTCCGGAAGATTGTAGAATCCGTTCAAAACTTTGAAAGTTTCAATCAGATCACCGCGTAGTCGTCTTTCTTGAAGCTTTTAATCTTTCGTCATAGGATTTTATATATATATATATATATATAGTATTTTAGTTGCTCTTCTTTGAACACTTTCCAGCAGATCGATATCCTTCTTAAAGTATGGGCTCCAAACTTGGAATCCATATTCTAGCAGAGGCTTTTTATACGTTTTGTAGATTTTAAGGAAAACTTCTACTGTCATAGTTGAAATGATTTGCTTGTGACTTTAAACAATTTGCCTTTTTAGCAATTGTAGAAATATGTTCTTCCGATTTCAAGTTTGAGGTAATTATTACCCCCAGACCTCTCTGTTGGCCGACCGAGGCTATGGCAACATTGAGATTGTATGTTGATTGTGGGTTTGTTTTACAAAGATGCACGACGCAACATTTCGTTATGTTTAGATTGAGAAGCCAATCCCTGTTCCGACTCTGTATGCGGTCGAGATCTCCTTGGAGCTGTCCAGCCCCAATCAATGGATTAGCAATGAACTTTCCATCATCAGCAAAGAAGGCGGACTGGCACTCGATAAGTTCTATCAGGTCCGTTATGTAGATTCCAAATAGATCTGGAGCCGCCACTGAACCTTGGGGGACACCACTGGACGCCAGTCTTCGCTGTGATCAGGAGTTCCCCACTCGCACGTGTGCCTGTTAAATAGTTATCGATCCATATGAGAAGCTTACCACGTACACCGTAGTGCTGTAACTTCTTCAACGAGCGCTGGTGGGGGACTTTGTCGAATGCACGTTCGGAATCTAGGTATACCACGTCAACTGGGTTTTTAGACTTTCGTGGTTGTTTACAACATTACTATTAGTACTCACGGGATATTTACCAAGGTTATTGTTTTTGTTGAGTTCCCGATATTTCGGCACAGTTGCATGCGCCATGTTCACGGGTAGACTGAAGATGCGGGTGGAACCAGTCTACCCGTGAACATGGCGCATGCAACTGTGCCGAAATATCGGGAACTCAACAAAAACAATAACCGTGGTAAATATCCCGTGAGTACTAATAGTAACTGGGTTTTTGTTATCGACTTCATTGCTCCAAGCATGAAGACACTTCAGTAGATTTGTAACAGTAGATCTTTCTGAACAAAGCCATGCTGTTTATCTGATATTATACAAAGTTTATATAGAAACTGCGTGAAGCGTGCGTGCGACTTATGATTTTTTGCATTATCTCAACTGCAATGCTAGTAAGGCTATCAATCGGTAGAAAGTTTGCTGGGTTGGTTTTATCACCTTTCTTAAATATGGGAGCAACTATAGCACGCCTTCAGTCCCGGGGCAGGTTTCCCATTTCAAAGGAGATACTCATTAACTCTGTTAGGGCAGAGGCAAGAGTATTCACACAGTTCTTCAAAATGCAGACTGGCAGTTGGTCTGGTCCAGGGGATGTATGTGCAGACTGGCAGTTGGTCTGGCCCAGGGGATGTATGTGCAGACTGGCAGTTTGTCTGGCCCAGGGGATGTATGTGCAGACTGGCAGTTGGTCTGGCCCAGGGGATGTATGTGCAGACTGGCAGTTGGTCTGGCCCAGGGGATGTATGTGCAGACTGGCAGTTTGTCTGGCCCAGGGGATGTATGTGCAGACTGGTAGTTGGTCTGGCCCAGGGGATGTATGTGCAGACTGGCAGTTGGTCTGCCCCAGGGGATGTATGTGCAGACTGGCAGTTGGTCTGGCCCAGGGGATGTATGTGCAGACTAGCAGTTGGTCTGGCCCAGGGGATGTATGTGCAGACTGGCAGTTGGTCTGGCCCAGGGGATGTATGTGCAGACTGGCAGATGGTCTGGCCCAGGGGATGTATGTGCAGACTGGCAGTTGGTATGCCCAGGGGATGTATGTGCAGACTGGCAGTTGGTCTGGCCCAGGGGATGTATGTGCAGACTGGCAGTTGGTCTGCCCAGGGGATGTATGTGCAGACTGGCAGTTGGTCTGGCCCAGGGGATGTATGTGCAGACTGGCAGTTGGTCTGGCCCAGGGGATGTATGTGCAAGCTTGCAATTATCTTTCTAACATGACTTTCAGAGGTAATGCCCAAAAGCTTTCTTCTACACGGGACACAGTAGTTATGACAGTGTCTCGATTGACCTTTGGTTCTTTCAAATAGGCCTTTTCAAACTGTTCAGCACAAACGTCAGCGATCTCAGTCGGTCTGGTTGCTAGATCCCCGTTATGATTTCCAATCGCCGGTGGAATGCCGACTTAGGATCTAGTTCAGCATCGTATGTGAGATTAGAAGGCGTTATCACCATAATCTAGTATCTTGGCTTCATAAATGCTTCTCTGCTTCCGCGATAAGGAATTTACAGTTTAGACACACATTTATTGTATACTTCACGAAATATCTTGTAGTCTTCTTCATTTTTATATATGTTATGGCTAGAATCCGAAGTGCGGCTACACCTAGTTTTAGCCAGTTAGAACTAGGTGTAGCCACAGTTGTAGCCAGCATGATATCGGCTAGACCCAGTATCAGTCACTAGGGTTTGACTGGACCTTGATCTAGCCGGAATGATACCGGTTAGACCTAGTTTTACCCGAAAACAGTCTGCTAATATTAGATTTAACCAAGAGTAAGTGTCTACACCTAGTTCTAACCGGCTTAAACTAGATGTACCCGCAATTCGGGTTTTAGCCGTAACATACAGTATCTGTCCCATGGAGTTTTCTTTTCAGAAATTAATTTGAGTGTGCAGTCATCAACCCACATTTTAGTTTTCACTTGCCGTGACGGGGCACGGTCGTCAGTGGTAGCGTCGATTGCACATATCATCGTTCCATCCCACAGTTGGTCATGTTCACTGAAATAGGTATTGCTTCCAGGTTTTTACTTGACTCCAAGTTGTAACTGACATAATCAATGAATTTGTACTTTCGTCTGAATTTCGGTGCTATATTTGCTTTTTGCATTAGACACTGAATACTAAACTCCAAAACACAGTGGTCACTTTCCCAATAGGCGGCTTATTGTTGACTTCAGTAATAAGTGACTCCTCGTTTAAATTATATTCTCTCCAATTAAGGTCTAATAGCGAAAGTGCTTGATTTAGTCGGTGTCTGGGTGGGCTGTTAATTAGGTGGTGCAAGTTGCTGTCTAGATACATATTAATAAAAAGATCTTCTGGTTTAGTGCCTTGGTCTCCGGATCGCTGGTGCTCAGCGGTAATCGGTCACTTGAGGTGCGTTTAGTAAAAGTCTCCTGCTATTATGTCTCATCCTTGTCATCCATTGTTGGTCACATGCAGCCGCGTACAGCCTCGTACAGCCTCGTACAGCTTCGTACAGCCTCGTACAGCTTCGTACAGCCTCGTACAGCGTCGTGCAGCCTCGTACAGCCGCGTGCTCGGCGACAAACATTAGGAAACTAGTGAAAGCTTAACTAAAGTAACTGCGGCTACATGTCCGCGGACCTGGTGTCGCCGGACATAGCCATATAATGAATATCTACTCGTTTAGTATCATTTATAAGTAGGTAGGTATAGCTAGTCTATTTTACGAAGACTGTAAACGTATCTACGAGAAATAATATTCATAAGCCCTCGGTTCAGGAACCCCGCGCGAGGGGCGCAGCCTCAGTGGCGCAGGCTCGGTGGCGCGCCCTCAGTGGCGCAGGCTCGGTGGCGCGCCCTCAGTGGCGCAGGCTCGGTGGCGCGCCCTCGGTGGCGCGCCCTCATAGTCGTGCAGGTAGTTAGGTTAGAATATTAGTATCGGTTGAAGCGGCCGAGCCCGCAGTGTTGTAGGACTGGGGCTCCTCGAGTGCGGAATCCCGGCTCGGGGCTCCTCGAGCGTGAAGTCCCGGCTCGGGGCTCCGCCGTTAGGTACCCTCCTGTTGTGCGATTACATAGTTTTAAACGAATAATGTTACGTTTTGAATGAATGCCTAATATACTAAAATTATATCATTTTTAATAAAATGTTATTACAATTTAAATGTTTCATTCGAGAACGGAGAAGGAGCCGACCCGGCCGCGACTCGGCCGCGACCTGACCCCTGACCCGGCTCGGTGGACTGTGAGGTAGCAACGTATAGCTTCATACCACAGAACTTCCTTCGTAATCGTACCTACTCCGCATGACTCATGACTACTCCTCATTATTAAATTATTATTTACAACATTTTATTTATTTATTTATTTCTGGAAAACAAATAGAACGACTAAATAAGAAAAAACAAGCCTTATCAGTTTCCACAAGCGGCAGAAGGATACAGTCTAAGTATAAAGTAAGTAATAAATTATATCTGAGAAAACAAATATTTGAACGTAATGAAACGTTTAGAGTAACAGATATTGAATTCATGAGAGCTATATCAATAAAAAGGGAAAATAAAAAAGACAGCCTGTGATATACTTACTATAAAGAGTATGACCGAGATTGAGAGTTGCATAAGTTTTGTCTGAGTGACACATGAATCCACATGAAGCATAAGATCGTTGCGTCTAGTAGGATTAGGAATAATTTTACTGTTAGGAGAGACTGACTGCTTCAGGGATTTACACTTCAGAACGCGTTTATGCAATACACGCTCTCTTGCTCGCACGATCAACGTTTTTATTTTTTATTATAAAATTACTGAGGGTTAGGTATATTGAAAAATCGTCTTGCAAAATTTTCTTTACTCTTGTTCTTTACACGACTACGAAAAATGATCTCTAATCTCCTAAACCGCTTATCAGATTTCGAGAAGAGAGGTGTCTGTCGATGCGTCTTCACACTCCGCGTGTCATAGGCTTTAAGGAATTATACTAAATTCAATATGGCGGATTTTATAACATGAGGTGCCAAATCAAAAAAATAATTGACGAAGAAATGTCGTGAAATGGAAATATATAAGTACATGAACAGATCATGTATTTATGTCTAAAGGTGCCTATTTTCACGTTTCGTCGTTCCTCCTATATCCAAATCAGATCAATTTTATCAGATTTTAATTAAGTATCTGTAGAAGCGTCTTAATACGACGAGTGTCATAGGATACATGACGTCACACTAAATACAGTATGGCGGACTTTATAACCTAACTTCGCTACAGAAAAATTGTATGATCGAGTCGACCTGAAGTGAAGTTAATTTCAATGAGGCGTTTTCCAAAAAAAAAAAAAAGTAGTTCTAAAATACTTACTAGATGGTGTAACAGACCTATCGTTTTACCTGTCATTGTCATTTCTGTCGAAATATTTTATGTTTATTTTTTAAATCGTAAATTTTGGCTCCACACGTTGTGTATTTAGCTAGTGTCAACTATTGTAATATTTCAAATGAAGTCAAATACATAGTTACGTTACTTGAAATTGTCTAAATACACATGTCGTGCCAAAAAACACGAGAAAAAAAAGGCACACGTACATTTTTTTGTCTTTCATGTCTTGACAGTGACAGCAAAAACTCAAGATACATCTAACGCCATCTATTGGGTACTTTTATAACAAGGATTTCTTTTTTTTTTGGAAAACGCCTCATTATCTTGTCTTTGTCAAAGAGATTTCTAATGCCTTGTCAAATATAAAGTGATTGGAAATATTAGAAAATATTTTCTTACATTATTAATGGACCATGCCATTTTGAATTTCGAAAAGTAATTTATTTATTTAATAGACACCAACATGATGTACGTCATTGTAACAAAAAAGGAGGCAGCAATGGATGAGGCGATTTCCAAAAAAAAAAAAAGAAATCCTGGTAATAAAAGTACCCGATAGATGGCGTTAGATGTACCTTGAGGTTTTTCTGTCACTGTCAAGTCTTGAAAGACAAAAAAACGTACGTGTGCCTTTTTTTTTCTCGCGTTTTTTGGCTCCACATGTGTATTTAGACAATTTCAAGTAACGTAACTATGTATTTGACTTCATTTGAAATATTACAATAGTTGACACTAGCTAAATACACAACGTGTGGAGCCAAAATTTACGATTTAAAAAATAAACAAAATATTTCGACAGAAATGACAATGACAGGTAAAACGATAGGACTATTACGCCATCTAGTAAGTATTTTAAAACTTTTTTTTTTTTGGAAAACGCCTCATTATAGGCGCAGACTACACGAAATTAAGAAGCGAGTTTTACTTAAATAGACACAGTCAACGACTAAAAATTAAATCTTTATAAGTATACATAGTAAAGTGTAAATAAGCTAGAAGTTACAGAAAAATTACTTTTTGCGAATACTAGACAATTTACTGCAAATCGATAATTTAAACTTACCTGCCCCGCCAGAAAACAAGTCAATATCATGGGAGAAAACATTAAACTCGTTGACAAGTCTGTTAATAGGAGCATTTTTACCGAGATTAGTTTTCCATTTGGAAGAATTCAGAAGTTTAAGACGAGAGGCCCTGATTGATTGATTGATTGAAAGTAAAAGTATTACTTACTTTCATACTTTTACATAGGAATTACACAATATTATAATTACTTCGATTGATTTTCTGGTTTAGATGTCATTAGCCATTATTTGGGTTTTTGGCTATCTCTTTTCAACTGCGCGCGAAAGTGTATAGCGCTATCTTTCTCTCGAAATATCCTCTTAAGAATTGAGTACTTAAGTACCTACTTACGAAAAGTATGGGCCAAATATTATGAAAATAGGCCGGTAAATGGCGCCTTAGTAAACTACCCCTCTTTTGGGGGGAAATACCCCACCAATCAAAAATAGCCCACAACTAAACAATTTCCTGGAATTGTAGAGTTGCGATTGTGAAAAAAGTATGTGCTCGCGAGGTCTACTGATCGCAGAACTACTGGTATTAATAGATTCATAAACAAAAGATAGTTTGTAGGCCAGTCGTCAAGTTTTATTGAAGAGAACGGTCACGTGTAGAGTGTCGAGTAGCGCGGCGCAGGAGCCCGAGGCCGGCCGCGGCGCGTCACTTGATGGAGCAGGCGAACTGCGCGCGGAGCCGCTGCAGCGACGCCGAAGCAGCGCTCGGGCCGCCCTCCATCTGCAACGACACAATAATATGTCACTTCACTTCATACTCATAATAGTCATACCAGAGGTCTTCGGTAGCCTGACACCAGGGCTATATAGCCGCCCAGTTCTCTTTCACTTCTCTTCACTACAGAGCTAGAATCTACAGAGAGACGAGGAGTGGTAATAGAACTCGTAGTGTCCACAATGATAGTAAAATTGATCACAAATAACATAAGGTAGGAATAATATCCGGCTTATAATGTAAGTACAATACGCCAAACCAATGTGCCTCGACCGCATTTCAAGGCGGAGAGACGCGCTTTCTGTTTGTAAACGATTTACATGGTGATCCAAGTTCGTGTAATTTGGTATTTATAATCCTTGATTAAAACCTTGCATTAAGAAATTAACTTTTGCACCCTTGGTAAATGTTTTTTTTATTTAGTAGGTATTTCAAGGCCCTACTTCGAAAATAAAACGATATTTTTTTTTTATTGGTTTACCAACAGGATGAAACAATTAATCAACTAATAATAAACATGATAATACATTAGGACCTATGTAACACCCCAGTAACAGGTAAACTCTGCATGTTTTTAAATTTGGACATGTAATACACTCGCTGGGATCACAATACAAACAATATGTGATCCTGTACTTATACAACACATCACGTAAGGGCTAGAGTAGCCCTTTTTTTAAACTTAGGGAGGGAATCCATAAAGAAGTCAATTCCGTGCTCTGTCCAAAGACAGTTAGCAGATCTCAACATTCTTGTTAACGGGCTGTGTTCGCCCATTACAGTTCTACGTTTTTGTACAGAGAAGAACTTGTATTTAAGTTTGTGGAGGCGATGGCTAGGGCGCGGAATTAAAAAAATTATAGAGTTAAGAATCTCAGGGGTATGCATATAACAGTTTAGAATTTTCTACAGGGTAATAGCATCAACTACACGACGTCTATCGGCCAGTCTTTGCAGTTTAAAATATTCCAGTCTGTCATCGTAGCAAGTAAGCTCACCTCTCTTACCCAGAGATCTGGTCAAGAAACGCAAGAAGCGCTTTTGTAATCTTTCAATGTTTTTAACATTATTTATTATTATTATTTATTATTTATTTACAAAATAAGCAACTTTACAGTTTAGACCAAAACGTTACTTACTCTACTTATAAAAAAACGAAAAACATTTTAAATAAAAACAGAAAATCAACAATATAAAATTTTGACAATTAAAAAAAAAATATACATATATAACATTGACAAAGGCGCGAAACAATAAAAATAAAACTATACTTATTATGTAAAAATTGTGTACTCCTCACTATACATTAGTGAGCTTTTCAAAAACACGGACCATTTGTCTGCAAAAATGTCGATTTGATGTGAGGATACCAGTGCATTGAGATGGCGGTGCGCTCGGCAGATGGGTGAATGTTGGCGCGCTACGGTGCGCGGCGGCGCGGGGGCGAAAAGGGGCACGCTTCCACTACGGAAACGGGCAAGATAGTCGGGCACTGACAGGCGACTAACCTCGGATAGAAGTGTGGAGCAGTCCAGGACACCATGAAGGAGTTTGTACATGGTCAATAGTAATTCGTGTGTACGGCGAGTGTCAAGGGAATTGAAGCCAGTTGCTCCCAGTATGTATATAGATGGGTATAAGAACGGATAGTACCCGTACAACTTTTTATATAAAAACCGTAGGAACCGCCTCTGTACCTTCTCCAACATAAGTGCATATTTTTTATCGTAGGGACTCCAAATAACAGAACTTGCTTCTATCTTGGACCTGATAAGCGCGGTGTAAAGAAGCTTAATTGCGATGGGATTTATAAACTCACGGCAGTTTCTAGTTACAAACCCCAATCGCTTGAAACATTCTGCTGCCAGGGATTGCATATGTTCATGAAAGTTAAGTTTGGGATCGAATAAAACACCAAGGTCTTTTATTGTTTGCGTTCTATTGATTACGTCGTTATTAAGTGTGTATTGATAGGTTATGGGGCGGGTAGATCGAGTGAAGCTCATGACATTTCACTTACTAATGTTAAGAGGCAATTTATTTTTAAGACTCCATTGGTATAATGACATTAGATCATTTTGGAGCTTGTCGCAGTCGTCTACTGTTTTAATGTCGCAATAAACCTTGAGATCATCAGCATATAACAGACATTTACAATTATCGAGACACTGTTCGAGGTCATTCATCATACCTGTGAAGAGGAGAGGCCCGAGAGATGATCTGGCGAGGGATGATCTACCCAACACGATCTGGGGTGAGCCAAGGGGCTCACCCCAGATCGTGTTGGGTAGGGATCAGAGTCGAAGCATCCCAGGCGGACAAATTGCTTTCTGTCGCGCAGAAAGTCTGCGAAGAACTTGAGGAGTTTCGGCGCGAAACCTATATTATCTAGCTTGTGAAGTAGGATGCCATTGTCCACAAGATCAAATGCTTTTTTGAAATCTAGGTAGATGACATCAACCTGCGTGCATTCGTCAAACTTCCTCGATATATGATCGACTAGGGTAAGTAGGTTAGTATTAACCGACCGGCCTTTCCGGAATGCGTGCTGAGCGTCACTGAGAAACGGTTCTATTTGCCTGTATATTTTTGTGTATAGAATCGCTTCAAAGACTTTAGCTGCTGCGGACAAAATAGCAATTGGTCTATAATTTTGAGCTATAGTTTTATCTCCTGATTTTGGAATAGGAACGACTCTTGATAATTTCCAAACCGAGGGATACTTGCCTGTCATGAGTGATTGGTTAAAAATGTGCGCTAAGGGAATTGCAAGTTGCTTTTTAAACGCTTTCAATATGTATGTTGGGACATTATCAGGGCCAGCAGAGCTTTTAGACTTTAACTTGTATATTTGATGTTCGACGTCGGATGGTCTTATTTCAAAAATGTTGATTATGTGATTGTTTCTATTTGTGTTAGTTTGCGTATGGTCGAGTGTAGGCGATTGATCTAAGAAAACACTGTTGAAGTATTCTGCGAACGCTTGAGCAGCAGCCCTACCTGTATAGCTTTGTCCATCGCTTGTAATATTATTTATTTGGAATCCCCCTTTTGATCTAAGGTCTGAAATATATTTCCAGAAACCTGCAGGATTTTTTGAGAGGTCTTCTTGTATTTGTATTGTATAATGTTTATGCGCTATCCTAACTCTATGTTTTATATCTATTCTTAGTGCCTTGAAAAAATTATATATACAATAGTCCTTGCTTCTTTTCCACAGTTTATGTAAAGTATGTTTAAGTTTGAGATCGGTAATTATGTCTAATGTATACCAAGTGGGATATGTCCTACTGGGTTTGGCGTGGCGAACCTTTTTTGGGATAGTTTGATTGAAACAATCATATAACAATTCATAGAAAACTTCTGTAGCCCTGTTAGAATCGGTTTCGTTTAGTACTGGATTCCAATTTAAATCAATTGTTTGCTCGTATAGTGCTGTGAAGTCTGCTTTAGTGAAATTCTAATCTGTAGATCTATTTATATTACTAGCTTCTAAAAGAGGATTACTACTGCGTTTATCTATTCCAATTGTTATTTCAAGAGGGGGATGGTAGCGATCAGGTTTTTCAACGAGTCCTTCATCGGCCTCGCTCACGCTCACCTCAAGCACATTCTCGCTCACAAGTACAACATCGAGTTTACTTCCACAATCATTAAAAATATTATTTCGGTCAGAAATGTTACAGTAAACATAGAAATATCCCATATAGTTGTTAACACAAAGGTTTGCACTGTTTAAGTTTAAGTCACCTAATATTATTACAGGAGCTTTGTGTAATTTCGAGGCTACATTTTCTTCAACCTTACATATATATAGGACATATAAATAGGACCAGGGCGACTTTCCTTGACGATGGCATAGAGCCCGAGCCCGAGGTGTAGGGAAGCCGAAACAGGTGGGCTACGACAGGAGTTAACTCAGGCGCACATTTCACCAGTGCGATAGTCGGCAGCTTTGGCAAATAAGTGACAAAAACGCCCTACTGCCAGAGGGGCACCCTGCCAGCAGATCGCCAATCCTGCTAACATGTTAATTTTTGTCCTCAGCAGTTACCTTCTTGGCAGCGTCGAGCTTCTTTTTTAAGGTGGGACACGCCGGATCTTTGGCAAGCGCTTTGGGCCAGGCCTTATGTCAGCATCGAGCTTGGGCTAATCCCACCGAGAGCGACAGTTCTACTTATACTTTATTATCATTTTAATCAATAATATTTCAGTTACAATTATTTCTTACGGAAGCTTTTATGCGACAGATTGATGATGATAATAAATTATACTTAATATGATGATAAATTACGATAATACATTTTTATTTTTTTGTTTTTCAGATATTAAATAATAAATAGTTAGTGATAAGCCCTCCCTCTGCAAACTAATTACAGCAGGCCTTCAGGCAGCAGGCAGGTTGATACCTTCAAGTGTGTGGAAGTGTGTGTCGCGCCGACGCCCACGCCGACGGCCGCGTCGCCGCCTGCGTTGTCATTCTCCAAGTCTCCTGCGGACCGACACTAACGTCATTCTCCTAGTAAATGTAGAATACCGGGCCGCGAGGGCGAGATCCCGCATACCGGAAAATATACGGCTAGGTAATCTTAATACAAGTACCTATACGTATAAGTGCTTCGTATAGGCTACAGGTCGTTATAAAGGAACACACAAACATACTCGCATACATACACCCCAAAAACATTATATACCCTCCTTCTTGGGCAGTAAAACATCTTATTTTATTTTTATTTATTTGTAGTAGGAATTACTTTGCTTTAGAAAACCGACAAGGCAATAATTGAAAACAGGATGTTATTAAAACGTTATAATGAGGTGCAGGTGTCGGCGATGGTCTGTCGGCTCGGAGGAGGGTAGGCAGTAGACGGGTGGAGTCGAGAGACCGTCGGTAGCGGAGAGCGCAGGGGCGGGGGCCGGCGCCGGGAGCAGGTTGCCGTTGTCGTCGGCGTCGGAGCTCTCCCAGCGCGCCGCCGCCGCCGCCGCCGAGAGGCCCGACCACGAGGCGGTGTCGGTGCGCCGGCTCAGCTCTCCGCTCGCACTCGCGCTCTCGGAGTCGAGGTCGAGCGAGGAGCGCGACGCTGCGCTCGCGTCTTCTTCCTCCGAGAGGTCCGAGTCCGCCGAGGAGCAGGAGGTCGCCTGCGAGTCGGAGCCGGCGCCACCTGCCAACACACGCGTCGTCATCGTCATGGCGTTCCGCCTTGCGAAGGGAACATCCGAAGGCTACGAGAGCAGTCAGGCAATACCAGCAGTTCTGCTGGTATTTTCTTCAGTAACGCGACGAAACGCAACGTTTAATAGATACTAGTGGAAAGTCTTTCTTTTTGCGTACGGTTTCTAACTTCTAATAACTATGACACTCCGGACGTAAAGAGGAATTGAACGACACCTCGCTTGTCCAAATGTAGCCCATGACACTCAGGACGTAAAGAGGAATCGAACGACACTTCGCTTGTCCAAATGTAGCCCATGACACTCAGCACGTAAAGAGGAATTGAACGACACCTCGCTTGTCCAAATGTAGCCCATGACACTCAGGACGTAAAGAGGAATCGAACGACACTTCGCTTGTCCAAATGTAGCCCATGACACTCAGGACGTAAAGAGGAATCGAACGACACCTCGCTTGTCGAAATGTAGCCCATGACACTCAGGACGTAAAGAGGAATCGAACGACACCTCGCTTGTCCAAATGTAGCTCATGACACTCAGGACGTAAAGAGGAATCGAACGACACTTCGCTTGTCCAAATGTAGCCCATGACACTCAGGACGTAAAGAGGAATCGAACGACACCTCGCTTGTCGAAATGTAGCCCATGACACTCAGGACGTAAAGAGGAATCGAACGACACTTCGCTTGTCCAAATGTAGCCCATGACACTCCGGACGTAAAGAGGAATCGAACGACACCTCGCTTGTCGAAATGTAGCCCATGACACTCAGGACGTAAAGAAGAATCGAACGACACCTCGCTTGTCCAAATGTAGCCCATGACACTCCGGACGTAAAGAGGAATCGAACGACACCTCGCTTGTCGAAATGTAGCCCATGACACTCAGGACGTAAAGGGGAATCGAACGACACTTCGCTTGTCCAAATGTAGCCCATGACACTCCGGACGTAAAGAGGAATCGAACGACACCTCGCTTGTCGAAATGTAGCCCATGACACTCAGGACGTAAAGAGGAATCGAACGACACCTCGCTTGTCGAAATGTAGCCCATGACACTCAGGACGTAAAGAGGAATCGAACGCACCTCGCTTGTCCAAATGTAGCCCATGACACTCCGGACGTAAGGTGGAATCGAACGACACCTCGCTTGTCGAAATGTAGCCCATGACACTCCGGACGTAAAGAGGAATCGAACGCACCTCGCTTGTCCAAATGTAGCTCATGACACTCCGGCGGTAAGGTGGAATCGAACGACACCTCGCTTGTCAAAATCGGTTCAGCTGTTTAGACTATACTTATAGCAGGGATTCCCAAAGTGGTAAAAACACATTTATTTTGACTAAAAAAACTTGTGCTGGTCGAGAGAAGCATGTTACCGGCAGCGGCGGCCCGGCGGTGGTCGCGTAGCTTCTGCTGCAGCAGCGGGTGAAAGCTGCGCGCCGTCGCGTTCTGCGGCTCGTACTGCAAGATCAGGCGGCAGTACTTGAGCGCCTCCGCGTACTGCCGCCGCATGATGGCCGACAGGAACTGCAACACGCACCACGTGAGAACGCCACGCCGTTAGCGACGTACCGCTCCTCCCCCTCCCCGCTCACCTCAGCGAGGTACTCGCTGGGCGCCGACGGCGAGTCGTTCCCGTCCGAGGTCCGGTCGGGGCTTGAGTCCATGGCCCGACCGGCCGGCGGCGTGGACGCGCCCGTCGGGGCGCGCGCGCGGGTGTGCTCGCTGGCGGGCCGGTATCGCGCCAGAGACGCGGGCGAGTCGCCGCCCGCGGCCGCCGGCAGCGTCACCACGAGGTGGCGCGAGCGCACGAGCGGCGGTGTCGCCGGCGCCGGCTCGCAGCGCGCGCGCCCCGCCAGCCGCCGCTCGCCGACACGCAACGCGACCCGCGACGCGGTGTCGAGAAGCCGCACGGGCGCGGGCGGCGGCCACGATGCGCGCGGCCGAGCGGGCGGTGGCGGCGGACGCGCCGGCGCCGACCGGTACAGCCGCGAGTTGGGAACCGGTCTCCGGAGTACGCGCTTGCGCCTCCGCGGCCGAGGGGAACCGGACCGGCCGTCGGCGGCGCGCCGCGGTCGGCCCCGGCCGGGGTACCTGCCGGTCGTCGGTCGGTAGGTTAGATTAGTGCGCGAGGGGTTCCGTGCGGGCCGGTGCGACACTGACAGCCTGGGGTTGGGCACGTAGGCGCGGCGCGGGGGCTGGGGCGCGGGCGCGGCGCAGAACTGCAGGCGCCGCGGCACGCGCGGGGCGCCGAGGTCTATCACGTCGTCCGCGTCCGTCTCCAAGGACTTCGGGGAACGTTCACATACGTTCACACGCGGTGTTTTTCGACTGAAATAAGAAATTACTTAATGAGATATTTCGATTTCTCAGAATCAACGCAACTTACTATTTTAGCAAATCATGCACACGTGTTATTACTTTCGTAATTAACTGAAGGCCTCGCAACATGGCCTGACCTGACATCGTTTGAAAGAGATGGCTATATATAAGATTCTGGGGGAGCGAAAGGGAGAAGCTATAACCTCAATAGTTTGTTTCTTTTGCACCCGTGAAATTCAAACCTAGCTCCCTTTCACACGATGTCAGGTCAGGCCATGTGTAGACACCCTAAGCTGTCGTTTCATTGACAGAATATTGTGTTTCAGTCGAATCAAGATTCTCGAAGAGCCAAGGAAAAAAAATAAGTACTTAAAAATAACTTGTTAAGAGCATGTCGGGCCATGCTTAGTAGGGTTCCGTGGGTGCGTAGGATGTTTGAAGTTTTTATCCGTTATCACAGCATAACTCAACATGTTGCCCGAAATAATTTTAAAAGAAAGTTTTTAGTTGGTGTCTATTAAATAAATAAATAAATAAGTAAGATCTATCAACATAGAAGATTATATGTATCTGAGATGCATTGTATAGAAATGGCGGAGGGGACGGGGGGGACACATTGCAAGCAACTTTGTCGGCCCATATTTCGCAAGCAGTACGTTTGATAAAAAAAATGGTATTCCAAATCTTAACATAATTTTAAAAGACCTATTCAATGATATTTTTTTTTATCCCCACTTTACATTTATGATAGCCACCCCATTAATATTAAATTGTTTTTTTAATTCTGTCAAAATTGTCACCTTACAAAGACCTATTCAACGACACCCAACATGATGGGGTGAAGCGAAATTATTATTTTTTACCCCCCCTTTACATGTTTGGGAGCTGCCCTTATTTTACAAAAAAAAAAAGTTTATTTTAATTTTTTGAAACTGTAGGTCTATACTGAGACTATCGTTGTGCAAAATTTCATGCATGTAAGCTTATATCTTTAAAAGTTATAAGGCTGTTGTAAAGGATTCAGACAGACAGACGGACGGACAGACGGACGGACAGACAGACAGACAGACGGATATGACGAACTTATAAGGGTTCCTTGTAGTACTACGGAACCCTAAAAAACCCGACTGCACGATAAGTACGATAACACAAAGAAAAGATGTAAGCAAGGCGTGCTTAAAATCAAAATATGTAATTTACTTTCAAATGGTCCATTAGAGAAAATGTACTTTCTAAAGGCTCTTTCAAGTAATGTGTTCTATGCAATGATATTTTACTAAAGATACGATTTTGGCCCGCTCACAAAGGACGCAAATCTGTATTATTGGGACAGATTTCATTTGTCCCGTTCAGTCAGCGTGAAGCAACACAACGTAACGTAAGGTTACGCTACGTTGTGTTGCTTCAATTTTTTTAGAAAATATGCCAGGCTGCTAATTTAGGAACTGCCACTATTATGATGGCAAGGCAAATAAAACATAAGAGGCATCTCATATCACATGTAAGTGTGCAAAAATATTTGTTATCTATTTATTTATTTATTTTATTTATTTATTCCACGGACTCGCAGAGCCAAAAGAAGAAAGCCTACAGTAATGTGGGTTTTATCCACAGATGAACTGTTATCCTACGTATAATTATATACATATATACAAAGTATAAAACCCACATTACATTGCTTATATATTTTTTACCTAAAAAAAAAACAGCTAAACGGAAAAAAAAATTGTAGCATCACCCAAATATCTACTGGTCCGGGAAATTAAAACAAGAACTGAGTGATACTCAATCTACTAACAAACACGCCAAGTTTTTTCCCTAGAATAAAGCGGGCGAAGCCGCGGACAGCAGCTAGTAGTATTAGATAAAGTGTTAAGGATAAACGACTTTCATACAAAACTGTCGTACACTGTTTAGGCGTCCTACTACGATTTTGAACTGGGCATGACTTAACATAGGTCTAATTTGGCCTCTAAGTATCGCAAAGTCGATAATTTAAAATGTTCATGGCTAGGAAATACCATTTTTCAACCCAATAATTACGACAAATTTTACGATTGTAGTGGTGTGTTCTTTACATGCGAATCATGCGATCATGGTGTGCGTGAAATATTGATGTGTGCGTGCGTCTTGCAAAAATCGTGTACACTGGTTGTGCCGCGCGCGCGTCACGCGGTTTACGCGACGTTGCCAGCTTGTCGGAGCGTGTGTGAGCGAGACTAGGTATCCTTGCCTCGCGGCTTAGTCCGCGCGCGGCCTTCGATAATTGCGACGTTGCGAGATTCGGTATCGGTGTGCAGTGCAGTGTTTGATTTGGTTACCTAATCTATCTATACCAATATTATAAAGAGGAAAGATTTGATTGTTTATTTATTTCATTGTTTGTTTGTTTGCATTGAATAGGCTCCGAAACTACTGAACCGATTTGAAAAATTCTTTCGCTGTTGGGAAGCTTCACTATCCCCGGGTGACATAGGTTATATTATATTTTCAAAAAAATTAGGGATCCTTACTAAAACTCCAATAATGTAAACCAAGATGATGTATTTCGCGTGCACTGCGAAAACTATTGATGATGAAAGAATAGTCTATACCAATATAATAAAGAGGAAAAATTTGATTGTTTGTTTGTTTGCATTGAATAGGCTCCGAAACTATTTTGAGATGTGTTTATAACAATAGTAAGAGGTCGCGAAGAGAATTAAAACTGGGGCAGATTACCTCAATTGAGTTTTCAACGACAGCGCCATCTCTTGGCGCCTACCTACCTAGCGGACTCAAACGAAGCACCTTAATTTCTAAAGACTGTTCATTTTATCTGTCTACCATAATATTAGAAACTAGCTGATACCCGCGACTTCGTACGCGCGCGGTTTTCAAGCTCAGAACTGAGACTCGGCCATTGTCCTCTCAAATACAAAGTAAAAGTGACGAACTTACACACAAACAAAGTTTATTTGTTTTATAGTATCAGAAATTATTTTTAAGCCTTTTTTTTGTGCCTATTCTCACAGAATTGTATACGGAACAGTACGGAACTCCTGTGCTTATCACGCTTCTTGACCGGTCGGGATGATTGCGATTTGCGATATCCTAATCAGTCATTCGATGCTATGTTCTTACAAATATAACATTTTGATTACAACTTTTTTGTTTTTAATTTATTTGAAGGGCTTTGTCGCTCAGCGACCACATCGCCGTGTGATTCCCACGATACACCAAAAATATACATAGACTAAATAAAATAAAAACACAAAATTATCTTTTTAGGCCTAATTCCACTAACTTATACAAAACTTTAGCTTTATCGCACTCGGCTCAATTCTTTATATCTATATAACATTTACTTAATTTGTTGTATTTCCTGTTTGAAAAAAAATGGGGGAAAAGTTGTAAAACATATTTATGGGGAAAAATAATACTTGAATATGGGGAAATTTAACAAATCCGATCTAGGAACACTGAAACCAAGTCTACATCAAAACTCGGAACAGAAGTATCGGGAGTTTTGGCGGGAACGTGAAGAATTCATGTCGCGTCATTTTATTATTTTCCAAAACTTGTGTTATTTCGAGTGTTAATGTGTAAAAATTGTGAATTTTTACCCGTTAAGTGTTCGTGAACATGCACGAGTGTTGGTGAGTGGTATAATGTCGTGAAACGTGAATTTTCGTGTTGTTTCCAAAACTCCATAGAACGCTCTAGTAAAGTTTTCACCACTTTACTGGAAATGACTATGACTTGGACTTGACCGTGACTTGCTTTGCTCGCCTTTCACTGTGACTATGACTTGTTTGATAATATTTAACAAAACTTGATAATATATTATGTACACTTGACACTGGCAAAGGCATAAGACATGCGACGCCAAAATCCTCTTAGGAGGAAAGAAAAAAAAAAAAAGTAAGTATCTATAAAACAGATCAATGACATTTTACTATTATTGAAAATAGATGTACATAATTGATGAAGCAGACTTTCTAAGTACCTACTTTTACTAAGAACTATTATTAGGTATATTATACACGGGCAGGTCGCAGCTGCGAAACTTCGCACACGAAAGTATCGACCTAACAACGGCCGCGTACCCAGTACCCACAGGGAGTGCAGCGCTTCACATATATACCTACCTAGTTACACTCACTACAATAGATAGTAAACAACTACCAGTGCGTAGTTCACATTCCTTTTTGCTATGGCTACCGAGCAACAGCCCAAACTTCTCTAATTTCATTTCATTTTGTTCTTGTATATTTCATATAAACTTATATACAACTTACCTAATTTCTAATGTCAGCATAGTTTATTTCGTTTTTAATTTAATTTTTATTACATTCACCGCACCGTACATGTTATTACCTACTAAGCGCAACTGGCTTGGCCCCTGCGATACAGGACAGGTGTCTCCTAGTGCAGGGTCCACAAGTAACCTATTGTATAAGGTTCGATCTAACTTTTTAATGTAATAAACGTTTTTGTATTGCATTGTATTGTACATACAGTACGCCAACATAATATTTGTACTTACATTCTTAGAATAACTAGTTACTTACTCTAAGCTAAATGATAAATGAAACCATTTCACCTCTTTTGGGGTTGATTTTCGAAACTGAGACATGCCTTTCTTTTTGTGCTTAGTTCACAAACCGAGTTATAATGGCTTAGCATGACAAAATATGTTATTGCCATACACACTTTGGGGGTCAATTTAACCCCTTTAGGGGTGGAATTTCGCCACAGATAAATAGAATTTCGCATAATCCGTTCTTATTGTATTCTATTGGGTTCAAATTTAAAGTCTGTATATTATAAGCTAGATAGAAAAGGGTTTGTTCTTTTATACGTAGATATAACAATAACGATATGTGTACGATATGACGATAGATCTACATCGTAGAGCTTGTATAGCACAGATAATGACAGTTCATATTACAATACTAATTATTATAATTACTTATAATGATAATAAGTTAATTTTATAATACTGCGATTTATACCCCACTGATTAATACAAACAATGACTATGTACTTACTTATCTTTTTGTGAATTTCATTGCAACTTTAAAATATTTTAATTAGTACCTAGGTAGGTTTTATTGCTTTGTTACTTCTTTCTTTTCTTTCCATGTCTTGACCGATCTGAATAAAGATGTTATAAATGAAATCTTAGATTCAATCAGCGTAAAATTTTCGAATTGTCCTAAACAAACTGGGATTTTGCATTTTCAATAATCCGGTCCTTTTCCCCAATATACTGTTATTATATTGTACCTACCTATACCTACGATACATTTACTGCATTTACCTATTAACATTTAAGCTTATACGGCTATAATTATAATTAGGTCCGAAACAAGCGAGCTTGTTTATGCGCGTCAAATGATCACTAAAACACTAACCAAAACAAAAGCACACTTCCAGATGTATTGGATCGATGAGACGAAGGCAGCGTACGTGCGACGCGAAGCAACAGTTTGCAGTCGCGGCACGGCGCGGGAGCGGCAGCGGAGCGGTCGGACGCAGCCGGCCGGCTCGGGCTCCGTGCTAGGACTCCGAGAACACTGTATAGCTCTGGCTCGGCTCGCCTGGCTGGCATCGCAGAGGCGCTCCGCCCGCGCATGCTCGTCGCACACACGTTCGTTCATTGGACGACTACCCACCAAAGAATATTTTTACTCGGGGAGCTACGTGGGATACAACTTTTTCTCCTCCATGCACCGAGTCGTAGCCTACAGGCGTATGACCTCAGAGTGTAAACGGTAATCTGTTGACGTCGCGACCACACACTTAATTTGCGTCGTCTCATCGCGGTAATGAAACTCGCTATTGCGATTCAGAAATCGGCGCCGAGAAGCAGATCGTTATACAATGAATTACGATCACTACGACCCAGACAGTAAGACGGGGCATGGACGCAACCGTCATCCACCAAAGCAATGTCAACCATAGAGTATTGATAATACGATACAAACATCGAGATTTGTTACACGTGATGTGATAAGACACAGGCGTGACCTATACAGTATTTTTTGTATCGTTTTGTAACGAACCTAAGGTTGAAACACAGATGAATCTGTGGGTTGAAATCACCTTTGTTGGATGACGTCTATACGTAGGTAGTTCGTCCCCACAGTTCGTCCCGAACTGAGACTTTACGACCTTATATTTTGACAACTTTTTGACCGATTTTGCTCATATTCGAAATTCTTTTTTAGAACTGAGTACCAAATGTTTCTGCCATATATTATCAAAATCAGCCGGTAAATGGCGCCGCAGCAAACTTCCACCAGTTTTGGGGGAAGTTTTTTACAGAGAAGCTCTGTAAACAATATTGTAATAGTTGAATTTTAATGCAATATCCAGCGACTCCGTCTGCAGAGGCAGCACCGGCTTATTTTAAAATTCACGCAAACAAAGTTGCGGGTACAGCTATTTAGAAAAATAATAATGATATGCCTATTACAAATTGAACCACGGAATCTGTGCACGGAACATACCGGATCCTTAGTGTACAAGGCTCAGCTTAAGCTGGTTTTGATTATTTTGAGAGGTTGTAGAATTAAGAGATGGATTGATATGCGGTTTTATAAAACATGGTCTGTGGTGTCCTAGGCTTTATAAAAAACGTTGTTTCATTAAAATCGGTTCACGAAAACGTAATAAATAAACGTATAAACGTACGTAATATTTAACCTTTTCAATGTTTCGGCCAAGCTCCACGCGTGGCCCCAGCCGCGTGGCGCTACTGTGTCGATTTAAAAAATTGACTGAGATGTTACGAAAAATTAGGAATTTCCCGTCTTTTTCATAATTATAGGTTAAGATTTATGTACCATTCGCAAGGTCTTGAAACGTAGTATACTTTAAATTAGTGTTTAGGTATCTAGGTGACTTACTAATAATACATTTTCTGTCAACAAGAATTTGTTTCCGTTTTTCGTGTATCCTTCTCCCACTTTTAGACACAAATAAGTATATTATTACACTTATTTCACATTCACACCACTATCAAAACATTCTCCGATGTTTTTTCAAGACTTTCACATATTTTTATTACCGATTTCATCACACAAAACTATATTTTTTATCGAAACACAAAACGGAAAAGACGCACGGCCGATGCCGGCGCTGCGCGCGTTAAGAACGTTGAGTACCTTTGCAAAGCAAATTTACATCGGGCTGCCAGTAGATGGCGACACGAGTCTTCTGAATCGCAGTGACTAATTTATCCATGATTAAGATACTGTTTCGGAGATTTATCTATTCAGGCAGATCAATCCTAACAAAAACTATAAATGCCAAAGCTACTTATCTGTGATGCCAAAGTAACTATGTCTCTTTGTCTGGGTGTTTGACGCGTTATAACGGCCAAACGGCTGAGCGGATCGGCCTGAATTTTCGCACAGATACAGGTCGGAGACGGTCATAGGCAAATACTTTTTTGTAAGTCCAACCGAATGATGTCGCGGTCAAGAGCTAGTAAGTAGGTTATATTTGTAAGAAAATAAAGTTGAATGACTGATTAGGATATCACAATCATCCCGACCGGTCAAGAAGCGTGAAAAGCAAAGTTTGGTGAGAATGAGCACCAAAAAGGTTTTTAAAGCGTTTCAGGTATTGTACCTAAGGGATAAAACTTTGTGTGGAAGTTTGTAATTTTTACTTTGTATTTGAGATCACAAGGTCCGAGTCTCAGTTCTGAGCCCTAAACCCGCGTACGAAGTCGCGGGCATCAGCTATTATTTACTAAAAACCGGCTAAACACGAACTCGGCGCCGCCGTGTCGGACTCGCGCTAACGATTTCGAATTCGAATTTCGAATTCGAATTTCGAATTGGGTGGTTGGTTGGTCCGTAACCCTCGGTGTGCGAGATACACTCGCACTTGGCTGTGTTTAAAAACCAACCACTATGGTAAAAGCTGTTAAAATAATATATTCTCGATACATAATAAAATAACACTAACGCTGTCCACACATGGCCTGACCTGACATCGTGTGAAAGGGACAGCTAGATTTGAATTTCACGGGAGCAAAAGAAACAAACTATTAAGGTTATAGCTTCTCCCTTTCGCTCCCCAGAAACTTGTATATAGCCATCTCTTTCAAACGATGTCAGGTCAGGCCATGTAGCGAGGCTTTAAACGTGGTCACACTGCAGTGTCGTTGGGATTTTTTTTGCCCGTCGAATAGGTCTAGGTACATCTACTCGTTGCAACCAATGCTTCTTTCCCATTAATTAAATATCATCCTAACTAATATTAGAGGAATATAGCCGCACTCGTATCAAGAATTCAAGACCAATAAAGCTTCGGTGTACAAAAATGATTGCGTTCGTCTCGAGGAAAAAACTTCGCTTGCGCGATTCAAATCTCCCTACATTACAATTTATTACTGTCAGTCCATACAGCGAACTATAGGAAGTAACTTAGTCTGTGTCTGGATGCTTGTCGCGTTATGGCGGCTAAACGGCTGAACGGATCTGGATAAAATTTGATACGGAGTTACTGTATATCACAAAGACTGACACAGGATATTTGCGAATGAAATCGCGAGTAACAAGTTTTTCGCTATAAAAGCGTCTGAATAAAGGATTAAATCTCTTTGATTCTATTTGTCATTGGTCTGAGTAGGTACCTACATAGTTTTAACTGGATATACCTAATTACTTACGGTTTGAATGTAGAAAATGTTTTCTTCCCTATCACCATTTTGAGGGTTTTTTTTTCTCAGATACAAGTAATTTTGATTAATTTTAACGTTTTTTTTCTTACGATGCAATTTGCGATGACATTTATATTACCTATCTCTTTGATGTCATGACATGACATATCACAGTCTGTCATTCGTCATATTATGATTCATTATTCAAATACAGAATTCTCCCATAACAAGTCCCATAATATCCAAATACATAATATTAACAAAGAAACTTTACAGGGACCGTATTCGGAGAAATGACATTTTATCTCGGTCACTCTCACTCCCATTAAATTCTAAATTAGAGAGACAGTGACCGAGATAATCTCGAGCGCACAGGAATAGGGTCCCAGGAGAAGAAGTTTCATCTCTTTCCAAAAAGAGTATCCCCGAATTACGTATTATTACTAGACGGCGCTACGTAAATAGTCAGCTGAGTTTCAGACGCTATAAGTTAAATAATAATATTTATATAATAATGAATCGATAACCGTAAACCACAGAATTCCCGTTATAAATAAGGTCAGTCTCCATACAAAACACGATTTTGAAATGGGGCATAATTTTTGACAGTCTTTTTGGTCATGACATTTTAAGCTTTCCAAAAAATTTTGATTGGAGTCATTTAGGCATGGTTGCATGCAAGGATCTTGTATCACACTGGATAGAGTGATTGCTTTGGCAGCGTGTCCACTTTCTGTTGTGACGTTTAGTGAGTAGGGAAGTGAAAACTAGTGCAGAATCTATCGATAAAAATGTACACAGTGTACAAAACTAAGAATTTGTAAATTAAGAACACAATGTTTGCAAAAATATGTACTTTATTGAACATCGAAACTCGTAATTGCCATGTAAATAATACGAATATATATATAGTATATACAAAGACATAAAGGGGTAGACACCTAATCAGCAAATCAAACTATCTTGAAATAAAGTACACCAGATTGACGTACCTGTCAAATCAAATTAAGAGCTCCATACAGTTGTCATTCTCATCTCATACTGATAAAATCTCATAATAATGAGAGAAAAAATGGTAAACTATACAAAAATATCATGCCAAAATTACAAGGATTCACAGGAATCAAAGAACACCACTGCCACATCCATCTTTAAGTCCTGAAATATACTTTAATAGGATATAAAATTATTGAATAATGTAAACAGAATAGTCGCTATGACAACGTTTAGGGATGTCAATCGAATTTCGGTTAGTCCAAAAATCGATTATTAAATGAAAAATATTTTTTTGATATATAATGATTGAGGATTGTTTCTTGTACTGTAAAGAAGACCGGCGACGGTCATTGACGCAGCCCTTTGATAATTTTATTCGTCGATTAGCAATTGACAATCACTTCAATCGGATTAAAACACGATTAATTGGCTGCATCATCATAATCAGCCAAATATGACATCCACTGCTGGACAAAGGCATCCCTTTAGAAAGGTACGTAAATATTGAGAATGCTCCATCGCCTCTAGTTTTTTCTTTAAGAGTTTGAACGATAAGGGATTCACGTGGAATTTATTTGACTATATACTTGATCCAAAAATAATCAACGGCTTAATCGAAGTTCGTTTTTTTTTGTCCGATTGAAGAATCTAATACGAGATCGGTTCGAATCGGTTCGTATACGATTTTTTTCTGCAAGAATTGACATCCCTAAGACAAAATGAACTGTAGTATTGCCAGATATTTTTGTAATTTCCCAACTTTGCTTAGGTTTCCTAGAGACTCAGATATATGTAGCTGATCTTTTGATAAAAATAGTTCGGCAAAGTAGAGATGAATATTGGCGGGAACCTATTAAGGTTTCCACCAATATTAATTTGCTTATAATACATAATTTTCATAATTTTGCCTAAAAAACGTGTCGGCGTATAATTATCAACAACAAATAGAAATGTTTCACCAATCCCTATCCAACAACTTAACTTAAAACCCTACGGAAGCTTACAATGAGCGTGTCACGATATGACACAATTGTATTAGAAATAAAATTTTGTACCTTCCTAAGAATGTAAATTTGTCTTGTGTGGTTGTGGGTTTTTGGGTCTGCAAGTAATATGCACATTCTCTTAGGTTTTCACCGTCACATGCATGTTACTTGAGGTTGCAGAATAGTCAGGCAGTTTCAAAAAAGATAAATCCGCTAATAAGCGAAAGTTGCGTATGCGTTTATTTGCAAATTTAGAGGATTCCATTTCCATCGTAATAAATTGAAAATAAAAACTTAACATTATTTAACTTAACAATAATGTGGATGATAAAAAAAAAAAGTATAAGAGCCTATTTAAGAACCACTGTGATACAACCTAAATCACTCCAATCAAAATTTATTTACCCGACCAAATAGGGTAATCACTTTTTAATGGAAAGCCTCAAATGTCATGACAAAAAAGACTGTAAAAATTATAAGCCATTTCAAAATCGTGTTTGTATGGAGACTATCCTTCTGGACCTTATTTATAAGGAGAATTCTGTGAGTATATATAGTAACTATGAAAGTTAATAAGTATCTACACCGTCTCCTAGTTTCTTTTATTCTTCCTAGTTTTTTAATTGACAGCCCAGTCATAAAACTAGATTTTTCAAAACGTTTTCAACAAAGTCGAGAGTATTTAGGTGGCTCCCAGTTTTCGCGCCTCACAGCCTTTATCCACTGATTTCTGATTTCCGGACATTTTGGAAACCTATAACAAAATGTTTTATTTTAATTAATTGTTTAACCATGACACAACATTGGTACAAATTATCATACATTTCAAGCCGCGAAAGCTTCAAAAAGATTAAAATTAATTATCGATAGAATACGTATCAAGCCGATTAAACGCGGAAAGGAATTAACGGTTCATGTTTCACTTAATGTAGTATATGTAGAATATTACAAGAATATTATTAGATAAATATCGACAAAGTTTGAAACGTGCAGTGGTACTTCACTAGCAGGAACACGTAAAACAATGCATTTATTTATCTTAAATTAATGCTTAAATTCATTACTAAATAACACTGCGTGATAGTTGTATGACTTCAAACATGTATATTCTTTAAGTGAAACGAATATTTAGCTTTGATTCTGGTTATTTTAGGTAAAAAACACTACAAAAGACTCACGTGTGAAATGATAATTCTGGATCTTTTACTCCCGCTTTCGTTGTTCTCGATGCACAATACACAGCACAACACGCCATAATGCCACTATGTATAACAATATTAAGTATTCAAAGCGATATTTTGATCCAATTTGCTTTTTTAGTAAGACGGGTCGCAATGTTGTGACCGACTAGTCGGTCATAAAATGGACACAGAGTGCGAGGTTGCCAATCTTACAATAGCTCTCCCGCTTACTCTATGCGACGACCCGTGAAATAAAAAGAGAAACATGACTATGTGAACGTCGGAGCGGCAACGTCTCATGGGTCTGTCCAGTATGATGCTTCGTCTAAGGTTGCATGGATGTTTCGTCCAAGGATTTAGGTTATATCACAGCGGTTCTTAAATAGGCAAATTATGAAAATTACGTATTATAGGTAAAACTATTAAGGCGCAGGGTAGTGCAAAATTAAATTGGGCATTTAGGCGCCGCACGTGCGCCATCTACGGGCGGCGCGCTGCCCTACTATCGAACTAGCGCTTCTATGCGGCTAGATGGCGCGCGGCCGGTCCGGCGTCTCAGAAGATACCTACTGAGTTGCAGTGTTGTTCTCCATACAGCAATTGCCATATTATATGGTTTTTAGGCACGCTACGCTTCAAATACACGGCATACGGCAGCACTTCCAAAGCCGTATAATATTTGTATGAAATATACGGCAATCCACGAAAGAGTTAAAAAAACTGCCATTACAAATTTTTCGTGTAACGTAACGCACCGAGCACCCGGAATTCCCCGTTGAAAAACGCCCTCTATGAATACGACAATATTGAGATGTTGGACTATTAAGTGATTTGTATTTACATCGCTTCACTGAGCTTAGAGAAGGTGTTACGATTAGTGATACATTGATCAGAAAAAATAGAAAATTCAAGGGTGAAAATGTCGACACTGCGGAAGATAAGAGAAGAAGAGATACCATTTCCAAGTGAAAGTGAGACATAACTTCTAACCACAATTCAAAATATACATGGAGACCAGTAAATAAAAGCTAAGAATCATAATCTTGAATACAAATTAATGAAAAATTAGAACATACGGCAATTTTTTTTTGATTTTGTCTCAAATACGGCAATTTTGGAGTGTAGATACGGCAGCCCCAAAATCGACTTGGAACAACACTGCAGTGAGTTGTTTCAATGTTTTCATTACAGAATATTTTATGACCAGAGACTCATCTCTTCAGAAGAGAACAAAATTTTTTTTATTGAACCAAAATTTAGTACGCGAGCTTAATGTTAATGAAGAAAAAACATACAAGTTAATTTTGATCACACTTCAACTAATATTATAAATGTGAAAAATTTGTTTATTTTTGATTTATTATAAACTATGATTGATTTTTGAATATTATAACATTAGCTGATGTGCCTTTATAAAGTGATATATTTTTTCATTAAAATCCAAAGAAACTCGGTTTGTTTACTAAAAAAATAAAGAACTGTTTATGAACGGTTAAGGCATGCAACGATGACGAACAAAAAAACATTAATTTAGCATTTGCAATGCGTGATTGACGTTTTAGAAACAACTTTGATGGTATTGGTTTCCGCCCACTCTTATTTCCCATATTTATTTTATGATACTAATACTCGATACTAAACCACTAGAATACACTCGATAATCAAACCAAACGGCTTGAGCTTAGGTATCTGCCTATACTATACCCACAGATCATCTGTGACTATACCGCACGGGCGCACTGAAAAGTGCTCAGGCATGCTCATCCACGAACGTGTGAGATCTGGCAACGCCGCAAAGTGCGTGCCGCGGGCGGGGCGGAATGGCAACCTCGCATACAAATACAATACCTATTGCCTGATCGTATTTTGCGAGCACAATACGTTCGTGAAGAGCGACGTTTTTGTAGGCGCAAATAGTTTTTGTTTAAAAAATCGTTATGTTGATCACTGTTCAATACAAATAGACCTGTACAGAAAAGGTACGCACTATAAGAACAACTAGTCCGAGTTTGCTACTAAGCGAATGTGAAACACCCATAAAAAACGCTTTGCTAGATCTTGGTACATCAAAGTAGTTGAAATAGTTGTGGGTGTTCACTGGTGCTAGCTATAACCGACAGCAAGTACTTGGAGTCGGCAATAATAACTACAAGATATGTGTAATAGGATGTATAAATATCGACGCTCCACATGCTATATTTTTCGCCAGAAATGTTTCTAAAAACACCTTGTTTTCGTGTTTTTGCCTTTCCCATCACCTTAAGGTTTCCACCAATATTCATATCTACTTTGCCGAACTATTTTTATCAAAAGATCAGATACATTTGTCTTGGTCTCTAGGAAACCTAAGCAAAGTTGGGAAATTACAAAAAATATCTGGCAACACTACAGTTCATTTTACCTTAGAGATGTCAATTCTTGCAAAAAATAAATCGTATACGGAGCGATTTGAACCGATCTCGTATTAGATTCTCCAATTGGACAAAAAAACAAACGAACTTCGATTAAACCGTTGATTATTTTTGGATATAGTATATAGTCAAATAAATTCCACGTGAATCATGGCTGATAATGATGATGCAGTCAATTAATCGTGTTTTAATCCGATTGAAGTGATTGTCAATTGCTAATCGACGAATAAAATTATCAAAGGGCTGCGTCAATGACCGTCGCCGGTCTGCTTTACAGAACAAGAAATGACACTCAATCATGCTAGATCAAAAAAAAAATGTTTCATTTAATAATCGATTTTTCGACTAACCGAAATTCGATTGACATAAGGTGATGGGAAAGGCAAAAACACGAAAACAAGGTGTTTTTAGAAACATTTCTGGCGAAAAATATAGCATGTGGAGCGTCGATATTTATACATCCTATTACACATATCTTGTAGTTATTATTGCCGACTCCAAGTACTTGCTGTCGGTTATAGCTAGCACCAGTGAACACCCACAACTATTTCAACTACTTTGATGTACCAAGATCTAGCAAAGCGTTTTTTATGGGTGTTTCACATTCGCTTAGTAGCAAACTCGGACTAGTTGTTCTTATAGTGCGTACCTTTTCTGTACAGGTCTATTTGTATTGAACAGTGATCAACATAACGATTTTTTAAACAAAAACTATTTGCGCCTACAAAAACGTCGCTCTTCACGAACGTATTGTGCTCGCAAAATACGATCAGGCAATAGGTATTGTATTTGTATGCGAGGTTGCCATTCCGCCCCGCCCGCGGCACGCACTTTGCGGCGTTGCCAGATCTCACACGTTCGTGGATGAGCATGCCTGAGCACTTTTCAGTGCGCCCTTGCGGTATAGTCACAGATGATCTGTGGGTATAGTATAGGCAGATACCTAAGCTCAAGCCGTTTGGTTTGATTATCGAGTGTATTCTAGTGGTTTAGTATCGAGTATTAGTATCATAAAATAAATATGGGAAATAAGAGTGGGCGGAAACCAATGCCATCAAAGTTGTTTCTAAAACGTCAATCACGCATTGCAAATGCTAAATTAATGTTTTTTTGTTCGTCATCGTTGCATGCCTTAACCGTTCATAAACAGTTCTTTATTTTTTTAGTAAACAAACCGAGTTTCTTTGGATTTTAATGAAAAAAATATATCACTTTATAAAGGCACATCAGCTAATGTTATAATATTCAAAAATCAATCATAGTTTATAATAAATCAAAAATAAACAAATTTTTCACATTTATAATATTAGTTGAAGTGTGATCAAAATTAACTTGTGTCATGATTTTAGTAATTTCTGAACCATTTTAATTGTATTAATATTTCGGTATTATTTTTAAAGATGGCAACACTGACACTAGCATGTGGTTGGCTCTCCAAAGTCCACCAATGGTAGCTAAGTAGAATCAACCAATGAGAGAAGGCCAACGCTGTTAGAATATTAGAGGGAAAACTTGGGGAGGGAAGATGATGGTGAGTCGGTCAGTCAGTCAAGATAGTCAGTCGAGTCTAAGGCTTGGAGTTGAAAATTAGTATAAAGTGATAGTTGTAATAAAAGTGTGTAAAATATATTAAGGTGTGTGAAATAAAGAGGGAATTATTCTATAGTTGTTTGAGTTTATAAAAACTCAGAAGTGGCACAAAGTTCCTACGCACTTCCACTCAAAAAAAAAGGTATGTGACATTATTTTATATTATAAAAGTTTCGAATAACGAGCTATGCCCACTGCCACGCCTTTATTCGTAGTTATTGGAATTATTACACAATGATAAACTTTAACTGGATTAACATTTGGTCAGGCACTCTATGACAGTGTTAATCTGGTACGTTGCTGGAAAGTTTTAGGCCAGGGCTACTCTCTGGTAATATTTTTCATGCAACGATAAGTATACTACAAACATTATTAGTGCTCAATTTGAAGCAGTTATAGTTGGATTGAGAGTTGGTCAGGCACTCCATGACACTATTAATCTGACTGTGTTGCTGGAAAAATCTTGATCAGGGCTACTCTCTGATGGTTTTTCTACATAGCATTGTACTGCTATTAGATAATACAATTGCAAGTGGGGTGTTAGACTATCACTTGGTCAAGGCAACCCTTTGACAGTGTTAATCTGACGAGTGTGCTAAATTATTGTGTGAACCATTTGATCGAGGCGACTCTTTGATAATGCTGTTCTACAATTTGTGTTGGCATACAAATTTATAAGTTATGTTATGAAGTATTAGGGCGTGGCAGAAGAATGAAGCTTGATGAGAAAACAATTGATACAAACACTTATTTATTTGTACTTTTTTTTGGTATAATTAGAATGCAATTTGTTTTCGTAACATAGTTATCTAATGCCCCATACGTACTAAGACTATTATTCGTTTTTTAAGCTCTCGATCATTTTTATTTCTACAATCAAGGGAACCATGTGTGTTCAGTCCTTATTACTGAAGCCAGCTTAGTCACACTGGAGCTTACTAAGGCTGGATAAGGTATAATGTTAAGTTTGTAGTGCCGAAGCCAGCGTAGTCACACTGGAGCTTACTAAGGCTGGATAAGGTATAATGTTGTCTGTAGTGCCGAAGCCAGCATAGTCACACTGGAGCTTACTAAGGCTGGATAAGGTATTGAATATGTCCCATCTGTAGTGCCGAAGTCAGCATAGTCACACTGGAGCTTACTAGGGCTGGATAAAGCCACAGAAGTTATAAGAAGTAAGGCAAAGCAAACGTTTCTTTATTTAAACTGAGTTAACGTTCCACTGAATTTAAGTGTTACAAATATTTACAGCGAGTACCATTTATTCTACACAATTTATTTAGCAATCCAGTGATTTAGAATAATACATTGACAATCTTAAGTAACTAAAGTTTTATTTTTTTGAGGAAATGGGTCCGGACGAGGAGAGTGCCACCGGTGACTCCGTGCGGAAACGTGCAAGAACACAGTCTCCATCACTGACTACAGAAAGGCGCTCTTGTAAAAAACGTAAGAAGACCCCAATGTCGAATTGGGTTGTGGAAGAAGTTCTGTCTGAATTTCCGAATCCAATTAATACATCGGTAAGTGCCCTGGCTGACGCGACGTTGGACCCAGTTACTGCGGCATCAGCGTCTGGAATAGCGTCGAGTTCAGCGCCTGCTGCGACGCCAGGTCAATCATCTCAGCCACCATCATTTGCGAGTTTTACGACTGACGAAGTACTCAAACTTTTATCTACGTTACGAGATGATAAAGACTAACGACACTAAAACTACCACTGAGGAACGAAAAACTTTATCAATCTCTACCATCAATAACACCAACGATAAATTCTTTAAGAAATGTACAGTTAATGGGAACGATTTTGTGGCGTACATAGATTTTGGAAGTGAGTGCACTCTGATGCGTGAAAGTAATGCTCGGGCGTTAAAATTAACTAAATATTCGAATGAACTCCCCATTATCAAGGGTTTTGGGAACTCATCTGTTGTACCGATCTATAGGAGTTTCATAACGTTAAGACTTGACGATGTTGAGGCATGTACAGAAGTCCTGGTTGTTAATGACGAATTCATGCGTACCGCTCTGTTGGTTGGTCAAGACTTCACTGAACAACCGTCTGTAACAGTCTTAAAAGATACCAACAGACTTGTCTTCTACAAGAGTCCTCTTGACGATATCTCTGACCAAGACAAAAGCTTAAAATTATTAACTGTAAACCCTACAGAACTGAAAACGATTGGTTTGGTTGAGATTCGTACTGAGAATTCTACTTTTAGTGGTGATGTTTATGTTGAGGGGCATAGTTGTGCCGAACCCGGAAAAGAATACCACTTGCATCAAGGTGCCTACCACATCAACCAAGGTAAGGGTCACCTTGTTATCACAAATTTAGGCTCCGACAATTTGATACTAACTTCAGATATGTTGCTGGCTAGAGCTATTCCCTTTGTAGAGAAGGAATTTTATCAGGTTAATCGGATTGTAACAGATGTTTCTTTGTTAGAGCCCATAGAGCGAGCAGCCATAAAGGTTGGTAAGGACGTTAGCAGTGAAATCGTTGATAGGCTACACCATCTTCTGCAATCATATCGCGAGTGTTTTGCAATGAATCTTAGTGAGATAGGATGCGCTACGGGTATTGAAATGAACCTTGAATTGATTGATAATAAGCCAGTCGTGTACCGACCCTATCGTCTCTCTTATTCCGAAAGAGAACAAGTTCGAGGAATTGTTGATGAATTGTTGCAGCACGACATAATACAAGAGTCCAGTTCCGATTTTGCAAGCCCCATTCTCATGGTACGAAAGAAGACAGGAGAACAACGTTTATGCGTAGACTTTAGGGCGTTAAACAATAAGACCCAAAAAGACTGTTTCCCTCTCCCGCTTATTGACGACCAGTTAAGCAATCTCAGCGGCAATCGTTTCTTTACATCTTTAGATCTTGCTTCTGGTTACTACCAGATCCCTATGGCTGAATCAAGCCAGCGGTTGACTGGATTTGTTACACCGGACGGCCATTACGAATTTAAAAGGATGCCGTTCGGCTTAGCCAACGCGCCGGCCGTTTTTCAAAGATTTATAAATAAAATGCTTGGTACAAAACGTTTTGAATCGGCTCTAGCATATTTAGATGATATTCTCGTACCGTCGGAAGATATAGAGCAAGGATTCCGTAGATTAGAAGATGTCTTAAAGCTCTTACGCGAAAACGGACTTACGTTAAAGCTTTCCAAGTGTACATTCTTTGATAGCTCTATCAACTATCTCGGTTACGATATCTCAGTTCAGGGTATAAGACCTAATGAACAAAAAATTTTGGCAGTTAGTGAGTTCCCAGTCCCAAAGTCTGTTAATGAAACCCGGCAGTTTTTAGGTTTAGCAGGCTATTTTCGCAAATTTATAAGAAATTTTGGTGAAATTGCTAGACCTCTCACTAGTCTATTAAAAAAAGATACTCCCTTTCAGTGGTCAGATATAGAATTTCGAGCTTTCTCATTGTTAAAAGACAAATTAGTAGAGCGTCCAATTCTGTCCTTATATAATCCGAAGCTTGAAACCGAACTCCATACGGATGCCAGTGCTCTAGGTTTGGGAGGTATATTACTCCAATGGCAAGAGAATCCGCGTGTATTAAAGCCGGTAGCTTATTTTAGCAGACAAACTACACCGGAAGAGCGCCACTTGCATTCCTATGAGCTTGAGACCTTGGCCATAGTATGTTCTTTAAAAAAATTCCGAGTTTACTTACTAGGACTTAACTTTAAGGTCGTTACAGACTGCCATGCCCTTAGGACTACACTTACTAAGCGCGACCTTGTGCCACGTATAGCAAGGTGGTGGCTTCTTATAAGTGAATTCACCTTTGAAATTGAGTATAGGCCTGGTACTCAGATGGCCCATGTCGACGCTCTAAGTCGCAATACTTCATTGAATCACGAGAATGTCAACTCGACTATCAGTCACTCTCAAGTATCGGTTTACAATATTGACACTGAACATTGGCTCTTGACCCTACAAATGGCTGACCCCGACGTTTCTAGGATAGTAAAGGTTCTCAAACCTGAAAACGACGAAGATTCGAAAGATATTAAGAAAAACTACGTTATTCAGAATCACAAGGTTTATAGAAAAGTTGAAGACGGTTTGCGTATGGTGGTTCCACGTATGGCACGGTTTCAGGTATGCCGCGCAAACCATGATGATGTTGGTCACTTAGGTATGTCAAAAACTTTCGAAAGGATTCAGACAAACTTCTGGTTCCCTAAAATGCGCAAATTTGTAAAAAAATATGTAAGATCTTGTATAGAATGTGCATACAATAAGGATAGTTCGGCAAAACAAAAATCGGGACATTTACATCCGATTCAGAAGGTAGACATTCCCTTTCACACTATTCATATTGATCACCTTGGCCCATTCGTAAAGAGTAAAAAGGGTAATGCCTACATTCTGACGGTAGTAGACGGATTTACGAAATATGTCTTTGTAAAACCGGTGAAGGACACAAAGACTAAAAGCACTCTGAAGGTTCTTGAAAATATATTTAACGATTTTGGTCTCCCCTCTCGGATAATTTCCGATAGAGGCACATCCTTCACTTCAGGGGCTTTTAAATTTTTTTGTGAATTTCACGGCATTAAACATGTGCTGAATGCAGTTGCGTGTCCCAGAGCAAATGGTCAGGCAGAACGTTTTAACCAGACAATTTTAAGTGCATTAATAAAACATAATTCCGGGAAGAATGAAAATGACTGGGACACGCATCTGGGCAAAATACAGTGGGGTATTAATAATTCAATCAACTCTACGACCAAAAAAACGGCATCAGAAGCTCTTTTCGGCCTTCGTCTTCGCGACAACTTAGCCAATAGACTCGATATTGGTTCTGATGCATTACCCGGTTGTATACAAACTATACGAGGGGAGGTTAGTGCCAATATTCAGAAAAGTCAAGAAAAGCAAAAACGTTATCATGACGCTGGACGAGCTCCTGCTGCCGTATACATGGAAGGAGATTTAGTTAAAGTTGCGAGGAGCAATTTCTATAATAAAGGTAATAGTACTAAGCTTTTATCGAAATTCACAGGTCCTTATAAAATAGAAAAAGCTCTTGGTAACGACCGATATAAGATTAGAAATATTCCTGGTTTCAACAAGAAAAGTAAGTTATATGAGACGGTAGTTGCAGCTGATCGAATTAGGCCTTGGATAAATGTAAATAAATTAAATTCTAACTCCGATAAATCGAACGAAAGTTCTGGGGAGTCGACAGATTCTGAAAACGACGATAATACTCCTTTGTCGTTAGTTGCAGCCAGTCTCAAATAAAAAGTCGTTCCGAATGTCATGATTTTTAGTCGATTAAGTTTATTCCTAAATGATTATTAAACTTTATTTCTGACGATAATTACCCATGTACTACATTAATGAGACTTACTACAATGTTAAGATTAAAACGTATTAGAAATGTATTATTACGGAAGTAAAGAAACTTAAGTTGTTATTATGAATGATATTAATTAAATAGATGGTTTAAATTAAATATACTCATCTTAAGTCTCGCCTTGTTTTAGCTAATTTGTTTCTGTAATGACTGACTTACTGAGTGGTATGTTAGTGCACCGGGAGGTTGCACTAATACGGATGGCCGAATGTCATGATTTTAGTAATTTCTGAACCATTTTAATTGTATTAATATTTCGGTATTATTTTTAAAGATGGCAACACTGACACTAGCATGTGGTTGGCTCTCCAAAGTCCACCAATGGTAGCTAAGTAGAATCAACCAATGAGAGAAGGCCAACGCTGTTAGAATATTAGAGGGAAAACTTGGGGAGGGAAGATGATGGTGAGTCGGTCAGTCAGTCAAGATAGTCAGTCGAGTCTAAGGCTTGGAGTTGAAAATTAGTATAAAGTGATAGTTGTAATAAAAGTGTGTAAAATATATTAAGGTGTGTGAAATAAAGAGGGAATTATTCTATAGTTGTTTGAGTTTATAAAACTTGTATGTTTTTTCTTCATTAACATTAAGCTCGCGTACTAAATTTTGGTTCAATAAAAAAAATTTTGTTCTCTTCTGAAGAGATGAGTCTCTGGTCATAAAATATTCTGTAATGAAAACATTGAAACAACTCACTGCAGTGTTGTTCCAAGTCGATTTTGGGGCTGCCGTATCTACACTCCAAAATTGCCGTATTTGGGACAAAATCAAAAAAAAATTGCCGTATGTTCTAATTTTTCATTAATTTGTATTCAAGATTATGATTCTTAGCTTTTATTTACTGGTCTCCATGTATATTTTGAATTGTGGTTAGAAGTTATGTCTCACTTTCACTTGGAAATGGTATCTCTTCTTCTCTTATCTTCCGCAGTGTCGACATTTTCACCCTTGAATTTTCTATTTTTTCTGATCAATGTATCACTAATCGTAACACCTTCTCTAAGCTCAGTGAAGCGATGTAAATACAAATCACTTAATAGTCCAACATCTCAATATTGTCGTATTCATAGAGGGCGTTTTTCAACGGGGAATTCCGGGTGCTCGGTGCGTTACGTTACACGAAAAATTTGTAATGGCAGTTTTTTTAACTCTTTCGTGGATTGCCGTATATTTCATACAAATATTATACGGCTTTGGAAGTGCTGCCGTATGCCGTGTATTTGATGCGTAGCGTGCCTAAAAACCGTATAATATGGCAATTGCTGTATGGAGAACAACACTGCAACTCAGTAGGTATCTTCTGAGACGCCGGACCGGCCGCGCGCCATCTAGCCGCATAGAAGCGCTAGTTCGATAGTAGGGCAGCGCGCCGCCCGTAGATGGCGCTCGTGCGGCGCCTAAATGCCCAATTTAATTTTGCACTACCCTGCACTACTAGTTGTCATAACGACTATTCTGTTTACATTATTCAATAATTTTATATCCTATTAAGTATATTTCAGGAGTTTGGGCGGGAACGTGAAGAAATCATGTCGCGTCTTTTTATTATTTTTTCATTACTAGTGTTATTTCGAGTGTTAATGTGTAAAAACTGTGAATTTTTACCTGTTAAGTGTTCGTGAACATGCACGAGTGTTGGTGAATGGTATAATGTCGTGAAACGTGAATTTTCGTGTTGTTTCCAAAACTCCATAGAAGGCTCTAGTAAAGTTTTCACCACTTTACTGGGGCATGACTTAGACTTGACCGTGACTTGCTTTGCTCGACTTTGACAGTGACTATGACTTGTTTGATATTATTTAACAAAACGTGAAAATATATAAGTATACTTGACACTGGCAAATGCATAAGACGTGCGACGCCAATATCCTCTCAGGAGGAAAGAGAAAAAAAAAATAAAGTATATTTCAGGACTTGTAGATGGATGTGGCAGTAGTGTTTATTACGTAGTATTACATACTCTTTGGTAGTGTTCTTTGATTCCTGTGAATCCTTGTAATTTTGGCAAGATTTTTTTGCATAGTTTACCATTTTTTGTCTCATTATTCGGAGGTTTTATCAGTATGAGATGAGAATGACAACTGTATGGAGCTCTTAATTTGATTTGACAGGTACGTCAATAATGGTGTACTTTTTTTCAAGATAGTTTGATTTGCTGATTAGGTGTACCTGATTAGGTTACTACCTAAACAAATATTTTTTATGTATTTTTCAAATAAGAAGGACTGTCCGCAAAATCTGATTTGAATATTTCTTTCAATGACAAAAGTTCATTTATTATGCAATACTTATTACTTATATAACAGACAATTAAAGAAAACTTAAAAATATTAACTAAAAACTAAAACCTACAATAACTGTATAAAAATTAAACTAAAAGACCATTAGTAGAGGGAAAGGTCCCCAGAATGCTGGCGGCATTGCCACGTTGAATGGCAATGCTCAATTTCAATTATATTTAACATTATCTATGGTAGGTATAACGGATTGTTAGATCAAAAACCTAACTCAAATCATTTAATTCACACTATAACGGTCCATACTCCACATAAAAATAAATTCAATTACAATTAGAACACAAAATTAAATTATATTATTTATTTATTTATTTATTCATGCAAATTACAACTATCCTTACAGGAAATTCCTAATTCAATAGTGTAAGTCAACAACATTAAAAAATATAAATCTTATCTAGGTCAATTACCACTCAATTACGTATAAAGTCATTACATAATTAAATTAAATAATTAAATTAATTACATAATTAAATTTCCCTATAACATAATTCAAATAACATTAATAAACCAAAATCTTTAATTGAGCAAACGAACAGAACAGAACGAACATTATATTATATTTTGTCCTACATGTCAATAGTAATACAAAAAAGAAACAAACAGACCTTGACTACTTTTGGTATTTAAATTATCTGACTGTCCGCGCAGAAATCCACGCTCCATTATAATTAGGGCATGAATACCGGTATCCCGGTATTGCGTAATACCGGTATTACCGACTGGTTTTACAATACCGGTATTGAGCATTTCAATACCGGGATACCGGTATTGGGTTAAGAGTACATGATATGACGGCATAACCATCTAAAGCGTATGTTAATCACCTCATTAGGCTCTAGGACGTGCTTGCTACTCGGTACTTCTCTTTTACAGTATTCCAGATTAGTAGATAATATGTCGCTTCTATTTGTACTGCACATTCCAGAGCAGACGCCTGGTTGCCTGATTTTACTAAATTGAAAGAAAGAAAGAAAGAAAGAAAAAACATTTATTTTACGCACAAAACACTACAACACCAACTTCACAAAATAAATAAATTATAATGATGGGAAAGAATAATATATAATTATGTTCAGTTGTCGCTGTAGTGTCCAGTGCGACAAAAAAGGTCAGTGCTCAGCGATAATGCTGCGGATTTCTCCGTAGCGCTGATTTTCAGCACTGACCGTCTGAGACGCACGGGACTGCTACCAAAATAGAAGGGGGGAAAACATTAAGGGAATATAATAAATTTAGTTATAAATAATAAATAACCATTAAAAACAGGGAAGTATACAACATTTATGCACACAGATAAAGACAAAGAAAATGAATTATAGATAATTTTATAAGTGTTATGTTATAATATGTTAGACTAGATAAAGCAGAGTGGGATGCGAACAATGGTACCTATAGAAAGATAACGATGAGTACTATGCTGGAAGAAAATAAATAAATAAATAATATAATACTATTATGGAGGAATGAAATACAAGAAGCACTTGCCGAAATGCGGCTAGGAGTTATTTGCCTTCTGCAACTCCAAAAAATGCTTCTTGCACCTCAACCTAAAACTAAACTTGCATTGAAGCTTACGTATTGGTGGTGGTAGAGAGTTCCAGCATTTAGTGGCATTGAACCTAAAGCTACCACGAAACGCGGCAGAGCCATGTCTCGGTGTGCACAGCAGTAACTTGCAGGTGGTCCTTATCGGGTACCGCTTGCTGTCACAGGCCCAAGTAAGCTTGGAGAACAGGTAAAACGGCACCCGGTATTTGACCACACCGAACATTAAAGTTGAAACACACCGAACATTAATTGAATTATTTCATACAATTATAAATTCACTAAGTAGTTTCTGCCCGCCGATTCGCTTACTAAATTGATGAAAATACATTAACCATCAATCCCGTATTGACCCTGGCTGCTCCCGTTCTGCTCCACTCGAGCCCAAGTTCTCGCTTTTATCTCATTTCTAACTCTCCTATAAACCTCTGTTCCATTCCTTTCTCTACCCTACCACTGCTGTACCGTATCTGTATTGCTTGCTCCCTTAACATTCTACTTCCGTCCGATTCACTGGCATTTTATTCTTTTTTTAATGCTAAAGAGTGAGAAGACGAGGAAATTGCTTACTTGATAGTAGTCATCACGATTTTCCATAACAGTTCAGTGCCAAGCCACACATAATTTTGAGCTTCAACAGATCAAAACTCTGCGCTGCACTGAACTGGGCTCATCACCGTATTAGATGTTATATCTCTTAATACTAAGTAATTACCTTCTTATTAGTCGTGCACTCTTAGCAGAATGTTTGTGGTTGTGTGGATGGTACACGGAGGCTCCTCGCTGTCGTCGTCCCTACCCAGAGCTGCCGCTCGTTTTGCAATGCTTCTCCAGTTCTGGTGGCGGCATTGCGAGTACACTGTACCACGGTGGACTGCGTGGCTATTTATAAGAAGTCGGTCCAGCGAGCTAGTGATCAACCAGGACTACGCTTGCCTTTCACTTGGCCTTGCACTACGAGTCTCTCCATCGAGTTCTCGTTTCTGGAGATATGCCCAAAGAACTTAAAAATTTGTAACTGCACTATCGACGATAGTCTATCTCGTATGTGAAGGTCTTTGAGGATCGATTTATTGGTGCGGAACGCCGTACACGGTATTTTCAACAGCCGCCTCCAACACCACATCTCCAGTGAATCGATTTTACGGCGATGCTGCAGCTTCATGGACTACATTTCGGACCCATAAAGAAAGGTTGGAAAGACGAGACACTTTCCTTTGTAGACGAACCTTTGCTTTCTCGGTTATACGTCTGCCTTTCTAAATCTTTCCCAGCCGTTCCACTGCTGACCTCGTGATAGCACATCGCTGTCTGATCTCGTCTTCGCATCTTCCAGAGTTCGAAATGGTAGAGCCGAGTTAGTTGAAGTTTTGTACCTCTTTACAGTTTGTTACGCTCAGTACTTCAGCGGCGTTATGTCCTGCTCGATCTACTATCATTACTTAGTAATTATACTGAATATATTGCCGTTCATTCCCGAACACATTAATATAATATATTTGCATACTACTTCTTTGCGATTGGATAATCGCAAAATATTATCGCTTACTTTGCGGGATTGTGCCACCTGTACAAGCTGTTCTCGAGAGTCACTAGGAACCCTCTTGAATGCAGGTTTGATGATTTCCAGCCTCCGGCCTCCCGAACAAGCTGATTTCCGGAAAGGCATTGGCAACCTAGAGCACGTGCACACACTTCGCCAGATAATACAGAAGACTAACGAGCATAATCAGCTATTATGTCTGGCATTTGTGGACTGTGAAAAATCTTTCGATTCAATCGGACCTGCGACCACGAACCGGAATACGCAATGTTGGTGGACCGACAAATTTTGAAAGTCGCGGGTAACCGGTGGATGCAAGTGGAAAATTGTTGTTCAGTGAGGTCTAAGAGTGTGGTACTTTAAGAGACAGCTTTTGGACAGCAATGGACTTCTTCTGGTTGATTATAATGATGATGGAAGTCAATTTGTTCGTATTTTGTTGATTTTCAGTGTTCTTAAAGAGATTTGGTAAAAATGGCAACTGATATCAAGTAAAGTTTACAAAAACCACCAATACCGGTACTAATACCGGTATTCCGGTATTGAGGCCTAATACCGGACCCAATACCGGTATTGAAAATCGCTCCGGTATTACATGCCCTAATTATAATATAAACACACACTCCTTTCTTTTTTTTGTTTTGACGAGACAAGCAAGTCGCTCACCTGATGTTGAGCGTCATGCCTGCCTATAACATTTCAATGCCACCCAGAATATTGAACTTCCAACAGTTTAAAATCACGTGCGGCAATGCACTGCGCTCGTCACCTTGAGATATTAGATGTTAAATCTCTATAAGCGCAGTAATTACGCTGGAAACATTGCCCTTCAATCCGGAATACAGTAATGTTTGCACAATACCAATAACTGATTAACTTTTTTTTTTTTCTGTTACTATATCTGCGATCAGTTGGACTATAAGCAGATTTTTTGTGTGACTGGTTTGGCGGGGTAAGTGTGCGCTCCAGTGAGCACATCTCTTTTAATGATTAGGGTGACTTGTAGTCAGTTGTTGAGCACATGCTTTCTCTTCAGCCTGGGTTTGTATCCTTGCTCTGTGAGTTCCACAGCCAACTGATTGGGATGTTGTAGTAGGCGGTGCCTATATTTTTTGTGAGATTTCGATATTTCTTCTTTGACTGTGGTCATCTCTAGGTTGCTGTGAATTTCTGCATTAGTTGTGTACCAGGACACTTCGCTTATTGTTCTCAACTGGATAACTGGCAAAATAAATATTGGTGGACATTTAAAGTCAAAGGTGTGGTACTTACACAAGTGGAATCTGCAATAGTACTACCACTACAAATTATAAAACAACTTTATATAATACTAGATGTACCCGCAACTTCGTTTGCGTGAAGTTTTAAATAAGCCTCTGTCTGTGCAGATGGAGTCGCTGGATATTGTATTAAAATTCAACTATAACAATATTTTTTACAGAGCTTCTCTGTAAACAATGTTGTTAGTTACATTTTCTAGAGCGTGTACTTACAAATAAATTAGCCGCATCGCTGACTCTAGACAGGGCCACGTACAGCTGGCCGTGACTAAAGCAGCTGGTAGAGAGGTCCACGCCCGCGGAGTGCAGCGTCAGTCCTTGTGCCTTGTTGATTGTCATGGCAAAACTAAGGCTCACTGGGAACTGCACACGCTTGAAGCGGAACGGGAAAATGTTGGGTATTAGCGGTATCCGAGGGATAAATACGCGTTCCCCGACACCATTCCCCGTAAAGACCTCGGCTACAATCACGTTTCGCAGTAGAGCCGTAACCTTAAGTCGGGTACCATTGCACAACTTTGGTGGGCTCAAGTTGCGGAACAGTATGATGGGAACTCCGATTTTTTATTTGATGTTGTGCGCAGGAAGCCCAGGACCGGATAATGAGTTTAAAAATTCAACCGGATATGAAGTCGCCTCGTCTTCATCCATAACCCTGTTGATGGCGCTGTATTCAACGGTCTCACCCAAGACACGCGTTAAAAAAGCGCTGTTACTGGCACCTGCCTGGTCGTTCCGTAGGGTCAATATTGGTCTTTCACAGAGCCAAGGTTTCTCTTAATTTGATACTCTTTCTGTGTCACCGAAGAAACGCGAAAGAAGCTCCTCGGAAGAAGGTACAGTTTTGCACAAATTACTCAAAAGGCAGATTAACTTTATTTTCTTCCTTGGGGAATGTATCGTCGCCGATTTTAGGTAACAAATCAGAGAACTCTTGCGCGTTTGGATTTCCACCTCTCTGTGCACGCATGTTGGTGGCAAATTTTGAGGCAGGCATTGACTTCATCGGCTCTAGTGCCTCGAGGTAAGGTACTACAGCAAGCGTCTGCCTGAAGTCTCCACTAAATAGCACAGTAATACCCCCCATAGGCTGTGCGTTTTGCCGTATGTCTTGCATCGTCCTATTTACAGCCTCTACGGCCTTGCAGTGTGCCACTGTACACTCGACCCATACAATTAGACAACAGTCACGTAACATTTGCGCTTTGTCACTGTTTCGCGAGATGTCGCAAACAGGGGTTTCGGATGTATCCGATTGTATGCGTATTTTAAACATAGCATGTTTTTCCACCAGGCAATAGAGTAGCCGCTATTCCGGATGGTGTTACTGCTAAGGCAATCCGGTCTTGGCTGCGTAAATGGGCCAGAACAACTTTGGTGAGAACACTGTTTTAGACTTTCGTGGTGGTTTACTACATTACTATTAGTACTCACGCGGTATTTACCACGATTTTTATTTTTGTCGAGTTTCCGATACTTCGGCACATCGGTTGCATGCGCCATGCTAAATATCGAGAACTCAACAAAAATAAAAATCGTTGTAAATATCCCGTGAGTACTAATAGTAATGTAAGATTGGTAAGAAAAGTGTTTCCCGTGCCGCCAGGTGCATCTAAGAAAAACAGCGACCCCATGTTGGTAATTGCACTTTCGCAAACACGACGGAAAACGGTCTGCTGCTCTTGTGCTAAGCTTAGCAGACTATCTCGCAACGTTTCCATCATTTCATTCATGTCATGAGTTGTCTCAGCTGTATACTCCCTGTTGCCACGCTGGTGATCATGTGGATGATGCGAGGGTTCAGGCAAACCAAAGCTCGATAGAGAATTTCCACCGATAGATAAAATTGTCTTGAATGGCTCTTAAATAGTGGTTGATAGATGCATTAAGTGTAAGTAAACTATTTATTAATTTGCCTTGCAACGAACTTGCTAACTTGCGTGGTCGAGCTCACATTATGGCCCGCAGGCCACAACTTACTGATACAGTCAAACAGATCTCTAGCTCGCTCCCATGGTCCTATACAAACTCACGGTAATACACATTTGAGATTCAGCTGAGCCCAGTGCACTAAACGTCCGGTATGCTTCGGAGTTCAACTTATAGTGGATTTCTATGATGTTTATTTGCGTCATAACTTCAATATTCCTAGATCAATTTCGATGAAACAAAGTAGCGCTGTATCTATGCAACAGTAACGACAAGCTTCATAGTATGTATTACATATTATTATATATTGTTGATTTTCTGTTTTTATTTAAAATGTTTTTAGTAAGTTTATATGTAGAGTAAGTAGCGTTTTGGTGTAAATGAAACTGTAAAGTTGCTTATTTTGTAAATAAATAAATAATAAATAAATATTATTATCAATTACAAACTTGAACTCCAAATTTGATTTATCGAAAACTGAAACACGTGTTAAATATTTTCTGTTTATTGATAATAATTTATTGCTAAATTTGCAAAGTTTCATAACAAAAGCTTCACAAAAAAAAAAAACCTCCATAGAAACTTTACCAACCCTTTTCACCCCTTTCGGGGATGAAATTCGGAACCAAAAGTATCCTATATGTTAATCCGTGAAATAAGCAATACCTATACCAAGTTTAATTAAAATCCGTCCTGTAGTTTTAGCGTGATGTGGTAACAAAGGGAAAGACAGACATACAGACAAAAAAAAACTGTTTTGGCATCTAAGCATATCCTTTAAGTAATTCCCCACAGGCAAAATTTTCAAAAAATAGTAAAATGTACAGATTTAGCTCGGCTACAGTTTTATTATATAAACATAGAAGATATAGATGTAGATCACAGAATTTTCCTTATAAATATATGTCGTTGATATAGATAATAATAATTATAAAGCTAGAAATAGATACATAACCATACAAATACATATACTACAGACAAAAAAAAACTGTTTTGGCATCTAAGCATATCCTTTAAGTAATTCCCCACAGGCAAAATTTTCAAAAAATATTAAAATGTACAGATTTAGCTCGGCTACAGTTTTATTATATAAACATAGAAGATATAGATGTAGATCACAGAATTTTCCTTATAAATATATGTCGTTGATATAGATAATAATAATTATAAAGCTAGAAATAGATACATAACCATACAAATACATATACTACACACTACTTCGTAAAGATGAGCACAAAACACGAATTATCTGGAATGACGCTTCTAGTACACTCTGTGGCGCGGGCAATGACTGTGCCCGCTAGTATACATTTTTATCTATGACGGTACCGCGCTTGGGTGCCGCGGGTCTTGTGACTTTATATAGACACCCGCCCCGCGGGCCGCGAGCGGCCCGCGGGGCGGTCCTGCTGTTGGGTATGGCTGGATCGTTTGTGTTTGACTTTAAAAGTTGAAAAAAAAGGAGGAGCATGATGAAAACGGGTAAGAAACCTCCATACGGTAGTAATTTGGCTGATGATGATGATGACTATGGTTAAAATCTATGACCGATAATGAACATCGCAGTTTGACGGGTAGAAATCCCCCCATCGCTGGGGAAATGGGTAAGAATCATCCATACAGTAGTAATTTGGCTGATGATGATGATGACTATGGTTAAAATCCATGACCGATAATGAACGTCGCAGTTTGACGGGTAGAAATCCCTCCATCGCTGTGGAAATGGGAAAGAAATCTCGATACGTTAGGGAGAAGGCTGATGATGATGATGGAATTTTTTAAATCTATGACCGAAATCGAAAATCGTAGTCGGCCGGGTAGAAAACCCCCCATTGCTACGAAAACGGGTAAGAATCCTCCAAAGAGTAGTAATTTGGCTGATGATGATGATGATTTTGAAAATATATGATTGAGAGTTGACATCGCAGACCACAGTTAGAAGAAACCAAATCCCCTCATTGTAGTGGAAACGCAAAAGACATTTGTTATTCATTAAGAAATGCCTTTGAAATCCTGAAATGCAGTTCTACGTCGATTCGGTCCTCTTACGGAGCTCGGCCTACGGCCTCGCAAGTGTGAGGCTCGGCCTGCGGTCTCGCGATTCGACCGATACAAGGCCCGGCCTTCGGCCTCACCTCATATCGGCTCTACATTCCCAAGGACCCTATTCCTGTGCGCTCGAGATTGTCTCGGTCACTGTCTCTCTAATTTAGAATTTAATGGGAGTGAGAGTGACCGAGATAAAATGTCATTGTCATTTCTGTCGAAATATTTTATGTTTGTTTTTTAAATCGTAAATTTTGGCTCCATACATTGTGTATTTAGCCAGTGTCAACTATTGTAATATTTCATAAGAAGTCAAATACATAGTTACATCACTTGAAATTGTCTAAATACACAAGTCCACTTGTGCCTAAAAACACGAGAAAAAAAAGGCACACGTACATTTTTTTGTCTTGACAGTGACAGAAAAAACCTCAAGGTACATCTAACGCCATCTATTAGGTACTTTCATTACCAGATTTTATTTTTTTTGGAAAACGCCTCATTGATGTACCAGTACATGGAATATCAGGCTGTACATTATCGGCTTTGCCAAGAAGCTTGTAGGTACAGCTACATACAACTTGTAGTACAGGTACAATCTTCTTGGGCTTTGCATTATCGGCCCGTGTCGATAATGTACGGACGATATTTCACGACCCGATAATGCACAGCCTGATATTCCATGTATCGGTATATCAATTATCAGGCTGTACATTATTGTCTCCCTTTCTCATAAGAATTCAATCCCAGAAATGGCCGAGTTGTTGTTTGTGCCGTTTAAAAAGTCTTCGGACGTCGATTTAGTAAAACCGCTGAAGAATTTAATACAATCGTCGTACAGCAGTGGTGAGAGCCAAGAAGATTACAGCGAAGCACTGAATGAGTTAAGCCGATTGCGTACCAACGCTATTTGGAAGGTGTTCGAGAAGTCTTCGCTCGATGTTATTTACAGGTAATTATACTTCACAATGACTCACTCGCGATCAGTGAATCACGCTAATGTCGAAATATCTTCGCAGTTTTATGCACAATTATATGATATGATTATATGATTTTTCACAAACAAAACTTTTTTTTGGGTGATTTCATTGCCTGGAACAACTCTTACAATAAAAGTGGATACTTACCGCACTATGTAAATAATCCAAATTGACATTTATTTATTGGTGAAAAACCGTAGAGGGAGGAGACTAGGGAGCTGGTGCAGATGACCATGTCACAGAGGTAGCACCACATAAAGCTGATGAGTACTAATACTATAATCATAGAAGTATTGTTTTTTTTTTTTGAAAATAGTTGTGAGTCAGGCCACCAACTCTGATGGTAAGTTGCAGTGTGGTTATTCTATTCTAATCATCAATGTTTAAAGTTTAACTAATGTTATTCTTATTGGAGATTTGGCTATAAGTCCTGCATTGACATCCCTCATGGGGTACATTGTCCATTTTCTCTGCCAGCATCTCCCCGAGCTCTCGGAGAGCTTGGCACAAGACATTAGTGTCATTGGTAAAATTATAAAAATGTCACTACACCTTCTACTTAGGTTGTATTGTGCATGCTCCGCTACGAGTGAAACCATGAAACATTGTAACATGGGCTTGTGACACTGCCACTGGCACTGTTGCTCCAGTGAACTTGAAAGTGACCATAACACATCAGCAATGTTCATTACTCTACTCTCGTTACAATATACCAGGCCTGCTTTTGACAGCTGTTGGACTACTATTGTAATGACATCATTTCCTCATCACAGTTTTATCCATCCATCCATTCTATGATGTGTTGTCTGCATAGGGTTGCTATCTCTAAAATTTGGCAAACAGGGCAAGACATGTGAAAACCTTTTTACCACCTTTTTATTTATTTTCAGACCTTAAAATTAAATTTAGTCATCTTTTATCATCATTTTAAATGTACCACAAACCAGAATCTTATTACAGCTAGTTGCAAATTGTTTTAATAATCAGTTAGTAATCAGAAATTAAAGAATAAAAAAATCTGATAAAATTATTAATTTACTCTGTTATGAAAACAAAACCTTATTAAAATATTACACCTAACAAAATTCAATTAAATTTTTAAACAAAAATCTTAAAAGTACTGAGACCATTTTAGTATACAGTCTTACCATTTTTTAGGTAACTCTTTTAACTCAATAATAACTAGTAGTTCGCCCCGAACTGAGACCTCGCAATGTTCTGTTTTACAAGATTTTATTTCACCCACCTACATAATGTACACTGTTCATAATGTATAGATACTTAGATGATATGTTGTTCTTCTAAATCAAAATTTGCCATTGATTTTTCCACCACTTTCAAAAGTTTCGATCGAGTTGACATTTAACAAAGCATATAAATAGGATAGGTAATGCGTGGTTCCTATGACAGTAAATGATGATGATGATGCTGATTTTTTTGGTGCCTAATTGGTCGTAATGTTGTGAAACGTGACTCTTCATGTTGTTTCAAAACTCCATAGAAACCTCTAGTAGTCTCCACCACTTATTTGGGCATGACTTGAGACTTGACCGTGACATACTTTGCTTCACTTAGTTATGACTGAGACTAATTTTAATTGTGAAATATTTAACTTCACTAGAAATATTACAATATTTGACGCTGGCTAAATACACAACATGTGGCACCAAAACATAAGAGAAAAAATAAAAGCTCGCGCCCGTGTACCACATCTTATGAAGTCAGGCGTAACATCTCGATGTTTGTGTCGTATTGTAACGATGCTAAGGTTATAATTGTTTAGTCAATGACTGGATGAAAGCTGCTTTCTGTCTGCGGATGTTGCCACCGCGTTTTAAGTTTTTTTTTTACGCCATCTAGTTTGTTTTTAAGAAACAAATTTTGTGCTCTTTTCCGTTCGACCCCTATATCTTTGCTAACCCTTGACCGATTATGCTCATACTCGAACTAGAAAATTGTATTGTCATGAACTACTTGCCTGCAAAATTTCATTAAGATCAGATCAACGGTACGCAAGTTATCGTCGGACAAATTTAATATACACACAAACATACATACAAATGCCGATTTGTTCCCGTAGACTCTGAGACCTCGCTTCGCTCGGTCAATTATTATCTTCTTTAAATTTTTATCAGCAGCCATTTACACAACAAAATGTCTCTTAACATAATATGAACTAAATTAAGTCTTCTTAAATCTTAAGCAACAAAACTGAAATTTTAAAGTTTAGACTTACTGTAATGTAAGATACGTTATTAAATTTTTTAAACAAAATAACCAAAAAAATTGTAGTAATTTATATCACCTTAAAGTCTTAATCAACAGCCATATATTTAATTTCTTTTACGTAGTAAAAACAATCATAACTGTAACTACAAAAATGAAAAGAATAATATATAATAATAATTATTATTATCACTGAAGATCTATCTAAACTACCTAAGAAAATGTTCACAATGAGAGTTGCACTCTGCCTACAAAAGGCTTTTGGCAGAATTAGACAAAAAAATGCTATGTATGTAAAATTATGGACAAAGAAATTTAAAAAAAATAACTTGTTAAGAGCACGTCGGGCCATGCTTAGTAGGGTTCCGTAGGTGCGTAAGTTGTTTGAAGTATTTTCCGTAATACGCTTATCTCAAAAAGAAATGATCAGATGTTGCCCGAAATAATTTTAAAAGAAAATTTTTACTAATATCTGTCAACGTGCAAGCAACTTTGTCAGCCCATATTTCGCAAATATTTTTTTTAATCCCCCACTTTACATGTATGACAGCCACCCCATTAATGTAAAATTATATTTTTTTTATTCTTTCAAAATTGTCACCTTAAATAGACCTGTTCAACGACACCCCACATGATGGGGTGCAGCAATTTTTTTTTCCATCCCCCCATTACATATATGGGAGCTACCCTTATTATAAAAAAAAAAGTTTCTTTTTTTTCGAAACTGGAGGTTTTTAGATTATAGTTGTGCAAAATTTGTGTATAAACGTCTAAAACTTTGGGAAGTTATAAGACTGTAAAGGATTCAGACAGACAGACGCACATAACGAACTTATAAGGGTTCCTTGTAGTACTACGGAACCCTAAAAATGTTACTTAAACTATCACTAAGTAAAGATTTTGTATAGAAATTCTTCATAGCGATGTTAAAAGTAATAGTCTCTGAGTGCGGCTGTAAGTTACATTTTATTGTCTTTTTTTAGCTGTCAAAACAGGTCCACTATATTGTGATTGACTTTAATTAATAGATCTATAAATGTAAAACATTAGATTGTCTATTTAGATTAGTTCATCCCTAGGGAATTGTAAGGGAAGATGTGGTGAGAGTTGTGGTCACTGTTGCAGCTACTACGACCAGCTGGTGTCGCTGGAGGGCAAGGTGCCGCCACAGGAGGTGCAGATCCCGTTCAAGTGGAAGGATGCTTTTGATAAAGGCTCCATATTCGGAGGCAGGATGAGTCTCAGTAAGACTGACTTAGTAGCTAATTGCTATTAGTGGACGCCGTACACTCCAGAGCAACATGTCCAACATGCAATTAGTCTAAACGTAAAAACAGTGTTATTGAATAATTATAAAACTATTTGGTATTTGGCAAATATTTCGATATATGTAGTCAATGACTAATACTATATATCTGTGGTGGAAGTTTTGCATTTTGGACGTTTTGCTCTGGAACAATGCTATCAATGCTAACTAGCCCCCGCGACTTCGTCTGCGGACTTAGGGCTCAGAATTATAAACTTCCACACAAAGTTATCTCCTGTTTAACCAGAAATGCTTTTTAAACCTATTGTAGCAGACATTCTCACTAGCTCTTGAGGAATGCACGGGCATCTCATCACAGAAGTTTAGTGGCATTTCATGAGTTTTTAGAGAGTATTGATTTTCTTGCATGCTTCTTGACCGGTTAGGGGTTGGCTGCGATATTTAATCAGTCGTGCAATTTTATGTTCTTTCAAAATCTCCGAAAGTGTATCTAAATCACGGATAAATTCGTCAGCGTGATTCATCAGACTCGTCTCGCCATCTATGGGCGGCCCGGTGTAATATGCCTTGCAAAGGTACTCAACGTTCTTATATTTTTTTTTTATTGGTTTACCAACAGGATGAAACAATTAATCAACTAATAATAAACATGATAATACATTACTATGTTACTATTACCTATGTAACACCCCAGTAACAGGTAAACTCTGCATGTTTTTAAATTTGGACATGTAATACACTCGCTGGGATCACAATACTAACAATATTTGATCCTGTACTTATATAACACATCACGTAAGGGCTAGAGTAGCCCTTTTTTTAAACTTAGGGAGGGAATCCATAAAGAAGTCAATTCCGTGCTCTGTCCAAAGCCAGTTAGCAGATCTCAACATTCTTGTTAACGGGCTGTTTTCGCCCATTACAGTTCTACGTTTTTGAACGGAGAAGAACTTTGTGGAGGCGATGGCCAGGGCGCGGAATTAAAAATTTAATAGAGTTAAGAATCTCAGGGGTATGCATATAACCGTTTAGAATTTTGTACAGGGTAATAGCATCAGCTACACGACGTCTATCGGCCAGTCTTTGCAGTTTAAAATATTCCAGTCTGTCATCGTAGCAAGTAAGCTCACCTCTCTTGCCCAGAGATCTGGTCAAGAAACGCAAGAAGCGCTTTTGTATTCTTTCAATGTTTTTTCTGTGGAATTTATGGTTTATGGTTCTTAAATATTCAGTAATATCTTCAGTTCCCGTGAACAGATTTTAATGAAATACAGTTTGTTATAAAGCCTAGGATACCTTCAACGAGCTGCTGCTTCGGCGATCTGATCTGATGATGCAGACGAAAGATTGGAAACGGAACTCCTCAGTACCTAACAGTAGATCGATGGAGCTTGGACTGATTTTGATCAGCTTACTGTACCAATATTATTATTATATATTCCGCAATATTATATCATCGAGAACGTGAATCCTGTCGGTGAACGAGAGTGTGTGCGTGTGTGTCGTAGCGATCAGCTCGCTGGCGTACGAGCGCGTGTGCGTATTGTTCAACGCGGGCGCGGCGCAGAGCGCCCTGGCGGCGCAGCAGCCGCTCGACACGGAGGACTCGCTGAAGCTGGCCGCCAAGCTGCTGCAGCAGGCGGCCGGGGTCTTCGCCTGGCTGCGCGGCCACGTGCTGCTCGCCGTGCACCAGGACACCACGCCCGACCTGCAGCCCGACACGCTCGACGCGCTCTCGCGGCTCATGCTCGCGCAGGCGCAGGAGGTCATCGCCTACAAGTGCATCCGCGGTGAGTCCGGCCCCGCCCCCGCCCCGCCTCCGCCCCCGCCCCGCCCCGCCCCGCTCACCGGCCGCTCTCTGCCCGCAGACGAGATGAAGGACGCCATGGTGGCTAAGGTGTGCGCCGCCGGCGAGGAGCTCTACACGGAAGCGCTCCGCGCGATGCAGAAGGAGCCGCAGCGCTCGCTCTGGGACCGCGACTGGATCTCCACCGTGAGTATCGGGTCGGCGCGGGCGCCCCCGCCCCCGCCCCCGAGCCCGCCGTGACCTCGGCCCGCCCCCGCCCGCAGGTGAGCGCCAAGCAGCAGGCGATGCGCGGGCTGACGCAGCTGCACCAGGGCGGCGTGGCGCGCGCCGCCGGCGCCGTCGGCGAGGAGATCGCGCGGCTCACGGCCGCGGCGGAGGCGCTGCGCGGCGCGGCGCAGAGGCTCGGCGGCGCGCCGCGGCTGGCCGAGGCGGGGGCGCGCGCGGCGCGCCGCCTCGCCGCCGCCGTCAAGGACAACGACTTCATCTACCACGAGCGCGTGCCGGAGCCGGCCGCCCTGGAGCCGGTGGCGCGCGCCGCCGTCGCCAAGGCGCTGCCGCCGGCGGAGCGGCTCGGCGCGCCGGGCGGGCGCGACCTGTTCGCGGCGCTCGTGCCGCTGCGCGTGCGCGGCGCGCTGGCCGCCAGCGACGCGCGCCGCGCCGACCTCGTGGCCGCCGGGGTCAACGAGCTGCGCGACGCCACGCAGCTGCTGAACAGCGTGCTCGCCTCGCTGAACCTGCCCGCCTGCCTGGAGGAGGCCGGCGGCGGCGCGCTGCCCGACTCGATCCTCGCCAAGGCGGCGGCCGTGCGCGCCGCCGGCGGCGCCGCCGCGCTGCGCCGCCTCATGGCCGAGCTGCCGGAGCTGCTGCAGCGGAACCGCGACATCCTGGACGAGGCGGACCGCATGCTGCGCGAGGAGGCCGCCGCGGACGCGAGCCTGCGCGACCAGTTCGGCGCGCGCTGGACGCGCACCGACTCGGCCGCGCTCACCGGCGGCTTCCGCGCCAACGGGGACAAGTACCGGCAGATCATCGACAACGCGGTGCGCGCCGACGAGATCGTGCGCGACAAGTTCCGCCTGCACGAGGCCAACGTGGAGCGCCTCTCCGGCGGCGAGGAGGCGCTGCTGGCGGCCGTGCCGGCGGCGGCGGGGGGCGGCGGCCCGCGCGCCGACGAGGAGCCCCTGCGCGCGCTCATGCGCGAGGTGGACGCGCTGAAGGCGGAGCGCGACGCGCTGGAGGCCGACCTGAAGGAGACGACGGTGGACCTGCGCGCCGAGTTCCTGGCGGCGCTGGCCGAGTCGGGCGCCGTGGACGAGCCGGCGCTGTCGGCGGGCGCGCTGGGCGCCGCGCTGGCGCCGCTGCAGCGCCGCGTGGGCGCGTCGCTGGCGGCGCAGGAGGCGCTGCTGGCGCGCGTGCAGGCGGCGCACGCGGCGCGCCCCGCGCCCGCCGCCGGCGCCGGCCGCGACGCGGCGCTGGGCGCGCTGGCGGCCGCGCACGACGCCTTCCAGGAGCTGACCGCCAACCTCACCGAGGGCACCAAGTTCTACAACGACCTCACGCAGGTGAGTCCCGGCCCGGCCTCCGCCCCGCTCCGGCCTCCGCCCCGCTCCGGCCCGCTCACCCGGCGCTCCGTGTTGCAGCTGCTGGTGGCGTACCAGAGCAAGGTGGAGGACTTCTGCTTCGCGCGCAAGACGGAGAAGGAGGAGCTGCTGAAGGACCTGACGCAGGCGGCGTCCCGGCCTGCGCCCCGCGCCGCGCCGCAGCCCCCGGCGCACCACGCGCAGCCCGACGAGGTATCGTTCGCATAATACCCACACTAACGGTACCCGTAAATCGGAACATCGCCATACACGCACATGCTTCTGTCGTAAAATGATGAAGATTAATATATCATATAGCATATATAATTGAACAAAAATTCCTAACACTAGCCGATGCCCGCGGCTTCGTACGCGGGCTTAGGCCTCGAAGCTGAGACTCGGCCTTTGCCCTTACAAGTGAGGAACTCCCACAGCACCTTGCCCCGCGACAACATCTCTACTCTTCGTGTCGTGAAAAATGAGACTAACGTATACATAATCGTAGCCGTGTCCTGTTCTTGCATAACAAAAAGATTGTGTCGCAGTGCGCGTGCCAGCCCCGCTGGAATGATTTTTAAACCTATTGTAGTGCTCGTTCTCACCGGCTTTTTTGAGGAATTCACGAGTATTTCATCACAGATTGAAAAGTCTCCCCAAAGCCCGGGGGCCGAGACAGTGGCCAAACGATACTTTAGTTAACACAATTTACAGAATTGCACACCCGACCACCGAACCGACACCCAATTAAACATAAAACTGTTTTATTTGTTTCTCCAAATCTAAGTGACTGATGGTTTTTAAATTTTGCATAAAATATTGGTATGACTAATATAAAACAATTTAGAGCTCTCTCCCCCGAATACTGAAACGTTTGTTAACTTTGACGACTGATTAAGTGTATTGCTGTCTTTGTCATTTGCTTAGTGTCAGACAAAGGCAGCATTAGAATTAATCTGTTGTCAAAGTTAACAAACGTTTCAGTATTCGGGGGTCTGACTACCTTCTATATTGGAAAAAATAAAATATAGTAAAATATCCTGTATAATGGTTGCCTGTGGTGGTACAAACACTGGTTTTTTTAAATGTGTACCAATGTCTTACCGACGTAATCCCCAAGTTAATCAATCCAATCATACCAATATTTGTGCAAAATTTGAATAATTTATTTAATTGGGGGTAGTAAGGGGGTTGCAATTTTGTACATTATGCTAACTCTATATAAAGTATCGTTTGGCCATTGTGTCGACCCCTGGGCTTTGGGGGCACTTTTTAAATGGCTATCCTGCTACACCCATCAGTGGCATTTTATGAGTTTTCAGAGAGTACTATTTTCCTTGATTCTCATTCTTCTTGACCGGTTAGGGGTTGGTTGCGATATCTAATCAGTCGCCCGACTTTACTTTCTTACAAGTAGAACCTAAACATGAGACCAAACAAATCTCCGAAAGCTTATCTATAAATCACGGATAAATTCGTCACCGTGATTCAGAGGGGAAAAATCATGGATTTAGCATCATACTGGATAGGGTCATTGCTTTGGCAGCGTGTCCACTTTCTGTTGGCGCGTTTAGTGAGTAGGGAAGTGAAAACTAGTGCAGAATCTATCGATAAAAATGTTTTTGTACACTGTGTACAAAACTAAGAATTTGTAAATTAAGAACACAATGTTTGCAAAAATATGTACTTTATTGAACATCGAAACTTGTAATTGCCATGTAAATAGTACGAATATATATGGTATATATAGTAACTATGAAAATTAATAAGTATCTACACCGTCTCCTAGTTTCTTTTATTCTTCCTAGTTTTTTAATTGACAGCCCAGTCATAAAACTAGATTTTTCAAAATGTTTTCGACAAAGTCGAGAGTATTTAGGTGGCTCCCAGTTTTCGCGCCTCACAGCCTTTATCCACTGATTTCTGATTTCCGGACATTTTGGAAACCTATAACAAAATGTTTTATTTTAATTAATTGGTTAACCATGACACAATATTGGTACAAAATATCATACATTTCAAGCCGCGAAAGCTTCAAAAAGATTAAAATTAATTATCGATAGAATACGTATCAAGCCGATTAAACGCGGATAGGAATTTATGGTTCATGTTTCACTTAATGTAGTATAATTATGTAGGAATTGCAAGAATATTATTAGATAAATATCGACAAAGTTTAAAACGTGCAGTGGTACTTCACTAGCCGGAACACGTAAAACAATGCATTTATTTATCTTAAATTAATGCTTAAATTCATTAATAAATAACACTGCGTGATAGTTGTATGACTTCAAACATGTATATTCTTTAAGTGGAACAAATATTTAGCTTTGATTCTGGTTATTTTAGGTAAAAAACGCTACAAAAGACTTACGTGTGAAATGATAATTCTGGATCTTTTACTCCCCCTTTCGTTGTTCTCGATGCACAATACACAGCACAACACGCCATAATGCCACTATGTATAATAATATTAAGTATTCACAGCGATATTTTGATCCAATTTGCTTGTTTAGTAAGACGGGTCGCAATGTTGTGACCGACTAGTCGGTCAAAACGGACACAGAGTGCGAGGTTGCCAATCTTACAATAGCTCTCTCGCTTACTCTATGCGACGACCCGTGAAATAAAAAGAGAAACATGACAATGTGAACGTCGGAGCGGCAACGTCTCATGGCTCTGTCCAGTATGATGCTTCGTCTAAGGGAAAAATAAAGACTCGTCTCGCCATCTATCGGCGGCCCGGTGTACATTGTCTCGGCAAAGGTACTCAAAGTTCATAAATGTTGTTACATAATTATGTAAGTCTCCGTGGCACGTGTGTTACACGAGTCTACTGAACCGCGGTGACGAATTTTTCCATGATTTACACACCGTTTCGGAGATTAATCTGCTCTGTGAGCTTATCCTGTAACTCTGACAGCAGCGGGACCGCGCATAGTGCGACTAAGCTGGTACGAGCGAGATGGCATGCTCTCGTAATCAGAATCACGAACGTTCAAAGTTAGAGGATAAGTCCGCTGATCAATAGGTTCTATTTGTACAACATAATAATAAGTTTTTATTCAGTAAATACACAATACAAAACAGATCTAATCAACCAGGGACACTCTTTAAGCATACAAATGCCTGTGTTAAGAGTCCCTACTCTTTCTTAATATAGCACATCTTTACATAATATGTGTCTGTGTGTGCATGAAATCGAATGACCGATTAGGATATCCCAATCATCAAGAAGCGTGAAAAGCGCATGAGTTCCTTATAAAAGTTAATTGGAATGAGCAGTAAAAAAGGTTTGAAAAGAATTTAAGGTATTATACATGTCGTGGGCTAGCCGTCGCAGCGGGCCTGTCGAGATCTGCGAGATCTGTCGAGATACGACGGCTGTCATTCTTAAGTATCTTTGTATTTTATCAAATAAATTACTTTTTTCGTATGTACCTAACACTATTCTAATAACTTAAATGATTTTACTTATTTAAACATCACATCAGTAGATTTGCGTTTGAAAAAACTTAGTAACTAGAGTATAGTATTTCAAGGATATTAGCTGTATGATCCAGTTGTTAATTTCGATTCCCGGCTAAATAGATTTTTAGATGATGAATTGAAGTAACTGAGTTGACTCCGGGTAAACTAACATTATTTTTCGGACCTATCAAAACGCGTGATCTCGAGAAAATGTCACATTTTAGAATTACACATTCTGTTGAAACGCGCAAAGAAAGCAGGGACCTCGAAAAAAAACATTCTGCTTTTTTCCATATAATACTTTCCGTTGAATATCGCACGCATCGGAGCAGCATGCGGCTCGATCTCGAAACATTATCTACTTTTTTTTCTTTATAACGCAGCGTATGTCGTTCAAATCACTTGAATGTATTAAAAAAACAAAAGCAGCCATGCTTTTTGCTACTTTTGTGCGGTGTGATTGAGATTATCTATGATTACTGACATAATATTTTAAGTGTTTTTTTTTATTGCTCGTGGGTGTTATTTGCCTGAATAAATAAATAAATTATATTATTACATGACGAACTATAAACATAAACACAATCAGAATTGCGCGAGTGAACTGAGCGCGCCATTTTTCAGCTATTTTTGTGCATTGTGGATCAGAATATTACGTGATCATCATCATCATCAGCCAGAAGACGTCCACTGTAGGCCTCTCCCTTAGAGCGCCACACCGGCCGACAACGTGCCACTTGCATTGCCACACTACTTACTTACATACCTGGCCGGCTGCCAGCGACCCGCGACCCGCGACCCGCGACCGGCGACCCGCGACCCGCGACCTTCATTCAATTATTTTCATTATTTTCCGCATAGTTTACAAGTAAGCTACTTCAGGATTATTTTGGACATTATTTAGCGTGATTTCGAAAAATAAAGTTAACTTTTTCCTAGAATACTTTTCCTTGAAACTTGCCTTCTTGGGTCAAACAAACCACGAAATCTCGAAAAAATAACGTAAAATTTTCCTTTTAATAGTTTCCCCTAAAACTCGCACAGAAAATTGGCCTGATTCGGAAAACAAAGGCAGCTTTTTATGTAATCACAGTATCCCTTGCAAATCTCTTCGTGGCCAACCGCGCTAACTCGGAAAAGAAAACGTCATGTTTTCCCGGATAATAATTTCTTTTTAAACTTGCTACCAGATACAAAAAAGTGCGAGATCTTCAAAAAAAGTAATTCTTTTCCGTATAATACTTTCCCATAAAATTTGATCACAAGCCGTGTGACCGCGGGAAGAAATTACTTTCGTATGAAACTTTTGCTCGTTGGATTTAAAGTAGCCATTGTATTATCCAGATACCTAATAACCTATGCACGTGTAGTATGTTCAGCCTTTACGCGTACAATTTTATTTTAAATGTAGAAAGTTTCGTATCACTCAAACAAACCTAAAAATAAGCCTTCAGGAACTGTAACTTTTCCTGAATATAAATTTAGTTTGTGTTAATCTGAGATACAGTCTTGCTCATTACCAAAACTTCATTCACTCCCTCTAAATCGTTACGGAGCTAAGTGATTTCAGTTATCCTACAGGAAACATATTATTATTTTTTCGGGATAAAAAAGAGTATATCAGTTTGGATAAAAAATAGCTTATGTGTTAATCCACACCACAAGCTACCCCGAAACCAAATTTCATCTAAATACGTACATCCGTTACAAAGTTAAGGAGAAAAAAAACCTAGTATCACCAAAACTTTTAAATTATTGTTTGATACTAACGGGAGCTGATTTTTTAAAAACTGTGATACCCGTGACTTTTTTTTTTTTTTTTTTTTTTTTTTAGTTTGTTATCAATCGAACCAGAGAATAAAAAGTTTCATACAAACTTTAACACCGCATTTCACCCCCTTAGGGGTTGATTTTCGAAAAATCCTTTCTTAGTGTGCGTTTACACCCCTCAATAAACATACCCTCCAAATTTCAAGTCTCTACGTCCAGCGACTTAGGCTGTACGTTGTCTATAGGTCAGTCAGTCAGGACAAAGCCTTTTATAGGTATAGAAGATTATTGAAATTTGGTAATTTCCTGTGGCTGATGACGTCATACTTGGATTTAAATATTGAAGCCGTTGTCTATAATTTTTTTCTCTTTCCTCCTAAGAGGATTTTGGCGTCGCACGTCTTATGCATTTGCCAGTGTCAAGTATACATATATATTTTCAAATTTAGCTAAATATTATCATAAACAATTCATAGTCACAGTCAAAGGCGAGCAGTCTCAGTCATAGTCTAAGTCAAAGAAATTAGGTCACGGCCAAGTCCACGTCATGCCTCAGTAAAGTGGTGGAGACTTTACTAGAGGTTTAAAGGGAGTTTTGGAAACAACACGAAGAGTCACGTTTCACAACATTATACTAATCATTTAATGGATATAAATCCACCATTTTTAGGGTTCCGTAGTACTACAAGGAACCCTTATAAGTTCGTCATGTCCGTCTGTCTGTCCGAATGCTTCACAGTCTTATAACTTTTGAAGTTATAAACTTACATGCATGAAATTTTGCAAAACGATAGTCTAATTATAGACCTACAGTTTCAAAAAATAAAAAAAACTCTTTTTAAATTTTTAAAATAATGGTAGCTCCCATACGTGTCAACGAGGGGTAAAAAAAAATTTCGCTGCGCCGCATCATGTTGGATGTCGTTGAACAGGTCTTTGTAAGGTGACAATTTTGACAGAATTATAAAAACATTATTTTAAATTGATGGGGTGGCTGTCATACATGTAAAGCGGGGATAAAAAAAAATTCGTATACCATTTTTTTATCAAACGTACTGCTTGCGAAATATGGGCCGACAAAGTTGCTTGCAATGTGTGTCCCCCCCCCCTCCCCATTTCTAAACTATGCATCTCAGAAACTTGTAATCTTCCATGTTGATAGATCTTAGTAAAAACTTTCCTTTAAAATTATTTTGGGCAACGTGTGATAACTACTTTTTGAGTTATGCTGTAATAACGGATAAAAACTTCAAACATCCTACGCACCTACGGAATCCTACTAAGCATGGCCTGACGGCTCTTAACAAGTTATTATATATTAAGTTTTGGAAAATAATAGACTGACGCGACATGACTTCTTCACGTTCCCGCCAAAACTCAATCTGTTGTTGATGACATTGAAAAAGCAATTTTTTAGTAATCAGTAAGGCTATTCCTCGAAATAGTTTTGTAAACACAACAAATAAATAAAAAATTAACAAACCCAATGATTCATTTCTTTTTTTTTTTCTTAAAACAAAAACGTGACGTGAAGGGAACTTTGTTGGTGTTTCTGGCGCGGCGACGTTGAATCTATAGTTAACTTTGTATCCGTGTGTGTCGCAGCCCGCGGCCGGGGCGAAGAAGGAGCCGCCGGCGCGCCCCCCGCCCCCCGCGGCCGCCTCGCTGCCGTACCCGGTGGCGGGGGGCGGCATGCCGCTGCCGTACGGCGTGGCGGCGTACCCGTACTACGCGCCGGCGCCGATGCCGCCGCTCTACAACCCGTACGCGACGCTGCCGTACCCGAGCGCGGGCGCGGGCGCGGCGCGCATGCCGCCCGCGCAGCCCTACGCGCCCTACCAGCACCCGGCGGCGCCGCCCCACTACCCGCAGGCGCCGCCGCCCGGGTACAACCCCTACCCGCACCAGCAGCAGTAGCAGTATTATAGCTGACTGTTTACGATCGCCTTCAAGTTATTTTATTTTTCAATTTATACAGTTACATTCTATTTAAGGCTCAACAATGTTAACATTTTATAATAACTAGTTTTAATAAAGTGGAGAAAGTATGTGATCGATCGATACAAACAGTCGCATAGAATATACCGCGACGCGACTCGGAGACCGTTTATCTGGTTCGCAAATAATATACTTAGCGATAGCTACGAGTACATACAGGGTGATTTTATTACGTGGGACTGTATGGGCATATCCGAATCCTTATGAGATACGGAAAACTGTCCTAGAAACCGTTTACTCATTTTGTATGAAAACGATTTTGGTGTAGTTATTTTTTTGGTCAAGCGTGAGTTCTCCATATAAGTGAGTTGCTTTGATTTTGTTTTTTAATGTGGATCGACTCAGTTTATAGCTAGTTTAGTTCTTTATAGCTTTTTTCGACTTTGTATAGAAAGAAGAAAAAATACTGAGCAGTAGAAGTTAGTACAATTAAACTACCAACTAATGCCAGTTAAACAATAACTAACTATAACTACTTCTACTATTCCGATTTATCTCTTCTGATACAATAAAACTATCCTGAGTCAAACCGCAATAAAAAATAATAATCAAAATAACTCATTTATAAGGAGAACTCACGCTTGACCAAAATAATTATTATGCCAAAATGATTTTTACAAAAATGAGCTCATGTAGCTTAAGACAGTTTCCTTGTATCCTCTATGGTTTTCGATTTCTTCATACTGTCTCAGTTAAAAAAATCACCTGTATATAGGGATGTAACAATGTGGAAAGGGTACTAAGAAATTGTAATTCATTATGTGCTATTAGATTATGAAGATATTATTATTACAATAATATTCCAAAGTCGGTATGAATAATAAACGAGTGAGCATTTTACTGAAGAATACACAATATCGGTACGTAATATTACGATATTTATTGGAGCTGTTAGTGTCATAATAATTATGTAGAGACCGGATTATGATGCAAATAGAAAGGCTGAAATGTTTATTATATCTATGGAAAAATATAATTAGGAAATAATACAACTTGAAATTTTATAGCACAAGATTATTTTTACCACAAATATTTGTTTCTGAAAATATTGTAAATTGTAGTTATCAATAAAATTTGGAACAACGTATAAAATAGGCGAAATATGAAAATGCGTTTGAAAATTGTTTGCATTACGGCCAGTTCCAGTATAGCACTATAACTATACCGACCCACACTCTGTGTAGCATGAAGAGGGGGTTTACTAAAATATCATGTTGTTTTATATATTTAATGTATAGAGGATTATTTATGTTTTTTTTTTTAACATTTAGGTAATAAAAGTTTTTTAAGAATGATTGTTTTATATTAATAGATAAGTATTCCGGGTGTATGGAAAACTGACATCAGAAGTACTTCTGTTGAAATGTCATCGGGAATGGCCCATATTTGTCGATTATATGGTCGAAAAACATGGGCCCTTCCCGATGACATTTCAACAGAGGATAATCTGAGTCTCACATGCAAAGCAGAGTAACGATGAAACCAACCGGAGCCTGCATGTTTCGAGACTGAATGCTAGCATATCACGGTGCTCGCGTTAAAAACGTCAGTGGGCTAGCTATTGTTGTGTTCCTCCAAGTTTGCTTTAAATAAAACAGCTGACACATTAACTGCAGTCACATGTTAGGGTCTGTTCCCAGTGATTCTGCATCTAAGCGACAATTTTTTCACCTCGTTGCACGAATTCGCGAGTCACTATTTTTTACTCTGTACTGTGCGTATATCTCCGACAAAGTAAAATTTATGGACGGAAGAAGTAAGTAAGATAATTTTAAAGACTAAAGTGACAGTCGGCTCTTACCTTGCTCAGTCGCTCTCAGTCTGAAAAGTGCGACGTACATTCGTCAATCCATGCGATCCAAATATCCGCGAAAATATGCCTTGATATTGATATTCGCTCCTTTTTGTGACAAATGTAACTATACATACTTTTAATAAGGTATTGTTTTATGTCTTGGTATTTTTAAGAAATTTGTGTCATTAGGGCCATTCAATTTACTACGGTCGAAGCATATTATAATTTATTTTATGGAAATATATTATTATATTATATATTATTTTGTGGAAATAGAGGTCAATATGCTATTCGAAAATTTTGGATTGTCGATGCGCTTCATTCCGTCTTTGTATCGTTGGGAACCGACCGACACTAAAACAGAATCACAAATAAAAAAAGATAGTATCACATTGCAACTATTTATTAAATAATAAACTTCTAGGATTGTAGTACAGTTGATTATCAGTACATTTAATAATACAGATTAAAACTTAGGGGCGGGGCATTCCTCCTTTGCGTAGTCTCGTGTGGGCGAGTAAAACTGGAAACAGAAATATATGTTATTTGTTAAATACTTACATAACCGACACTTACTACAAGCCGTGGTAGCTCAGTGGAAGCATGTTCGCCTCACATTCGTGGGGTCGCGGGTTCGATCCCGGGCGGGCCTGTACAGTTCATTGGAATATGGCACGGATATACCACTGGCTCTTCAGTGAAGGAAAACATCATGAGGAAACCTGCATATTTCCGGAGAAAAAAATAGATGGTGAATCTGCAAACCTGCACTGGGCCAGCGTGGTGGATATAGCCTAATCAGCCTTCGAGGGTAGGGCGATATCTCAGCATTGGGATGTTTAAAGGCTGTAAAGCAAGCAGTATGTATGTCTATGGCGAGCGGTGACAAGTAAGATCCAGCAAGGGAGGGAGCCAAGGGAGCTGTCTTATTAAATCAAAAATATAAACAACACTTAGGGGTGGCATTTACATCATTATAAGTAGGGCTATAATGATGTAAATTATTATAAAATTATTTAAATAGTAAAATTAGATTGAATACAAAACCTTAATATTTAAATATTTGATCAATCACTAAACTGAGAACTCTGAACCGATGTGAAATGAAACAAGTTTCCAAGAATTACTATGAAAGAACCTCATGAAGTGACTTCCTGTAGACCTTTCACTGATGCCCATAATGTCGAAGCTATTTGAAAAATTCCTCCTGAAGCGATTGAAGCCCATCATAGATGAAAAAGAATACATTCCCGATTATCAATTTGGATTTAGAGAAAAGCATTCTACAATAAACCAATTGCACAGAATAACCAGTACTATCGAAAAAGCGTTAGAGAAAAATAATGTGTGTTCCACGGTCTTCCTAGATGTAGCACAAGCATTCGATAAAGTTTGGCATAAATGTCTCATGTACAAATTAAGCAAAACAGTTTGCAAATATCATAGTCTTACTTAACGGAAAGGATGTTCAGGGTAAGACAAGAAAACTCATATTCGGAATTAAAACAAATAAAAGCTGGAGTACCGCAAGGGAGTGTGTTAGGTCCATTCTTGTACTTATTGTACACTTGCGATATACCGGCATTAGACAATAATATCATTGCTACCTTCGCGGATGATACTGCTATAATGGCTACAGGGGCTACTCAAGAAGAGGCAGTTGAGAAAGTTCAAACTGCAGTCAATATAATATTCAGTTGGACTAAAAAATGGCGAATAAGACTAAATCAGTCAAAATCGACACGTATAGATTTCACCAATAAAAGATCTAATTATCATCCGGTATTCATAGATAATCAACCAATAAATACCGCATGAAAACACGGCCAAATATCTTGGAATGACATTAGATGCAAAGCTTCGCTGGAAGGCGAATGTGAAAAAGAAATGCGACGAATTGGAGCTTCGCTACAAAAAGATGTACTGGCTTCTGGGAAAGTATTCTTATTTCTTAAGTACATAATAAATTACTTTTGTATAAGCAAGTCCTCATGCCAATTTGGACTTACGGTATCCAGCTTTGTGGCTGCACCAAACCGAGCAATATACAGATAATCCAACGTTTCTAAAACAAGGTACTCAGAGACATAGTAAATGCTCCATGGTACATTAGAAGTAGTGATCTCCATCGGGATCTTAAGATGGAAGATGTTACAAATATTATTAGAAAATTCGATGAATCTCACGAACGAAGACTTCATCATCACGTGAACGTCGAGGCTATCCAGCTCCTCGATAACACGAATATAGTGAGAAGACGGACGATACCTTTTGAGCTTGTTTAGTAATAGTGACAGTGTAAATAGTATATTGTACAGTGCTAACATAACACAATAACAAAGTGTCCTCCCCTTAAATAGAGACAATAAGAAAAGTGTTAGTGGACATGTTCTTAGATTTTTCTCTCCTTAGCAGATTAAGTTAAAGTTAAATTACTTATTAGTCTCAAGGCTAGATTGTAATATTGAGGCACCATATTATAATATGGTACGTCATTAAAAACAAAAAAATAATAGAATTACTAAAAATAATGTTAAATGCTTTGATTATATACCTGTCTATAATAATCAAAGGTTAAACTAAAGCATTACATACAGCAATTCCTTCTAGATCAACATCAACCACTAATAAAACTCAATGGAAAGCCACTAAAATACCATATGCTCTGTGTCACAAATCCTATGACAAAAGATTAAAAGCTCTGCGCCTCACTACCCTTGAAAAAAGATGGCTGAAAGATGACATGGTGACCTGATTGAAACTTTCAAAGTTTTTAACAGATTGTACAATCTTCCTGACATACACAGCATTAACACCCTAAAGGACTATTTAAGGGACAGCAGACGCCATAAGACCCTGGTACAGCCTGCAGCATCTCAAACCAACACTGCACACCACATCCTTAACAGTCGTTCACAATTGAAAGAGGTTGCCTGAGGAGGTCTCAGCAAAATCTGTTATGTTTAAAATCAAATTAGATTGTTGGATAATTAAGGAAAAGATAATCTTGACTGACAGTTATTAAGTTTTAACACCATGTGATATAGGCACCAGCCTATGCAGCTCGTCTATAAATATATAAATAAATAAATTTCTCGAATATTTGCAAGCCTTAATATAAGTGACCATTTGAATTTTGGATTATACTGTGGTGACATAAAACAAGGTGGTATTAAATTCAGTACATTTCACAAAAACTCAAAAAATATCTTTCTCCATATTGAGACTGATGTTCCAGTATGGAGTTACCTTGTACTGCTTGTCACGATACTCCTGCCAGGGCTCAGGGTTGGTCTTCTTGTTCCAGGAGACATCGGGGGAGCGTGTTGCCAGACGCAGTATGTAGAACGCGGCGCCCGCACACCCGATGCCCGTGCACACGTACAGCGGGATCAGCTGCGCAACACAACATTGCCACGCTCAGCATTGGATACATTACCATTGTTAATACACCATTTTTTTTCATAATATGTTTTAGTTCTAACAATCGAGGAATCTACTACTACATTTTTGTAAATCTTCGTCCGTCCGAAGAAGCATTACGAGTATTATTACATTTGTACGAACGAACGATTCTGATTCTTAGCTTCACAATTTTGTATTGCAGAGCAATTATAAAGATGAGATTAATGGGCGACAGTAGAGTTTATCATCGGGCGAACAGTCGTTTCGTCGCTGCCTTCTCTGAATAATCGTCGACAGAAACATATATATATAATAAGGGTAGAGGTTAATTATGTAAGTACTGCAGATTCGAGACGCAGTACTTGGTGCAGTAATTTTTTGATAACACTTACTGCTTTATGTTTCTTCAAACTTTGAATGCTAAGCCCCTGCATTTTGAACTTATTTGAAACAAGATTGTTAAGAAAACAGCTTATATAACTGGTATTTTTAATTAAAATCAATCTATCGCCGATCGCGATAAGAAAATTCGGTAGATAATGCACGACCCAATAATTGCCGACAATGTTCAGCCCATATTGTACAGCATGATAATAGGTGTACCGGTACATGGAATATCAGGCTGCGCATTATCGGGTCGCGAAATATCGGCCGTACATTAGGTGGCTATACATGACCTGACCTGACATCATGTGAAAAGGACAGCTACATATAAGTTTCTAGAGGAGCGAAAGGGAGAAGCTATAACCTTAATAGTTTGTTTCTTTTGCTCCCGTGAAATTTAAATTTAGCTGTCCCTTTCACACGATGTCAGATCAGGCTATGAAGCTGTATACACCTTCATGGGTCAGGCCATGTGTAGACACCCTTACCTGTCATAGTCAATGAGGCGTTTTCCAAAAAAAAATAATCCTGGTTATAAAAGTACCCAATAGATGGCGTTAGATGTACCTTGAGTTTTTTCTGTCACTGTCAAGACATGAAAGACAAAAAAATGTACGTGTGCCTTTTTTTTTCTCGTGTTTTTTGGCTCGACATGTGTATTTAGACAATTTCAAGTAACGTAACTATATATTTGACTTCATTTGAAATATTACAATAGTTGACACTGGCTAAATACACAACGTGTGGAGCCAAAATTTACGATTTAAAAAATAAACATAAAATATTTCGACAGAAATGACAATGACAGGTAAAACGATAGGTCTGTTACGGCATCTAGTAAGTATTTTAGAACTACTATTTTTTTTTTGGAAAACACGTCATTCTGTCGAAATATTTTGTTTATTTTTTAAATCTTTAATTTTGGCTCCACACGTTGTGTATTTAGCCAGTGTCAAGTATTGTAATATTTCAAATGAAGTCAAATATTGCACAATTTTTTTTTCTTTGTAGTTTTAGTTTGTTTATTTAAGTTTAGATTATAATATAATTTATATAATATTTTTAAGTTTCTAGTTATTGGCTAAATACACATGTGGAACCTAAAAATTCGAGAAAAAAAAGGAACACATAATGAGGCGTTTTCCAAAAAAAAAAAACCTGGTTATAAAAGTACCCAATAGATGTTTTTTTTTTTTGGAAAACGCCTCATTGTTTTGGGTGTAGATAATGTACAGCCCAATAATGTTCGGCCCGGAATGTAAGACCGATAATTGGTGTACCGGGCTGCCAATTATCAGGTCATACAATACAGGCCATACATTATCAGCACGTGCCAATAATGCACGATCAGGAGTGTAAATAGGTCACAGATTAAAAATACCTTTAACAAGACAAGACAAAACAGAAGGTTTCCGGGCTTTTATAAAAAAATAAACTAATAACCTAACCAGTTTTGAACAGAAAGGATTTCCGAGGTGTCATAAAAAATATTTTAACCTACTAACTGTATTTCTTATTTTTTTAATATTTGTCTTATTTTTAATGTCGCGTTCAAATGCAGCACGAAATCGTTAGATGTCATAGACAAAGAAGCTCTCAGCCAATGAGGGACGGGTTGTCTTTTATTAGGCTTTACATTATCGGCTGTGCATTATCGGCCCATGTCGATAATGTACGGCCGATATTTCACGACCCGATAATGCACAGCCTGATATTTCATGTACCGGTACATCAAATATCAGGCCGTACATTTTCGGGCTGTACATTATCGGGTCGTCAATTATCGGGTCGTACATTATTGTCTCCCATTTTTTGTCTTTCATGTTTTGACAGTGACAGAAAAAGTTCAAATTACATCTAACGCCATCTATTGTGTACTTTTAGGTTTTTTTTTTTTAGAAAACGCCTCATTGCGTTTCGTTTCAACTTTTGCTTTCTTTGAAAATAAATCTGTTGTAATATTAGTAAAATGATAAACCTTAGTCGATTACTGTCATATCGATTTTTATTAAAAAAAGCAAACGGCAAATATATAAAATATGTTTTGGATGTTTTTTTAAATATTCAAGTAGCCCAGTAAAAAAACTTTCAAATTAGTTATTATTAGTTATATCTCATAGCTGCGCGAATCCGAATTTCCTCTGAATAAAGTACCACACTTGTACGAGATCATGTACTGAAAGCACAGATGAACTGTGACTGAAAGTTACAGATTTTAGGCAGCCCCGTTACGAGGAAAAAATACGGCATCTGGCAGCAAAGAGTATGTAATACTACGTAATATCTGGCAGCCCTGAGTCCAGCCAGCCATCAATCAAAAATCAAATATATTTTTACAATGATTACAAAATGAATCTAGAATCTAAACTGTTGTAGATTTGTTGTTTTTTTTTTTTCGGAAATTATACTTTTGATGTGTTGGTGCTTTTGCTATTTCTGTGAATGACTATATTTTATTGAGGAGATATCGGAGCTACAAGATGAGTTTTCTATTGTAAGTATTTTCGTTTCTGTCGCTGGACAATGGCGTGTCTATTTTTAACCGAACTTGTTCTGTTAGTCTGCAATGACGTCTTGTTTACGTCCGCTTAGTCGACTACATCAGTTAAAAAAGGCTCGTAGCGAAGCGGCGGCGCCCCTGCAGGCCCCACCAACGTTGACACCGCCGCCGCCGTTCTCTCCGCCCCCTGCGTAGTCGCGAGTAACGAACATTCTTCCGCAGCGGCAGTCGGTCGAACAAAACGTTCAAACCGAAGAAGAACATCCCGGAAGGAACGCACCAGTACGATCTGATGCGGCACGCGGCGGCCACGCTCGGCTCCGGTAACCTGCGGCTCGCCGTCATGCTGCCCGAGGGCGAAGACCTCAACGAGTGGGTCGCCGTAAACAGTAAGCAGAGGCTCATTCCAAAAACTCCACTGTACTTATACCTAGACTAGTCGCCGTCACATCACTTGTAAACATTGCATGTCTGTCTCATGGTCGGTACAAGTGTTGCAAAGCTGCATGTGCAATCCATTCACATTTAAATAGTAAATGTTAAATAGGCAGGGTCATGCCACAATTGATATGACAGGGTTGAGCTTAGAATGTGCCATCCTGAGCTATGTTAGTTACATGCTACCTCGGCTAAAGATTCAACTTTCATTACTATTACTACTACATAGGTAATAATTGCTAGTTAATTTTGGTACTAGCACATGGGATTATGACTAGAACCGGGTTATTTACAATATACATATTGCCAGTCAAATATTCACTATACTGACATGGTAGGTGTAATCTAACTATTCAGCTCGGGGATGGGGAAATAAAGTATTCCTGTTGTTCCATTCCAGGCTTCATCATTGTTATCAGATAAGTTGGCAATAAATAGAGGAGTACCTCAAGGTTCTATTGGTGGGCCTGTTCTTTTTACTCTGTATTCAGCTGACGTTACAAAGAACATTAAAAACTGCATATTTCATATATATGCTGATGACATACAGGTTTATATTTCATGCAAGCCACAGGACTTTGTCATTGCTATTAAAAAACTTCACGAGAATAGCAGCATGGTCTACAGATAAATGCTTGTTGCTTAATTCAGTTAAAACTAATATCTCATCTTTGGAACGAAACATCAGTTAAATAGCCTCAGTCCAACTACAAATGTCATGCTTATGGGTGAACCGGTAGAGCGTGTGTATGAAATGCGGAATCTAGGCTTACTTATGGACTGTGGACTGAGGTTCAAAAAGCATATAGCTAATTGCGTCAAAAATTGTTGCTTTTATAAACTTAAAGTTTTGTATAAAATAAGGAGATATTTAAAAGAAGAGCTATGTGTCCAATTGGCCGAATCATTACTTAATCCTGTCAAAATTAAACTATATGGATATGGTCTTTGAACCGCGACTTTTAGCCAAAACTAATAAGCTGGTGCAACATGTTCAAAATGCTTGCGCCAGATTCTGCTTTGATATACCGTTGAGGTCACATGTAACCTCATTTCTTAAAAGCGTCTTCTTTTGAAAATGATGCATCGCCATAAACTCCACTTGGCGTGCCTCATGTTTGGCGTCATGAAATACAAATCTCCGAGTTATCTGTACGACAAATTGTCCTGGAAGTCGAGTCGCAATCCTAGTCGCCAATGCTCGATGCAGCTCGTGACACAGCGACAGCTCTGCCGCTTTTAGAGGTAGTTTCCGCTGCGCTGCGCGAAGTGCTGGAACAACATTCCGCCGCCAATAAATAAATATCTGGGACATTTTCGCACACACGGTCATCTGACCCCAAACTAAGCAAAGCTTGTAATATGGCTGCCAGAGACTGATATACGTACATAGATATTTTTTAAATACATACTTATATAGATATTAACACCCAGACATAGAACAAACACAAATATTCATCACATAAATGTTTGTCCTAGATGGGAATCGAACCCACGCCCCCAAGCACAGAACGTAGGTTCACTACGAACTGAGCCACCGAGGCAGTCAATGAGGAACCTGCAGAGTGTACGGTTTTAGACTTCAATTGAAGAAATTTATTTATAATCATCAAAAGGGCGAAGAATTTATTAAAAATGACACAAGCGCCATCTAATATTGTATTTACGTTGTATCGTATTAATTTTCTTTTTATTACCTGTTTAATTTTTAAGTAATTTTTTGTATATATTTTTTTTGTTTTGTTTTAAACTTTCGTGGTGGTTTACTACATTACTATGAGTACTCATGGGATATTTACTACTATTTTTATTTGTTGAGTTCTCGATATTTCGGCACTGTTGCATGCAACATGTTCACGGGTAGACTGAAGATGCGGGTGGATGATAAAAATTGTTTTTTTATTATCGTGCGTGACGTCACCTGCCGGTTCCAACGGAAGACCACCACCGGCATCTTGCTGAGTTGGGGCTGTTTTGTGGCAAAAAACTGTACGTTTTGTTTATTTTTCACTTTTTAATTTTTTTTTAATGTTTTTTGCTACAAAATAAACTATTGTCTAAACTATTAACTATAAACTTTATTGATTGGAACTAGTAATTCTGCGAATAGTAGAAGTTCCTGTGATTATTGTTAATTAACAGAGTTTTCATGTTATTTTTAAACATATTTTTTTTTATAAATTTGTTTTTTTTAAAGTTCGTAAGAATGTCAATAAATAAAATAATGAGGAATCGAAAATTAAAAGGCAGTTTTCCGTGGGTGATAAAAATATGTTGATCTGAGGGACGAACGGACTAGTTGTGTGAGGGTCGGAAATCAGGAATGGTCGCGAGTTCGAGTGTAGTAGGTAGATGTTGTTATCACGATAATAAATATTATAAATGCAAAAGTGTATAAGTAAGTATGTAAGAATGTTTGTTCCCGTTCAACTCTATAACGGCTAAACGGATTTCTATAAAATTTGGTATGGAAGTAGCTTATACACTGGATTAACACAGGCTACTTTTTACCCCGGAAAAATATTTGGTTTCTGCTGTATGGCGTAAGAAAACCGCGGGGCGCTGCTAACACTAGCAGCGCCCCGCAGGTATTATAACACTATAATACCTAGTGTATGTATAATGAACACGAAGAAGGCTCGTCTTGTGCGTGTGTGTTGCAGCAGTGGACTTCTTCAACCAGATCAACATGCTGTACGGCACCATCACGGAGTTCTGCAGCGAGGAGTCGTGCGCGGTCATGTCTGCGGGGCCCAAGTACGAGTACCACTGGGCGGACGGGCACACGGTCAAGAAGCCCATCAAGTGTTCCGCGCCCAAGTACATCGACTACCTGATGACCTGGGCCCAGGACCAGCTCGACGACGAGCACCTCTTCCCTTCTAAGATCGGTACGCGCTCATACCTACACTACACTACACTACACTACACTACACTACACTACACTACACTACAAGACACGTACCATACTACTCGTACTGCGCCTCCCGCCTCTCGCCTCTGTACTCGTACCCGAACATTGCCTCCTCAGATCACACCCTAGATTCTGCATTCAGGACTCTCGAACCGCATCACAGATCAGTCTAAATACACTTATAAGAAATTACTCTGATTGGTCGATTGTTAGGCGCGAGTAGGCGTAACCTTGAGCTAGCGTTGTTATATATATATATATATATATATACGTTATATACAATACGTCATAATATCAAACATATCGCTACTGTAATTCAGCAGCATATCCTCAGATTGTTAGTCTTAAGAATTTTTATAGAGGAGGCCAGGAACAATTTGTCATGAGGCTTCGAAGTTTTGTAGGTTAAAACTGTAAACAGCACGAAGTCGTTAGCTATAAAGCAAAATCGGAATCCTTGGGTAGTGCAGTAGATAGAAGAAAAAGCAATCCGTAAAGTCCAGGGGCCTTATCATGTAACTCTACTGGCAATGGTGCCGGCAACTCATTACGTGCCGTTCCATTCACGCCAACTTACTCTCACCATGCGAGCGAGCGAGCAAACGAAGCCCATCGCCATCCGAGTTACATGATAAGGCCCCAGGTCGTATGGAAATAAAAGGAAATCAAAGAGCAAAGTATAAGAGAGAAGCGCGGAGACAAAATGTAAGATGGAAAAATTGTATTATATTATTGTATATTTGTACTTTGTATTTTTTTTGCACCCTTTGGACAAGCAAAAGCCATCATGGCCATACTGGCTCGTCATAGTATCTTCTGCATCACCTTCAAACACCCCCCTGCTGAGATATCGGCCTACCCTCCAAGGGTGATTAGTCTATATCCACCAAGCTGGCCCTGTGCAGGTTGGCGGATTCACATATGCTATCGAATTTCTTCTCCAGAAATATGCAGGTTTCCTCATGATGTTTTCCTTTACCGAAAAGCAAGTGGTATATCCGTACGTAAGTTCCAAAAAATTCATTGGTCCGTGAGTGTGTTCTTGAGACCAATGAGTTCACGCGACTCCTCCCTCATATTGCATGCAAGTAACTCAAATTGTGTGCGCACACCATTTGAGTTACTTGCATGCAATATGAGGGAGGAGTCGCGTGGGGCTGCAAAACCGGCAACCTACAAGCATTCAAGGCAGCAAAAAACTTTACTTGCAAATGTATCCACGGCGTGCCATTGCTTGCTTGCCAGGTAAAGGAATGCCATTTTTTTTTAGTGTATACACGTGACAATAGCTGGCACGGTCAAGGAGCCGGTATGCAAGTGTGCCAGCTAAAGGCATGTGTATTCCAGGCTTTATTCGACGCCTGATCTCCATGAACAGTTTCAGATCGTATTTTTAACGTTATTTTTTGAAGTTGTCCACCATTAACAAAAGCCACCCATATTATTTTAGTAACATGGAAATATTCACGTTAAATTGAGTCGGTTATTCCGACTATAGTTTCGATCACATTCGGTGATCTTTATGAAGGAATGCTATATTATGAGTATTCCCGTTTTATTAAAATAAAATGTGTCAAAACCACGTCAGGTTTCATAGTAAAATGAGCCCGATGTCCCGTTGGGTTAATAGTCCGCAACGCGTGTGATAGGTTTTAGAGTCGTACAGTACAAGCCGAGCCGGATAAACAGCTGGCGCTCGTGACGATATATTCTGTGTAGACCTAATACCGAGTTTAATTTCATAAAAAATAGTAGGTGCTGATGTTTGGTGTGAGCACGTGTTCGGTTCGCGAGTTTTGTAAGAGACTGCGTGATGTGTTGTGGTTACAGGCGTGCCGTTCCCGAAGAACTTCCTGCCGATGGCGAAGACGATCCTGAAGCGCTTGTTCCGCGTGTACGCGCACATCTACCACCAGCACTTCCCCGAGGTGGTGCAGCTCGGGGAGGAGGCCCACCTCAACACCTCCTTCAAGCACTTCATCTTCTTCGTGCAGGTCGCTAGCACTACCGCTCACACACTCGCTCACTCAGTCACTCACAACACAAACAAATTTTTACATGGTTAGTGAATCGAAGCAAACTGACAGATCGTAATCTCACTTTAAAAATATTTTGCCAACATTCATATCGTAGTGAAAAAATAATAAAAAATACAGAAAAAAAAAACGTGCCGTTAAACATGTTTTAAGTAGGCGCAGGCGCCGGCACGGTTTTAATAGCGCTGACTTTGAATGCGCAGTATTCGGTTTTTAGATCTGTGTACGAATGTAGAGTTGCGAGCACCGCTCCCGGCCGACCGCTGTTACACCGTGACGGACGTGTTTATAATGTAACTACCTGTTACCCGCGACCGCGTTCGCGTGGACCAATAAAATAAAAGCCCATATCCGTCTCCTACCCTTAATTATATCTATGCAAAAATTGAGGTCGACCTGTTCAGCCGTTTAGCGGTGATAACGCGACAAACACCCAGACAGAAGGACAGAGTTACATTCGCATTTATAATATTTGTTAGGATATTGAAGCATCATCTAGTTGCGAAGAATATATTATTTATTTATAGAAATTTAAGTTTACCAAACTGTCTAACTTGTCGGGGAGTTTGTACCGAACGGACACACTCAAACAAACAAATAGAGAAAACAGCGCGAGTCTCTCAAACCGTGGCGTACCACGGAACTTAATTCAGAGAAGATTAATGTGAAAAGCATACACACACATACATTATGCAATAACTAGTCACAGAGCCGTGCGGGCGGCTTTGCTCGCATTGGCTACAGTCATATAAGACCCCCATTTCATCTACGAGAGATTAATTTTCGAAAATTCTTTGTTGTTTTTTGGAAAATCAACCTCTACGTTTCAGCTTCAGAGTTTCATTGGTTAAGCATAAAACATTTTTTTTTTTACATACAAACTTTGAGGGTCCATTTTACCCCTTTAGAGGTGGAATTAATTACGTATAATCTGTTGTTATTTTTCACCTAGAGCTAGACCATTTATAGACAACTGAATATATACGTGAAATTTGAACCCTATACTCATCATATTAGGTTCAAATTTCACTTATCTATCATGAGACGTGTGGTGTGTGCGTTGACTCCTACAAAATACTACTACTACAACTAGCTGCGCCCCGCGGTTTCACCCGCTACTCTACAGGAACAGTTAAATTTTTCATAATAAAAAGTAGCCTATGTGTTATTCCAGAGAATAAGCTACATCCATACCAAATTTCACCCAAATCCGTTTAGCCGTTAGAAGTTGAACAGAAACATACATACTTATACATTTATATACACGCATTTACATTTACGCACAAAATAACGCATTTATAATAATAGCGTGATAGATGAAGCACTGTGTACGTACTGCGAACATGTTTCAGGTTAATCCGTGTAAAAGACTTGTTCATAGCGAGTGTAAACAGGGTGTCCACTCAAAATACGAAAATAAGTTCCCTGATTGCCGTCAGTCTAGAATACTAGTCCAGTATCGTGTCCCAACCGTTTCGGTGCTAGTGCTCAAACATCAAGGTAAGGTTGTTTTAAAATATGGTGCTATGCCGTGACATCACATATGACGACATTGTTTTTTTTTTCCATTGAAAAATTTAGGGCTACTTTGCTATCAGGAAACGTTATCTTAAACACAATTGCGATCCTGTCGCAACAATTTAGAGTCATGGACGAAATTGTGACTTGTAACGCCCAAATAATCTCTGCTGATGTGACATTATCGTCATTGTACGAAAGTTGTTGCATATTTCTTGTTTCTTGGGTTCTTATTGGAACATCGCCTTTAGAAGTCACTTCTACACTGTTTTTTTCATTTGTTGACGTTCTTGTAGTATCATCATCGGGCTTTGCGATACTTCTCTTTGAAAAGAAGGAAATACTGGGCTGCAGCTTTCTTAACTCCTTAACTTAATGATGATGATGATGATTACATAACATTAGTGACATTAGTCTGTACTTTATTAGTTGAAAATAACTGAGTAAAGTACTTTTCGATATAGAAATTAAGTACTGTGAAACAGAAGGCAGGTTTAATCAGAGATCTTCATGAAAACTAAATAGAAGTAATTTATTCAGGACAATAATAAAATATAATTCATAATATAAATCACTTATCCTGAAAAACAAATGCTTCAATAGTCTGTTTATTAGGACTAGAGCATGAAATATATCCCTCATATTACAGTCATATTACAGCGGGAAGGGAACCGCTGCTCTTTTTACAATCTATGGAAGAAAAAAAAACATGACTTTCCAGATGGCCCCTCGATTTCACTGACTTCCCCTGACCACCTTGAGCTTCCCTGACTTTCCGGAAAGTGGACACCCTTGTAAAGATAAAGGTAGACTGTGGCCCATCCGTCGCACGTCGGCGAAGGGAAGCGAAGTCAAGTACCGCAGGCGCCGCCCCCTGCGCACGCGCACGACGTCGGTTCTGCGTCCCACCTCCCGGGAAACCAACAGTAGACGTATCTCACAGAGTGTTCCTTCCAGGAGTTCAACCTGATCGAGCGGCGCGAGCTGGCGCCGCTGCAGGAACTCATCGAGAAGCTCACCGCCAAGGAGGGGCGATGAGGCCGCCGCCCGCCCCCTCCGCCGCCCCCGCCCCCGCCCCTGCCCCCTGTCGAGCTCGCCTCCTCGAATACTGAATCGAGTCCGGTCTACTCTACTGTACTGTACTGTAGTATAGTGTATCGACTCTACTACCGTCTCGCTTTTATATAAATTTAGGACTAGGTAGGTATGTAATGTGTAATGTAGGCAGGCGGGAGGCGAGGGGGGGGGGGGCTTTGTAATGCGACGTGACTTTGATATGATATATTTGTGATATGTGTCGGAGAGAGCGCCGGCCTCACTCGTGCCGTCTGCAGCGAGCCCCGGCCAGGGCGCGGGGCTCCGCACCCGGCCCGGGGCTCCCGCCGCGGAGGAGATCGCCTTCCTATGCGTTAAGATAACGATGCAAAAATTATTTAGATTTGATACGGAAATGAAATGATATTCTGATGGAATTATTGAATAGTGCCCTCGATGGGGAGGAGTATTCATTTATATTTTTACCGATAGTAATTATTTATGTAAGGTTCTTAATTTGTCTTAGTGTGCGTCTGCGTCTCCCCCACGAGTAGTAACCCGTTATTCATAAATGCTCGATAAGCGTCTGTTCTGTGTAAGTTATTGTCTACCTTTCATGCGTAATATTAATTAGTTTGCCTAATTTAACTCTATACATAGTTTAATTTGTAAAAATGACTTGCCTGTAATATTCAATGTTATTTATGGCCATTCAATATTTCTGATTTCTGATATTTAAAGCATAGATTAATAACTGGCGGGTAATTGACTATCAAGCGTTTTTGAATAACAGGTTTGATGTGAACCGATGGAATGTATACTCATCGGAAGATGCGCCCTCGTCCCGGGACCGAGGGGGCGTCCTCGGGGAGTGAAGCATCTGTCGGTAGCGCTGCCGTGCTTCGTAGAGCAGGCGCGCTGTTCGCTGTTGACTATGACACGACGCGCCTACATGTATATTTATTTACAGCTAGGTATGTTTTGTATTGTATGGAGAGCGTTTATTAGATGTATTCTCATTTATTCATTAATGCAATAATCTCTTTAAGTATAGATACTTTTAATGTAATTGTAGATATTTTGTGCATTTAATGATTTATATGTTGTATCGAGTGATTTCGATAGAATTTTGCGACTGACGTGATCTTTTGTTAAAATTAATTTAGCTAATGATGTCCTTAAAAGATGAAGTAAAACATATATTTTGTTTTATTACTCCCACGAACGTTAGAGTGAGATCGGCCGGAGCATTGTTATGTAAACTGCGCTGTACATGTCGCACCGCCCGACCCCGCCCGGGCTCGGGGACGCCACCCGCCGCGGAGCACTCGACAAGTGCGGGACAAACACGCACACTTGTTATTTTGTTATCTTTTCACGAGTAAACGGCTGAAACGATCTTGTTGAATTAGTGACCGACAAACATAACTGTTAACTGTTCCGGAATGACGAGCAATGTATGTTCTAGTGAAACTATGAACATGCATTGCCGCGCATGTTTTTGAACTGTTGAAGTTAAACATTCTGGGTAGGCACTGAACTGATATGGGCAAGCGGAGCGTTACGTCACTCGCTAGCATAAAAAAAGCGAGTAATAATAAATGTTATGTACTAGCTGCGCCCCGCGGTTTCACCCGCTGTTCTACTGAAACCGATTATTTTTTCGGGATAAAAGTTAGCCTATGTTAATCCAGGGTGTAAGCTGGCGAGCCAGTCGGGCTCTTACTCCGTCTCGGCTTGGGGAGCCTGTGGCGGCGGATGCGGGGGCACCTGTCGTCCCCCTCACCTATATAGGGCTCTCCAGAGAGTAGATAGCGAAACTTTTAGCTTGAGACGGACGGAGCTTCCCTCCTGATGGGTCCACCGCGGTGCAAGGGGGGTGGACGTCGGCAAAACTGGTTGCATTCCGATTGTCGCGAATGCGAAGGCAATTACCCACACATACAAATTACACATACAAGTTACACACAGAAATAAATCTATGTAAGTACATGTACGAGTTGGATATATGCAAGGTGGGACCTACGCATATATACATGAACACAAGTAAGTATTTGAGTTAAAGTCCAGACAGTGATAACTGACAGAACGAAGATTCTGTGGAATGACGTGAGTAGCAATACCGTCGTGGAGGGAAGACCCGGCATGGTGCGGCACTTCCGATAGAGCTCGCGACGCGTGCGCACGTCCGCCGCCGCTATAATATACGATAGTGCAACTCCTGAGTAAACTGAGTAAGTAGGCTTACAAACGTACTGCATGAATCTCTGGTTTATTATGATGAAGTGTTTGTTACCGTGTGTACCCAAATTATGTCTCACAGCAGGAAAGTCGGACAACCGACGTATAGTTAAGTTTCCCTTCAGATAGGGATCCAAGGCTCCAGATGACATCACAGAACAGAGATTTGTATTGCGAGGCTTGGGGTGGCTAAAAAGGGGAGGTTGGAGGCCACTGGGGGGCAACCCCCAAACTATCAAGTACCTAGGAGCGTATTACCTCTAACACCAAACATCTGTCATATTATACACCTTATAGTACTTCATGGAGTGCCAGGTGCAGGGCGCTTCACGACATGGAGATGGCTGGGATCTCTGGGAAAATTGAACCCAAATCCTATAAATAGCATTCAAAACTTTCTTAAATACGAAACAAGCGAAGCATAGCAGACGACGATGTTTATGTTGAGTTATGTCGCTCTCAAGAACCTTAGCCCCAAATATTCAAATCGTAAACACTTGAACACTGAACCCCTTGTTGTGGACATAAACAAGTGTAGCGCGTCGCTCCGCGCGCGGTGACCTGCGGCATCTGCATTTTTTGTTGCGAACCCGCAACAAAGGAGCTTTAACGTATTTATTACTAGATATATAGAGATTTATTACTCTATATTTATTCATAGATGTATTTAACATTAAATACAATATTGTCCATTAATATTTTAATTGCTTATTATAAAAGATATCTTTTACAAACAAGAAAATCAAGATCATGATCTGTAGTAACTAGTTATATTTATGTTGGCAAACCCTAGATTGTAAGCTATTTTATATTGTAAAAACTTGCGACACCCTTACGTCCATGCATACATAGTTCTGAGCATGCATAAAGTTACTAGATAAAGTTACTTTTTGTAAAATAAAATAGAGAAATACTGAAAATATAATACAGGGAATCTCCAACACATGTATCGGAATCAATAAAATTAAAAATAAATGTGTACCATGATTTTTGACGAGACGCAGCGCTGCTGTCGCAAATTCACATAATAAAGATAAAGACTATAGAAGAACTTCACTGGTTCCCAAAAATCCGTATAATTAAAACTTTTCAGGTTGAAACTACTAGATGGTGCTGTCTACAAAAATTTATATTATTTTCCAAATTTATGCTCGCAAAGTGATCAATTTACTGGATTTGATGTTTCCATTAAAAAATAATTATGATAATAATAAACAAATAAATAAGCATCTAAATAACTAGCCACTAATTATAATGTTATTATTGTGCATTTTTAATGAAAATAAATTATTATTGTTTATTATTATTAGGTCTCTGGGAACCTACGCAAAAGAGATTCCGGCATTTCTGTATGCTGGCAAAAGAGTCCGGCATTTCTGTATGCCGGCAAAAGAGAGTCTGGCATTGTTTGTGGGCCAGCAGGAGAGAGTCCGGCATTTCTGTATGCTGGCAAAAGAGAGTCCGGCATTTCTGTATGCCGGCAAAAGAGAGTCTGGCATTGTTTGTGGGCCAGCAGGAGAGAGTCCGGCATTTCTTATGCTGGCAAAAGAGAGTCCGGCATTTCTGTATGCTGGCAAAAGAGAGTCTGGCATTGTCTGTAGGCCAGCAAAGGAGAGAATCCGACATTTCTGTGTGTCGGCATTTGAGAGTCTAGCATAGTTTGTAGGCCAGCAAAAGAGAGAGTCCGGCATTCTGTGTGTCGGCATTTGAGAGTCTGGCATAGTTTGTAGGCCAGCCAAGAAGAGAGTCCGGCATTTCTGTGTGTCACCATTTGAGAGTCTGGCGTTTAGGTGGGCCAACAAGTTAAGAGACTAGTATTTTTGGTGGGCCAGCAAATATAGAGTGTTCCGGCGTGTGCGATGGTCCGGCGCGTGTAGTGATCCGGCGCGCGTAGTGCTCCGGCATATACAGCAGTCCAGCATATAGAGAGGTCAGCATATTCATTAGTCTGGCAAGTCAAAAAGTCCGGCGGTTGTAGTGGTCCGACGAGTAGAGAGGTCCGGCATGTACAGTGGTCCGGCACATACAGTAGTCCGGCAAGTGAAGAGGTCCGACAAGCGTAGTGGTCCGGCAAAGAGAGTAGTATAATATGCAATGGTCCGGCATATAGAGGCCCAGCAATGGCATTGGTCCGGCGTGTGTTGTAGTTTACAGTGTGCAGTGGTCCGGCGCGGGTAGTGCTTAGGCACGTACAGTGGTCCGCGCATATGAAGTCGTCTGGCATGTAAAGTTGTCTGGTCTGTACAGTGGACGGGCATAATAGATAGTATATAATATAGAAGTATAAGGTGGTCCGGCAGAATCCATGTTCCATGTCCATGTATATTTGGATATGTGTAGTGTACCGGTATTTAAAGTGGTCTGATATTGAATACTCTGGCATATTCAAAACTATAACAAACTATAACAAATGATACCAAAAATAGACTAGTTAAATAGACATGCATCCAATGAACTTCATTTGTTCTAGATTCTGGACGAAACACCGCACGAACACGAAGGCAACAAACGATATTGCTCAAAGTCTTTGTAGTCACTGTACTGTACTCAAGATGGAGGTTGTCCGAACTCGTTTAAAGCTTATACATGAATCAATACAAACGTTCATAGCAACAGCCCAGTGTGCCCTAACAAACTTCAGTGGCAGCGTAGATGCCCTAATAGAACTAGAATTGATTGAGTCGAAATTAAAGAAAGCTATTCAAAGATTAGTCCCAGAAGTTCAAAGTTACTGTCAATCATCAGACCTACCCGAAGTTGATGAGGTCAGTCTTTATACATCAGCCCAAATTCAAGGTGAAGACCTTCTTGCGGAAATCGAGGTAACTATTAGGCAGAATCGAAATACTAGTACCAACAACCAAGCAAGTTCTACTAATAATGAAAACAACCACATGTCACACAGGTTACCTAAGTTGGAATTAGCTAAATTTGATGGAGAGGTTCTTAAGTGGTATCAATTTTGGGACCAATTTTCATCATCTGTGCACAACAGGAAAGGTATTAGTGATGTAGAAAAAATGTTGTATCTCCAAACAGCACTTGAAGGTGAAGCAAGGCAAGTTATAGAAGGGCTAGATACAACTAACAAAAACTATGAGATTGCGATCCGCACGTTACAAGAGAGATACGGTAAGCCCAGTACTATTATAGATGCTCATTACGTGGCCTTGTACCGGATAAAATCAGCAGCTACATATGAAATAAAAGATTGTAGATACGTTCTTAATGAAATCGAGCGACATTTGAGAGTACTTAGCTCCTTGGGTGAAAACGTAAACCACAATCATCTCAGAGTGATGATCATAGAGAAATTCCCCGAAAATCTTATTTACGAGTTAAGAATGAAAATGTCAGAAGGTGATGAATCGATTGGTAGTATAAGAAAGTACTTGGAAGATATCATATCAGCTAGAGAGACATCGAACAGGATAAAGAAACAAGCAAATAGATATAACCCTGAGTCAATAACAGGAGAAAACAAACCTAATTCAAACAAATTAACAGTTGGTTCCTTACACGTCAAATCACACGAACTAAAACAAAGAAATCAAGGACGCAAGTTCACGCACCCTAGGGACGACAAACCCGAATTTGAAAAAAAAGGGGGTTACAATTTTCGACAAACCCCACAAAAGAGAACACAATTTGGAAAGCCTAACAAGAAGGATGAGCCCCCAAGAAAGATTAGTAAAAGGAAGTGCATATTCTGTGATCAAAATCATTTTAATGATGAGTGTACAACTTACAAAAGCTTAAAGGAAAGAAAGTCTAAGCTGGAAGGTCGCTGCTACAATTGTTTTTCCAGTAACCATAGAATTAAAGAATGCAAGGTAAATCGCAATTGTAGACATTGTGGTAAACGTGGTCATCACAACCGAGCTTTATGCCCAAACCATCGTGTAATGGCACATTTGTCAGAATCCGTTCAAACAAAAAATTTGCATGTGAAGAGCCATGACACCACATTATTACAAACTTGTTTGGTCACAGTATGCAATACAGAGATGAGCACGAAGCAAACTAACTGCAGAATACTGCTTGATTGTGGAAGCCAAAGGTCGTATATCACCGAGGCTACCGCTAAGGCTTTAAGTTTGCATACTACTGAAAAGGTGAATTTATGTATATTTACCTTTGGTTCTCAGACACCCCACCAAATGGAAAGTTCAGTGGTTGATCTCAACTTGCTAACTAGAACTGGTGTTACCAGATCTATCCATGCTAATGTCGTTCCCCTTATAACAAATGGCATAAAAACACCCGTGTTTGAAAACCCAGCAAAATTATTTAATAAAGCCATGCTCAATAACCTGACATTAGCCGATGATGGCTCAGGTGGTGAATCAATAGATATATTAATTGGCAATGATTATTATCACTCCTTCATGTCCCAAGAAAAGATACAAGTCACGGATGACCTTTTCCTAGTAAACTCCGATTTTGGCTGGGTGTGGTCAGGAAAAATTAACAAGAAGATAGATAGTTCTGACCAATTATCAGTATTAACATATTTTCAGTCAAATGCAGTGTTTGATGACAAATTGAACGAACCAGACCTCCCGCTAAAACTATATGACGTGAAAAGATTATGGGACCTAGAGTCAATAGGTATTACGGACTCTCCGAAACTAACGCGTGATGAAGAAGCTATTGAGCAATTTAATGAAACTATACAATATAAAGAGAACCGGTATTATGTGCGTTGGCCGTGGACCGAGTTTCCACCCGATCTTCCTAATAACTTGGGTTTAGCATGGGGTCGCCTTAAGAGCTTGTTGAATCGTTTAAATGAAACAGAGATAGTTTCGTATGATAAAGTCATTCAGGACCAACTACAGAAAGGAATCATAGAAGTAGTACCAAATCCTACACATTCTAAGGAACACCCAGTACACTATCTGCCACATCATTGTGTGCGCAATCGGAATAAACCCTTACGTATTGTATATGACGCCTCAGCAAAGGTGGCTGACAAACGAAGTCTCAACGAATGTTTGTATCGGGGTCCTCTGATGCTCGAAGACCTCACGGGGTTACTAATTAAATTCAGAGAACACCCGATAGGCATAGTCGCAGACGTCGAAAAGGCTTTCCTGCAATTAGGCCTTCAAGACTCACACAAAGATGTGACAAGGTTTCTTTGGGTCAAAGACAAGAACCGTGAACCTAATCAGGAGAATATTGTGCACTTGAGATTTTGTCGTGTTCCATTCGGTGTTATATCAAGCCCGTTTCTACTGAACGCCACAATTAAATATCATTTAACGCGCTCAAAGAGCAGCTGGATGAAGCAATTATCGGAAGATCTATACGTGGATAATATAGTAACAGGAGCAAAAACAATGTCAGATGCACTTACCTTGTATAAAACAGCCAGACAAACTTTCGATGGTATATCTATGAACTTGCGCGAATGGAACTCAAACTCGACAAAGTTGTTATCTCAAATACCTGATAAACTTCTACAAAATAATGTTGGTCCAGTTAAAGTATTAGGTATGATGTGGGACGTAAATAATGATCAACTTCAATTGAATACAAACATAAAAATTTGTAGCCCAAAACCAATTCAAACAAAACGTGACGTGCTAAAACGCATAGCTTCAATTTACGATCCTTGTGGCCTGGCAGTACCCGTGTTATTACCAGCGAAGGTATTCTTTCAAAAGCTGTGGAAGGAGAAAGTTAAGTGGGATACGAAGTTTGATAAAAACCTATGCACAGAATGGAGTAATTTAGCAGCCAAATTCTCTTACCTTGATAATATACACCTCAATAGGTATTACGGACAAAATTTGAGCGCATCTGAAATCAACGGGGTTAAGTATGAGCTGCATTGCTTTACGGATTCGTCCGTGGAAGCATACGCCGCAGTTATTTACATACGTTGTGGCTCTATTGTCAGTTTCGTCATGGGCAAATCTAGGCTAGTCCCGACAAAGGATCAAAACAACTTGCAAATACCACGGCTGGAACTGCTAGGCGTACTCATCGGCTCCAGACTAATGGCTTACGTAACTAGATTCTTGCGTTTAGACGTTGAAACGCAATATTTATGGACTGACAGTCAAGTCGTTTTGAGTTGGTACAAATCAGAAAAGCTACTTCCACCGTTTGTGACGCGTAGGATTAATGAAATTAAACAGAATAAAGCGCTGCAACTTAAATATGTACCGAGCAGTCTCAACCCAGCTGATGTAGGTACAAGACCGACGCGAGTAGATTCTTATAAAAGCTGGCTCACGGGACCTGAATTTTTAACGAAAGACTCGAGACAGTGGCCTCGTCTCGATATTGATTCAGATGCCCAAACTCTGAACGCTTTGGCCGAGGAGGGTCTTCGAAGCACAGAACCTACAAACATAGCCAGCCAAGATACAACGGAACCGATTGTCACAGATGATTTTACTAAAAGAATACTAGAAATTCAGACAGAATATTTCCCAAAAGAAATGTCCAGCAAGATAACCGATTTAACAAGATCCCTAAAATTATGTAAAGATCAAAATGGAGTTATCAGATGCAGAGGTAGATTTCAATACACAGACTTGCCTCATGATCAAAAGGAACCTATACTACTGCCGAAACATTCTGAGTTCACAGAAAAAATAATATCCGAACTACACCGCAAAAATTATCACGTAGGAGTCTCGCACACGTTAGCACTATTAAGGCAAAAATATTGGGTTCCTCAAGGCAGAGCAACTGTACAAAGAGTGTTAAAGAAATGCCCACAGTGTGTGAAATATGGTGGAGGTCCATACAAATTGCCAGCAATGCCTGATCTACCAAAAGAAAGGGTAAATCTTAGTTTACCCTTTACGTACACAGGATTAGACTATTTCGGCCCGCTTTATGTAGATGAAACACCTAAAGAGAAACGGTGGGTATGCTTATTCACCTGCTTATCAATAAGATCAATTCACATGGAAGTTGTGAAAGATATGTCTGCTGAAGAATGTGTATTAGCCATAAGGAGGTTTGTTGCTGTGAGAGGACTACCAAAATTGATAGTGTCAGACAATGCCTTACAGTTTAAGCTAACTGCAGAAGTGCTAATCTCCGATTATTGTATCAAAAATAGAGTACGCTGGAAGTTCATTCCAGAGCTAGCTCCATGGTTCGGCGGTTTCTATGAACGATTAATAGGCATAGTCAAACATAGCATGAAGAGAACGCTAGATAAGCATTTACTAAATCACAACCAACTCTGTACCGTAATAAAAGAGATAGAAGCGGTGATAAATACAAGACCCTTGACGACAGTAGGCGCAGAGCTAGAACACATATTGACTCCAGCTGATTTTCTCAGGGTAGGCGGACCAATTACAACGGAAACGTCTGATCGAGACTACTTTGGAACAGCTACAGTAACCAAATACAATTTGATTGAAGGTTGGAAACGCGGTCAGACTATTCTTTCAGAATTTGCAAAAATGTTTACCCAACAGTATTTGAACAGACTTCGTGAGCGAAGTGACAAACACAAGGAACCGAGGTCGGTAGTTAATAGACCACCAAAGTTATCAGAGATGGTTCAGTTAAGATCGGATTCTAGTAGGGCACACTGGAAAGTAGGTCAGATAATAGAATTAATAAAAGGTTCGGATGGACACGTAAGAGTAGCAAAAGTCAGATTGCCAACGGGAGAAACTTTGACACGATCAATAGGTCATCTCTATCCACTTGAAATTGATGACACTCAGAGTACAGTACCACCAACAGTTGCGGAAAACCCCACAGTTAGGGTTAGTCCCGAACCTGAGCAAGAAAATCGAACAGTTAGCCCACAACTGATCCAGATTGAGCAACCGGCATGCGAGAACCAAGATCATGTAGCTTCTCCAGTAAAGCAACCTGTGACCACCACCGTACCTGAAATCCCAAACCAGACTACAACATATATTGCTAAACGACCTGTCAGAGCTTCAGCAGTCAAGGCTAGAGAAAAGTTGAAAAAGTGGACATCACAATTAGCAGTCCTATTATTTGAACACCAATAAAGATTATTTTATTATGCTTATAAATTCAGTTACCTTTTCATTTCCTACTCCATTTCTTTGGGCGGGGAATGTCGCGAATGCGAAGGCAATTACCCACACATACAAATTACACATACAAGTTACACACAGAAATAAATCTATGTAAGTACATGTACGAGTTGGATATATGCAAGGTGGGACCTACGCATATATACATGAACACAAGTAAGTATTTGAGTTAAAGTCCAGACAGTGATAACTGACAGAACGAAGATTCTGTGGAATGACGTGAGTAGCAATACCGTCGTGGAGGGAAGACCCGGCATGGTGCGGCACTTCCGATAGAGCTCGCGACGCGTGCGCACGTCCGCCGCCGCTATAATATACGATAGTGCAACTCCTGAGTAAACTGAGTAAGTAGGCTTACAAACGTACTGCATGAATCTCTGGTTTATTATGATGAAGTGTTTGTTACCGTGTGTACCCAAATTATGTCTCACAGCAGGAAAGTCGGACAACCGACGTATAGTTAAGTTTCCCTTCAGATAGGGATCCAAGGCTCCAGATCACATCACAGAACAGAGATTTGTATTGCGAGGCTTGGGGTGGCTAAAAAGGGGAGGTTGGAGGCCACTGGGGGGCAACCCCCAAACTATCAAGTACCTAGGAGCGTATTACCTCTAACACCAAACATCTGTCATATTATACACCTTATAGTACTTCATGGAGTGCCAGGTGCAGGGCGCTTCACGACACCGATGCCGACGGAACATCGTCGGGTTTTTAATCGGGCGTCGCGTCTTATGAGACGTCGAGTCCGACATAACCCGTCCGCCCACCCAGCGGATGGGTATGCGTAAATGCATTTTCCCCACGTACAAAAAGAAAAAAAAATGGGTGTAAGCTACTTCTATACCAAATTTCATTCAAATCAGTTCAGCTGTTACAGAGTTGAACGGGAACAAAAACACTTACCTACTTAGACACAAACTTTCGCATTTATAACATTAGAGTCGACTAGGATCACCTACGTGATAATATTCAAGGGTGATCAATGGACACTAGAGTCGCCCGAGTGCATCCTAGTTGAATGGACGTCTCGTAGCACCCTAGTACTAGTGAGAACCGAGTAGCTCACGAGCGACCTCTTCCTACGAATCTTTTAGCGGAGACTATCGAGTCCAATCTTCCCGATTTATCTTTAGTATAAAATCTTACTTAATTTACTAAAGTCGACAAGCTATCGCTATCGGTTTCAATGCGCTGTCAGACTAATATACTTCTACGTTATGGTGTGCGATGTTAAACGCGCCTCCGACTCGCCTCTTCAGTGAGCGTTGCACCTTACGTTACAACTTGGGTCTAAATGTTAGTACACAGATTTTAAAACCGCAATCGGTACAGAGCCGAAGCGAACCATTCTTGAGCGCTGACTCTAACACATAATTTGAAAGGTGAACCCGAGTAATAGTTAGTCGCCGGCGCGGCGCCTCCGCTCGGATCACGTATTATTCCACGGGTCTGTGACTTCTAGAGCTCGGATGTGGAATTCTTCAGTAAAATACAATAAGTGGGACAAATCATTTATTCAATATTCTTTTACAAGTCGGTACTTAATTGCAATTTTGTTACGCTTATTATAGGAAAGGAATTCATGTCATAACGTGGACGTGTACGTTCTAGAACATGAGGTGTGATAGTCATTGTCATGTAGCATCCGCCGACACCATACAACCCGACTACGTACGTTAGTGTATCGTGAAGAAGCAACGGGGGGGAGGCGGGGAGTCGCCCCGAGGGGGCAGATTGTCGTACACGAGGAGCTGCAGCACGATGCCGAGCGGCGCGCCCCCCGCCCCCGCCCCCGCCCCCCCGCGCCCCCCGCCGGGCGCTCGGTCGACAACTCCATATAATAAAATGATAATGACAACGTTGTACAATGTAACGTCACCCGCGGGCGAGGTGAGGCGCCCCGCACCGCCCCGCACCGCCCCGCACCGGCCGGCCTGAGAATACAGTCATCTAATACTATGCTAATGTGAAGAACACAAGAAAGTTCTACATGTGTATGAGTGTGTGTGTGTGTGTGTGTGTGTGTGTGTGTGCGTTTGCAGCGTAGAGCACGCGACACGTCAGTCGGCCGGGCGCGGGTGCGGCGGGTGCTGCGGCGGCGGCGGGGGCGGAGGCGCCAGGAAGGGCGGCGCGCCCCACGGCGGCGGGTTGAACCCGCGCCACGCGCCCAGCATGCCTGCGGACACACCACACCGCTCGGTCGAGGATAATTTCTCTATGTGAATACTAATATAAGTATAGAATGGACAACTTCGTTATTTGTACAGAATGTTCGGTTGGCCGACGGACATACTCTGGGAGTTACTCGTCATAGGAATAATTGGACCAACGCTGAAATCGCCTCAAATATATCGGCCGTTTCGCAGATATAATTCATCCAACCTCGACCTCGAACAATGTTTAACTTCAACATTTCCAAACTCCGCGCGGCAACGCACTGCGCCCGTCACCCTGAGATGTTAGATGTTTAATCTCTGTATGCCCAGTAATTACGCTGGAAGCATTGCCCTTCAATCCGGAACACGGTAATGCTTGCACACTACTGCTTGGCGGTTGAATAACTGGCAAAGGTGTGGCTTCCCCAGACGGACTGCAAGAGTCCTACCGCTACAGTATATTTATGTATGTAAAGGTGGAACGCCGCCTCGTTCTCGACATGACGTTGTAATGTCGTATCGCGCGAGGCGAGGGGAGGGGAGGCGAGGCGAGGCGAGGCTCGCACACTCGCGTGCACTCACCGGGCGGGGGCGGCATGTGCGGCGCGGGGCCTCCCACCATCTTGTCGTTCTGAAAACACATAACTCGCAGTTACCGACTGTCACATGCACGCGCTGCGCTCGGTACATACGCGCCACGGTCAAGCCGTCAGCCGAAGCACCGCGCACGGCCACCGGCCGGACGTCCACACCACACCATACGTATTACCAAATTATTACTGTTTACAACTTCTTATTGGACCTAACTTTTTATATATAATTAAAATGAAGGGAAGTCTCGAGCCCGCGGGACCGCTCCCCTAGTTCCAGGAGTGGGGGCTCTATCTTCAATTATTGTGTATATGTTACGGCTAAAACCCGAAGTACGGCTACACCTAGTTTTAACCGGGTAGAACTAGGTGTAGCCACTTACTCTTGGTTAAATCTAGTATTAGCCGATTGTTTTCGGGTAAAACTAGGTCCAACCAAAACCTAGTGGCTGATACTAGGTCAACTAGCCGATATCATGCTGGCTACAACTAGATCTAACCAATCCCTGTTGGATAAAACTAGGTGCAAACAAGTTCAAACGCGTGACGAGACCGCGCGAGCCGCGCGCCCCCGCCGCCCCCCGCCCCCCGCACATCCGCGTTCGTCCTTCGGTCCCGGCGCTTGAGGTTTTATATGCATTGCGCCGTTGTACAAATCAGAGGGTATCGATAATGTACATCCCAATAATGTACGACCCGATTTGGTTGGACCTAGTTCTAGCCGGAATGATAACGGCTAAACCTAGTTTTACCCGAAAACAATCGGCTAATACTAGATTTAACCAAGAGTAAGTGGCTACACCTAGTTCTAACCGGTTAAAACTAGGTGTAGCCGCACTTCGGGTTTTAGCCGTAACATATACATAGACAAAATATACAAATAAGAGTGACAATGTCCCTAGAAAGATGCGTAACCCGATTGTAGTTACCGATAAGGACGTGAGATGCCGCTAGTACTTTAATATGCGACACGATCGTCACGATTATTGCTCGACTTTAATAATTTTAACAAAAGAAAAACATACTCCAACAAAATAGTCTGAAAAAGAAAGCACTATCGAGCCGTTCCCGGCGCCCGAGTAGGGGTGCCGGCTTCTTCGTCGGCTCCACTTCACCGAATGATACTTCCTGAATGCAAATGCTTGACTTTTTCATGAAAACACCAAAATCGCTAAATCTTTGCATAATCCCATTATCGAAGATGGCCTCAAAAATGTAAGAAAGAAAAAGCGATCGAATTTTTCAAAAAAATAATATGGAGATGAGAGTATAACTGTGTATAGGATGGCAGGTACCTGGCGGCCCGGCCCCGGCCCCGGCCCCGGCCCCGGCCCCGGCCCCGGCCCCGGCCCCGGCGGCGGCGGCGGCGCGGCGCCCGGCGGCGGCGGCTGCGGCCCTGCGCACGGAGCACGCGTTACTCGCCACGCACAAGCTTATTTTCATATTTATTTTATTGTCTAATTTAGGGTTCACATAATTTGATAAAGTTTAGGCTTGATCTATTTCAAAATTCTAAAAATGTTAAAAAAAAATCTCGTCGTGGAGACGGTTCGAAGGGTTAAATAACAACTAACAAAACGCGTACAGATATACAGACATATTTATTTCACTTCAATGGAGAACGGAATTTGTCGAAGTCGACGGAGACTCGTACGAAACTCTCTTTTCTCTAACATTTTCACTATTTACTTTGTTCACAGAGAATGTCTAATATAGGGCGCTCTCTCTTACACAATTGTATGAAAATGAAAAGGACGGCATTAGCACCGTGGCCGACTGTGAATTGGTCTGTGGGTTCGACCATTTTTTTTTTCTCTTTCCTCCTTTAAGGACTTTGGCGTCGCACGTCTTATGCATTTGCCAGTATCAAGTATACTTATATATTTTCAAGTTTTGTTAAATAATATCAAACAAGTCAATGTCGAGCAAAGCAAGTCACGGTCAAGTCCAAGTCATGCCCCAGTAAAGTGGTGAAAACTTTACTAGAGCCTTCTACGGAGTTTTGGAAACAACACGAAAATTCACGTTTCACGACATTATACCATTCACCAATACTCGTGCATGTTCACGAACACTTAACGGTTAAAAATTTACAGTTTTTACACATTAACACTCGAAATAACACAAGTTTTGGAAAATAATTAAATGACGCGACATGATATGTTCACGTTCCCGCCAAAACACCCGATCATTATTTTAAAGTGTTAGGCTGCGTTAGGGACTGTCGAGCGGAATTCGGTGCGTTGACGTAAATAAGAATGTTCACTCGCATGCCTGCCTCGAACGCCACGCCCACTTTTTATTTCTCGTGGATAAAGCTAACGTTCGGTCACAGCGGGCACGCGTCCTATATATGTTCGTTATCTGCGACCGATGACGTGCAGTCTCTGATCTCTATTAGACATTATCCGTGAACAGTCTGCAGTCCATTCGGCAGACTGTGTAACCTGACCGCGTCTGTCGGTCAGGTAGATATGTATGTAAATATATAAATATATAGGTACAGGGTTACAACGAAAGGTTATGCTAAGCCGAAAGGAGCTCATAGTATTCAAGATTGTGAACAACTTTTACTATGGGACCAACTCAGAAAATCAAATCAAGAAAAAATAAAATCGAATCGAGAAAAAATAATCAGTTCTTCGATACATTTTGTAGAGTGCCAGTGACATTTTTCTTTAGAACATTAGTTTTTTCTCGATTTCAGGGTTGGTCCCATAGAATAGAATACCACTTATTAATAGGTCGAATTACAACTAGTAACAACAACAACAACATAGTAAAAGTTTAATGATGAGTACTACGAGCCCTTTTCGGCTTATCATACCCTTTCGTTACAACCCTGTATATAGATTATTTATGTCCGAATATTAGATATAGGAGAAGCGGTTACCGAGCCAGGGCGCGGCGGGCGGCGGCGGCGGCGGCGGGAGCCCTGCGGACAACACGCGCATGAGCACCCACACTACTACTGCGGGCCCGACACGCACCGACACCGGTGCAGGCCGGGCCCCCGACACTCCAGGTCTGGCCGCTACATGATACACCGACGTCGTGCTTCAACCCGAGCGCCCGTGTGTGGAGTGTGTGTGGAGTGTGGGCGGAGAGTGGGCGGAGAGTGGGCGGGGCACACGTCTCGACAGAACTAATTACTTTACCTTTCCGATCAACTTCATTAGCGACTGAGACGTGTAACAATAAACATATTTCTCATCCATAACTATCATCAAACGAGCAGAGTTTCGGCAGCCCACGTCGGCGCCGCCAGCGTCCGTCCGACTAACGGACGGACGGACGGACGGACGGACGGACGGACGGACGGGGAGTAAACTTATGACAATTATTGTTGTGAACCAGTCCGTTCAGTGTACGGGAGGCGACTGACCGGGCGGCGGCATGAGGGCGCGCGCGGGCTGCGCGGCCGCGAACAGCGGCGCGGGGGCGAAGCGCCGCCCGCCGGCGCCCGCGCCCGCGCCCGCGCCCGGCGGCGCCTCGCCCAGCTCCGCCATCAGCGACATGTACTCCTCGTCGATCTTCGCCTGCGACACAGAACGGTAACACTCAGGTGCATAGATTCATTCTTCATATCGTGTAAGTGTAAGGCACAGATGAATAGAACTAGATACCTAGTCTAGGACGAGCCTAGCGCGCAATACATAAGTTTTATAAGACTTATATAAGACGCCGCCCCAAACATTGAACCTCAGTTCCGACCAAGTGCCAGAGCTGTGCGTGCGTGCGTGCGGCTTACAAAATAAGACGGTTGTTTTATTTTCCTGACTACCAACAGTAAATAAAAATGACTATCTGTGCAGTGAAATTGTGTGGAAAGTCATCCGCGCACTCAAACTACAAAAAAGACGAAATAACTTTTCATCGGTAAGTAAAATAATTCAGTTTTACAAGACATAGAAGAGCTCAGCGTATAATGGACACGTCGTAACTTATCCCTTTTCCTCATTGCGAGTATCCCATGCAGTTGTCCCTTTCTGGCGAACGCACGTATAAAGTAGTGTTGTGACTCATTAAACAAAACGCAGACTTGCGTTTTCGATTTTCACCATACCGTAAAGGGATTCGAACACTGATGAAAACTAACTAACTAAACTGTGCACTCGGGACCTTCTGCTTGGACTAAACGCGTGAGACTGTGGTGAGACTAGAGAAAAAAATCAGAAGCAGGGCTGGATTTAGGTACGTTGAAAACGATAGCACAAAAATTTTAAAAGTATAGTATTTACAAAAAAATATAGTATGCTTTATTATTTTTAACCTATTTCCAAAAAAATAAAGAGGTTCTCAAGTAGTAGTTTTTTTTATTTTATTTTTGTTACTCGGAACTCCGTCGTTTATGAACCGATTTAAAAAATTATTTGTTAATCCTCAATGATGCATATTTCACTAAAATGCGTAAATACGCATCATTGCATTTCATCAATTCCCGTGGCCGTCTGTAGCATTCTTCATTCTTTGATTATTTTTCTGATTTTTCATCAGTTCCACTTCACCAAATTATACCTACTTTCTGTGGACTTCTTTCTGTTACAATGCTGGACTTGTCGATGAAAATACCAAAATCGCTATATGTGTACCTATCATATTTGAGGAATGTCCTCAATTCCAAATGAATCCCATTAATAGAACTGGATTTTGATGAAAATCAAATTTGGAAGTATCTCTTTAAAATTAAAAATAAAATTCCAAATCGGTTCATAAATGACGAAGTTCTGAGTTGAGGTAACAAAAAAAATAAAAAACATTCTACTTGAGAACCTTTCCGTTTTTTTGGAAATAGGTTAAAAATAATGAAGCGTAAGTATTATCCTTTTATAATTTTTGTCCTATCGTTTTCAACGTACCTAAATCCAACCCTGGTGATATTGCCGAAAGGGTTCTTTGTTCTTTGACAAAAAGCCGCGGTGCGGTCGCCGAAAGGCGATGCATCTTTTGATGCCGCGCGCTGCGTAGTAATTATTATCTAGTCTGTGATCCGCGGGGCTCCCGAAGGGATGCGAGTTTATGATTTTTTAGTCGCACGCGCTTGCTTGATGCTTCCGGTCGTTACCGTTGCAGTTAAATACTAGGAATTTTACAACAATGTTGCGTCAATAGAAACTAATAGTAGATAATTTTGTTATGCAGCGTGTAGGAAATATGATTCTCAGTTTTCAATCCCATCTTGAATTAGATGTACGTACAGGTGACAATACACATGATTCAGGACATCCGCGAGTGCACGACACTGAGGAAGAATTAGTACTTTAATGGTGTTGTGTAGTAATGTTATGTTAGTGAGTTGAGATTCGAGTGAGTGCGATTACTATGGCAGAGCGGCAGTCGACCCAAGTGTTCGCCCCATCACTACGGAACGTACTAACTCGGTACAGTGGTGGGCGTAACTTTGATGATAGCCAATGGGAATTATTTGTCACGCTCCGCGCACCCCGTGCTTTCCTCAAACTGTGGTGACTTTTGATCGGACCAAAACCCGCGTGACGAGGTATCTGGTTCATCTGTGGTCCACGCGAACGAAATCGCCAGTTTAATATATTTAAAATGTTGACATGTTAACTACACTCTTGTATTAGGTGATATCGTGTAAAATATCGGGTGTGTGTACCTTGTCGGGCGTGTGGTGTCGCGCGGTGTGTGTGGAGCGGACGTACCTTGTCGGGCGTGTGGTGTCGCGGGGCGTGTGTGGAGCGGACGTACCTTGTCGGGCGTGTGTGGAGCGGACGTACCTTGTCGGGCGTGTGGTGTCGCGGGGTGTGTGTGGAGCGGACGTACCTTGTCGGGCGTGTGGTGTCGCGGGGCGTGTGTGGAGCGGACGTACCTTGTCGGGCGTGTGGTGTCGCGGGGTGTGTGTGGAGCGGACGTACCTTGTCGGGCGTGTGGTGTCGCGGGGTGTGTGTGGAGTGGACGTACCTTGTCGGGCGTGTGGTGTCGCGGGGTGTGTGTGGAGCGGACGTACCTTGTCGGGCGTGTGGTGTCGCGGGGCGTGTGTGGAGCGGACGTACCTTGTCGGGCGTGTGGTGTCGCGCGGTGTGTGTGGAGCGGACGTACCTTGTCGGGCGTGTGGTGTCGCGGGGCGTGTGTGGAGCGGACGTACCTTGTCGGGCGTGTGTGGAGCGGACGTACCTTGTCGGGCGTGTGGTGTCGCGGGGTGTGTGTGGAGCGGACGTACCTTGTCGGGCGTGTGGTGTCGCGGGGCGTGTGTGGAGCGGACGTACCTTGTCGGGCGTGTGGTGTCGCGGGGTGTGTGTGGAGCGGACGTACCTTGTCGGGCGTGTGGTGTCGCGGGGTGTGTGTGGAGTGGACGTACCTTGTCGGGCGTGTGGTGTCGCGGGGTGTGTGTGGAGCGGACGTACCTTGTCGGGCGTGTGGTGTCGCGGGGCGTGTGTGGAGCGGACGTACCTTGTCGGGCGTGTGGTGTCGCGGGGCGTGTGTGGAGCGGACGTACCTTGTCGGGCGTGTGGTGTTGCGGGTTGTGTGTGAAGCGGACGTACCTTGTTGGGCGTGTGGTGTCGCGGGGTGTGTGTGGAGCGGACGTACCTTGTCGGGCGTGTGGTGTCGCGGGGCGTGTGTGGAGCGGACGTACCTTGTCGGGCGTGTGGTGTTGCGGGTGGTGCCCCGGGCGGCGCGCGCGGCAGTCGCGCGCGATGTGCCCCGCGCCGCCGCAGGAGGAGCAGACCACGGAGGAGGTGACGTTGGGCCGGTCGGGGCACAGCCAGGTGCGGTGGTCGGTGGCGGTGCAGTTGGCGCAGCGCTGCGCCTCGTTCTCGCGCAGCGTGCCGTTGAGCTGCGCCAGCTCGCGGAGCTGCATGCGGCGCAGGTCGTTCTGCCCCTCGGGCACCTCCACGCCCTGCCGGATCACCTCCTTGATCTTGTCGACGGCCTTGTGCACGGCGTCGGCGGAGGTGGCCGTGATGTACGCGTGCAGCGGCTCGTCCTCGCCGGGCAGCGGCTGCCCGTCCTTGCGGCCCACCTTGCCCTCCTTCACCGACCCCTTGCCGCGGATTATTATCTTCGCGCCGGTCTCCTTCTCCATCGCTACACACACACACACACACACACGGGCCTCGTTACGGGCTCGCGAGGCGGCGCGCGCGACTCTCGGTCTACACTCGAGGAGCGCCCGCCGTCATCCGAAGAATCGTTCCAATTTCCCATCACATACTCATATATATATTTTTTCGGATTAAATTTATGAGATTTTTTTTTTGGGGTTTTTTCAAACTGAAAGTTAAATCGATAAATAAATATAATTGATAAAAAGGCATAAAACACCTAATTTATATTACTAATTATGAATAATTGTAAGTAGCTGCTTTTCATTTATGATTATTGTCATATTATTTCGTTCGGCTTTATCATTATCTGTGATGTGCGCATGTAATGACGCGCATCTAGATACTAGACATTCAGCTTCATATTATTTGCTTGTTAATTATTTACCCTTACGTTATAGTTGTGCGCACGAACACCTGCACACGTTGTATAGCCATAGCCTCTGTTCTGTGGCTCGGGTGTTCTTAATAACACTTTGTTAAAGTGCTTGAAATTTTTTGGCATTGTGAGGATGCGCGATTTGGTATATTTTATTTCAAAATCGCTGCGCTCGATGTAACTTGATATTTGGATTGGGAACATATAAACGAACAAAAAAAATCAGATAACATAATGTCCTTAAGTGTCACGTGATGGAAATAATTTAGAGTAAAGCAAAGCGACTTTTAATATTTTGAAATCCTTTTTTTTTTAAACCATCTGCGAATACTAAGTGCGGTGGTAAATAAATAAACAGTAATTTTATCAATAAATTAAAATTAAAATATTTTTGAGGTAGTATACATAACCTTATGTATACTACCCATTTAGTTTGCAGACCGAATGCAATTATCCTAACGGAAATGCCTATCGTCCCTATCATTGCTTTTAGTACATATTTTAAAACGAATGAAACGCTTCGCATAACTTTTCAAACACTAAGTATTTTAAAATATTAAGTAAGTCACTTTGCAATGTTCATGTATAATTATCTCCATAACGTGACACTTTAGGACATTATAGTATCTTTTATCTTACATTTTTTGGTCGTCTGTATGTTCCCATTTCAAATAATAATATACAATTACAGGTACTACGAAACCGTAATTTTGAAAAAAAATTGTAAATGGCGGATCGGGACAGTGCCAGCCTCCATTAAAAAACTTTCCAACCCCTTTATGTGTACTCTTAGTGTTTTTGGCTATCTAACTAAAACAAAATAAATTGTAATTTGGTTAGTAACTGTTTGTCACTAAGTGGTTGTATTGTATGTGGTGAGGTTGTCGCGCGAGGCACCTTTAAGCGTGTTCCCGCGCGGGCCGATGAGGAGCCCTACGAAGTTGATGTCGGGGTGCTCCTCCTGCGGGATCATCACCTTGTCGTGCACGCGCACCACCGGCGGCCTGCGGAGACGCACACGGGTGAGATGAGGCGAGGTACGGCGGAGGTAGAGAGAGAGAGAGAGAGAGAGAGAGAGAGAGGTAGAGAGAGCTCACTTGTAGTCCGGCGGCGGCTTGAAGTCGGGGTTGATCTGCTGCATGCGCTGCACGAGCGTGTGGCGCTGCTCCTCGAGCTTGCGCCGCGTGCGGTACTCGCGCGTGTTCAGCCGCTTGCCGTCCGTCGAGTAGATGGGCTCCGGGGACGGCGACCTGCCGAGGGAGGCCGGCCCGTCAGCGAGGGCGCTGCGGTGCGCCCTCGCTGACCGGTCACGGGCTGCCTAGCCTAACGCAATGACAACACAATCTATCTATTAAATTGAACCTGAAATATTGAATCGTTAGGTTAGATCGTTAGCCCTGAAAATAACTTGGTTATTGTGAAACCGGCGACGCTGTAAAAGAGTCGATTAGATCGGTTAGAGATCGATTAGCGAGCGGTATTCGACCTGCAACACGAAATCGATGCGCATTAGTGTGTCGAGGCGCTCCTCGCGCCTCGCGCCTCGCGCCTCGCACCTCGCGGACCCACCCGCGGCTTCTACATTTAGAACCAAATTTTGATCTCTCTGTGCTATCTTTGACATTATACCTACCTACTATTAACATACCTACCCAATATATTTTTTTCAAATGCATTAACAATCTCTACATAGTTTAAAATATAGTAGATTTCCGCGTCTGTCTGTCTGTATATCCGCTAACTTCTCCTAAACCACGAAACGGATCTTGATGCGGTTTTCACCATCAGCTAGATTTTTTCCTCGGAATGTTTATATATAAAAATGTTATTTTAGTAGAAATACGATTTTAGCACACTTAAAATCCGCAAATTTGTCCTTTAGGGCAGATTTCATTATAGTTATCTCTTTTACTGCATAGCTTTCCGCGTGTTCTTTCGCACTATTTGACGGCTGTAAACAGACTACAGCGGAGCCGAATTCAGAACGTCATTTTCAAGGTAAAAACCTTAGAATAACTACCTATAGAAGGTAGGTTTCCAAACAACGCCTTCTCAACACGTAAGCTACAAATTCGCTATGAATGTGTGCTGTTTACATGTCTCGTCACGCACACAGAAGCAAACATAACGTGGCCAGATAAAATGTATTCCTCTAAATTGTGTAATTGGTTCATTGATACAACTGTTCCATACATTGATTTAAAAGTAAGGATATGCGCATACCGCATTAAGCGCATATTTAAATTGTACCTATGTACATTACATTATCAGCCAGAAGACGTCCACTGCTAAACATAGGCAATGTCGACGGTCCACCTAGTGGGAGGCCTGCCTACGCTTCGTCTTCCGGTTTGTGGTCGCCCCTCAAGAACCTTTCTTCCCCATCGGTTATCGGTTCTTCGAGTGATGTGGACTGCCCATTGCCACTTCAGCTTGCAGAGCTATAACAGTGGCTTTGGTTCTTCGGCGAGTATACTCGTTTCGGATTTCATCGCGCAAAGAAACTAGGAGCATAGCTCTCTCCATTGCCCGCTGCGTGACTCTGAGTTTTTCCAAAAGGTCAGAAGTCAAAGACCCTGTTTCAGTTCCATATGTCATCACTGGCAACACACATTGGTTGAAGACCCTTGTCTTCAGGCACTGTAGGATTTTGGACGAGAATATATCACGCAACCCGAGAATATTTCCCGAACGCTGCCTATCCGAGTTCGATCCTTCGAGCGACCTCTTTGTCGAAGTTGGACTTACCTAACTGGACAGTCTGTCCAAGGTAAATATAATGGTCAACAACTTCGAGAGTACCGTTCGAGAGACCTTGCGATTTTTTCACTATCACCTGACTCAGTGACGGACTTGGTGCCACTTATGGCACTAATTGAACGGCTTACATTTCGAGAATGTACTTGGTTTCTATAGGTAGTTATTCTAAGGTAAAAACCTAGCTTTAGTAAAATATCATTGATACATAATTTAAAAATATATATATACATATAAATAATTGTTCTAAATTACAAAATAAATGTTATTTAATTAGATTTTGCTTTTAGTTTGCCCCCTTTTTATACCATAATACTGATTTTATATTGAGGCTGACGAAATAGTGCAATAATAGTAATAACGCAACATGGAGGTGAGCCGTAGGCGCGAGCAGTGTCTTGTCGTGTTCAGTAGATAGGGCGGAGGGACCGCGACGTACATCACTAGAGACGAGCGAGCCTCGCCCTGCATCACCTCCCTCTCACACGATACAATATAACTCGCCTATGGGGTCGAGAGCGGGCGTTGCGCTTACCATCAGGCGAGCGATGTGTTCATATCTTCGGTTACTTGTATAAATAAAATACAAACCGGTGGAAGTTCGGGTGAGAACACGGTCGCGTGTCGCGGACGCATGTTTCGAGTTCAAAAATAATTATATCGTCATCACCTTTCATTCATTCTTTTACAATAATACGACGGAGAAACAGAAACGAGACGCAACCTGCTTCCGTCTTTCCGAACCGGGACAATCCGGAGTTGGTATTCTAGAACGTGAATATGTACCTACTTTCTAGACAAGTGTGCTAACATCTTCGGCCACATCGCCGCTTCCCATCGGGTGACATTCGCGTCGAACGCATGCCTAGTCCGTTGTAAAACCAACCAAACTAAAAACCTAAGATAGCATTTGATAAATAGACAGTCGTCAAAATGTGCGATCGCTTAGATATAAAAAACCTCGCCGATTGTCACGTCCGCCGAGCGCGCGGTCGGCAGCGCACAGTCGGCAGCGCGCGGTCGGCAGCGCACAGTCGGCAGCGCGCGGTCGGCAGCGCACAGTCGGCAGCGCGCGGTCGGCCGCGCACAGTCGGCAGCGCGCGGTCGGCAGCGCGCAGTCGGCAGCGTGCGGTCGCGTTACCTCTCCTCCACGTTGGCGGGGATGCCGAGGTCGCCGGAGCGCAGCTTGCGGGACACCTCCTCGATCTGCAGCTGCACTGCAAGGGAGCGGGTTAGCCACGCGCGGCGGCGCGCATTAGAACCGGCGCCGGCGCACCCGCCGCGCTTCCGCCGCGCGACGGGACTCGCGCGAGACACGGCCCGCGCGAGCCCCACGGACGATACCACAACTCATACAAATATAACCTTCATATAAATCGGTTGACACATGCTTAAACATAATCACACAAATAATTTAAAAAAAAGTGATTAGTCCTGTAACGGAAGATTCGTATATCACAGGTTAAAATAAAATAAAACAATGCGAGTTATCTGCCGAGTGAATACGGTATTGATCGATTATTGAACTCTAGTTTGCGTCACATTACAACACTACAACAGACTGCACATGTTCGATATTCGAGAGACGTTACGATTTCCATCTCGCGTAAGATAAATCACGTTGCGTTCAAATTCATTACATATAATTTTAAATGATAAAAGTAAAAGAGGAAATATAAAGCGGCCATTACACTACTAATCATTTACTGCAGAGGCATGGTTATTTCAGTCTCGTGTAATGGCGATAAGTGCATGGAACTAATTCAGTAGGTACAAGTAACTATCAGCACTAAATAGCAGTGTATGCCGCCTCAAGGCAGCCGCCGGCGGCTGGCGGCTGGCGGCTGCCTTGAGCGTGCCTCCACTGCGTTACATAATAGGAATGTTGACACATTTTTGGAAGTGCTTTTATTTTATAGATAGTCTCTATACGTATAAACAAGATAATAATAATTATAGAAAAAAAAAATTTAGAATAAATTAAAACAAATATAATAAAAAAAAAAAAACGTTAATAAAAATATTTTTCAAAATCCCCGCATTCACGTTCCAAACGGTCACGTGACTACGATTACGTCACCGGCCGATAAACAAATCTCGCGCTCTGTCAAAGTCGCAACTGATCGTGACCGAGTTCATACGAACAAGTTTAATAAGAGCCGTAAAAATGAATGCGCCGTTTTCCAAATGCTGTGCTGTCGATGTGCAAGAATACGTCAATCAGTTCGCCACAAAAACTTTTCATAAACTTTCCAAAAAGTGCATGTAGAAGGAGAAAGTGGTAAACACTTCCAAGAAGACATCCGGCGTCATTGACACTAACAAGTACCAGTCATTTTTGTGAAGATCACTTTCATATACATATAGGTTCTGATAAACTACAAATACAAATCTATACCTATAATATAATACAACTGTAACAAGCAGATTACTGTATGTACATTGAAGATTTTGGAAATATATTTTTTAGGAGTATTTGGGAGCAACAGAACCCAAAAATATAGTTTGCAACATTTTTGTCTGTTTGTCTATCTGTCCGGGATAAACTCAGAACCTAAGGCACGGATTTGCATGAACGTATCCTACAGCATCGTCGCCATGAGATTCTCTTCAATATCTGGAATAGACAAAATCGGAGCGTACACAACCTCATTTTTTATATTTCGTCTATATGGATGATAAGTAGTACTAAATGTGATAAAAAATATGTAAAATGAGTAACGTGTCTCTTTCATTTGTAAAAAAATATATTTCAGTGTAAAATTATAGGTACTTACAAAGACATCTTCCCGTTTCTAAGCTCAGCTGCACACAAATCCTCGTCTCTAAATAAACTTGCTACCATCATAGAATCAATTTTCGGTAAGTTACAGCTACTCCGTTTGATGAATCCAGTCTCCATCGTGATAGCAATCGTCGTTGCAACAAGTTATCGGGAGACAGTTCACCGGCGACACGCGTCACTCGGTCACGACGCGGGGGCGGCTGGTTTCCCGATCGGTGACGTCATCGAGCTCCGATTGGTGTTCGCGGTCACGTGACATTGGACAGTAAATAACGCAATTTAAATTAATTTTATTTAATTTAAGACGAATAATTAGGTTCGCAAAATGTTGTTTTAAAAGCTGTTTGTTGATGTGTAAAACATAACTTTGCATGAACTTGTAACATATTGTGTCAACATCCCTACCACGGCAGACAGGCCGCCCGTCGTCGCGGCGCGCGGTCGGAGGGAAGGTCGCGTGTATCGGGTGGAGTAGGGTGCAGTGCACTCACGCAGGTACTGCTCCTCCTGGTCCCGGGTGAGCGTGGACGGCAGCACGGTGGGCAGCCCCGGGATGAAGGTCTTGTCGTGCTCCGAGCCCATCCAGCGCGTGCGGTGGCGGCGCGCGCGGCGCTCCTCGCGCGTCTCGCCGGGGGGACCTGCCGCGCCCACAACCACTACCCTGACACCTGACCGGGGGACCTCCACACGGCGGAAACTGCTCTCGACTACTCTCCATCACACTGATATTATTAATTACAAAGTTTGTGTGTAAGTATGTAAGTGTGTTCGTTCCTGTTTAACTCTGTAACGACTGAACGGATTTGACTGAAATTTGTATGGAGATAGCTTATATCCTGGATTAACCCATAGGCTACTTTTTATCCCGGAAAAATATTCATTTTCTGTAGAATAGCGGGAGAAACCGCGAGGCGCAGCAGTCTCCCAACTATATATATATATATATGAATGCACACGTGACAGTTCACACGGCGACTATCACCCATGAGCAGATGTTTTAATTTACTATTTAAATATCAGCTCGAACGGGAATCGAACCCGCATAATAAAGCGAAGTCAGTCGGGCTAGCGGTGATGAAACAATGTGCGATGCGGCAAACGTAACGTGGAGTAGGAGTGGAGTGGAGTGGAGTGGAGTGGAGTGGGCACCCACCCTGTCCGTCATCGCGGTCGTCGTCGGGGTGGTAGTCGTGGTGCTTGTCGCGGCGGCGGCCCTCGGAGCGCGCCTGCAGCAGGTCCAGCTTCTGCTGCACGGAGCTGGGCGGCGGGATGGCGGCCGCGGCCGACAGCGCCGCCGCCGCCGCCGCCGCGGGCTGCACGGCCGCCGCCATGCGCCGCGACGCCACGAACGTCTGCGCACGGGACACGTCACTGGCACCCACACCCACACCCACACCCACACGTCGTGCCCCTCAATCATGAACTAATTTAATTTGGTCAGTGCTACAAATGTTATAATTTCCTCTCACCCTCGGCCTGAAGACCTTCCCAGCTTGACAAAGGCCTCCCCGTTAGAGCGCCACATCAACAGACGTAATATATATATATATATATGTCGTCGTTGGTTTCAAATTTACATAATAGTAAAACAGTATTAATGTGCAACGTTCCGCTCGGCGCGCGAAATTCAAATTTTCTTGCGTTTTTTGTCAATTACAGCTTAATTACTGATCGTAGATTCATGAAAACTAATTTTGCGATAATAAATAGATTGTTTCAAGAAATTACACTAAAAAAAATTCAAGTTGAAAGCTAGTATAAGTACATTTCTCACTAAGCCAAAAACCAAGATGAAACTCAGCTTATTGAGATTTGTAGCTAAACCAATGTTATCTAGGTGATCATTTTACCCGTAATTTCTTAAAACAACTTATTTATTGGCGCAAAATTGGTTTCAATAAATCCACTATGAGTAATTAAGCTGTAATTGATAAACAACGCAAGAAAATTTGAATTTCGCGCGACGAGCGAAACGTTGCACCTTAACATGAATCATACGGTTTAGTTCATTACTAGTAACTATGTTTAAGTCTGTTTCTACTATGACTGTGTTCCGTTTTGTGTACCTCAATAAATTAAATAAAATAACAATGAATGTCCATCACAGTTAAATTAAAGTATCTGTTTATAATATTTGTATGGTGTTCGTTATTCAAGATCAGGCAGCCGTGCTCCGCTGCCGGTCTCTATAATTAATTAGAGAGTATGAAGCGTGTGTGTGTAGACGGGATACCTGCGCCACGGCCGCCGCGGCGAGTATGGCCGCCTGCGTGGCGGGGTTCACGCCGTTGTTGGCCACCTGCCGCGCCGTGGCCTTGGTGGTCGTGCCCACCATCTGGTCCAGCAGTGCGATGGTTCCATCCCTGTCCATCAGACTTCGTTACGTCACATCGTGCATTCATGTCTTTATATAAACATGAATTCAGTTATATTCTATGTTTATAAAACAAAGTCGGGTTTGTTCGAACATTTATAACACGAGAATTGCTGGACCGATTTTCATGATATTTGAATTGTTGAATTTGTCTCGGTCCTGAATAGCAGAATAACTTGCATCGCGTACGAAGTCGCGAGCATCAGCTAGTATTCAAATAAAAAGCAAATGCAATACCAATTAAGCCAGGAAGGTCGTCAAATTCATTGTGATTACAGGCACATACAGGGATAGCGCAGGCACTATGATCATACAGAAATTAAATGAAATGTGTTTTTATTTGCCAGAAAGCAGGTAAGCAGGGTGTTGATGTTAGAAATGTTCCATTACATTCACTAACGTGCAAATATTTCCATAGAAATTTTCTGTTACTATTCATACTATAAAAATTCACTAAGCTTTACCTACAATTACTTCACATATATATATGTCAAAAATGTCAATAGATGATACTTAGAGTGCTAAAAGATGCATAACTCGATTATAGGGATGTAAGATGTCACTAGTGCTTTAATCTGTAATTGATGATCGTCACAATTTCTGCTCGACTTGAAATAAAAAGACACTCGTCCTCTCACTCCTTAGCATTTAAAAAGAGTAAAATGGCAGTGGGTCGGACGGAAGCAGAATGGTAAGGGAGCAAGCAATACAGATGTGGGACAGCAGTGATAGGGTAGTGGGATGAGAACGAAATGGAACAGAGGTTTATAGGAGAGAGTTAGGAATGGGATAAAAACGAGACCTGGGGCCTGAAGGGAGCAGGATGGAAGCAGCCAGGGTTGTGACGTGATTGAGTTTATATGTATTGCATCACTTAAATAAGCGAATCTGCGGGCAGAAGCTACTTTGTGAATTTATTATTGTATGAAAATAATACAATTTAGTAAAACCAGGCCAAGTTGATTGTACGGTTTGAAAATTGATAATTATATTTATACTACTTAATAAATTGCTTATAACGTCTGGTCTGGAATGTGCCATACAAATAGAAGCGACATACCGTGTCTATTTTTTTTTTTTTTTAATTATTTCTCAATTGTTAAAGATACATAGCATTTTTCCTGATTCTGCCAAACTGCATAGCAGTTTGTAGGCAGAGTGTACCTCTCATTGTAAACATTGTCTTATGTAGGTACTATGTACGCGTAGGTGGATTAAGTGAGTAACTAAGTAGTAGCTATATTATTATCTAGGTTTTAATGCACAAAACACCCTTAGCGGGACTTCAGTGCAGGTCTTATCACCTCCAATTAGAATTAGAATTATTATCTAGGTTTTTACTAATATGGTATATTGTATAAGAGAAGCACCAAGTGGCAAGTATGACCTAGAGCGTAATGATTTGATTAACATATGCTTTAGACGGTTTGCCATTATATCACATAATATATAGTTCCAATGTAATACTGGTACTTGGTACTTGGTGAGCGGGCTTGTTTCCGCAACTCGGCCGCACAGAAGCCCTTTTTGCTTCTATTTATACTATCTAATACTGGGATCCCGGTATTGTAATGTTGGTTCGTAACACCATGATTACGCAATATCGGGATCCCGGTATTCATGCCCTAGCTGCCAGCAGCTGCAGCACAGCAGATTGTTGAGCAATATCTGAGGCTTAAGATATTTATTTCTCATAAGAAACATAATTTCACTTATATGAGAATAAGCTAAATAGTTATAAATATTGTTGTCGTCGTACATATTTTGGAGGCTAGTTTTATGTAGGTAACAATAAAAATACTCGTGATTTTTAAGCTTAACACGGCCAGTTCCAACTCTGACTCAATAACTCAAACCTGCATGCGAGACGGTTCATAAAGCTTTTGCAAATGACTCAGGAGCAGGATTGGTCTACAATTCTTCAGTAAAGTGTTATCACATTTTTTGAAGAGAACCACCACATGTCTCATCTATGCTTGTGGCTTAGTACTCCCGAGTAAGATGGAGTTAAATAACTTCTGGAGGACTAAAACTACCGAATTTTGACCCGCTCTCAGAAGTTATCTATTGGTAATCCTCATCAGCCTTCGCCTTGTTGTTCTTTAGCTGTTTGTGTGCCATTAAAATCACATTCATACAATCTAATCTATTTATAACTAATCATGTATAATGAAACCTGTCTTTGGATTTGCGGCCCCGACTGCGGCTTCTGGATCGCGAGCGGCTGCGGCGCTTCTCCTTGTGTCGGTCGCGGCTGCGGCTGCGTTCGCGGTCGCGGTCGCGCTCCTTGTCTCTGCAAAAACAAACTCAAGTTCGTGATCAGTTGTAAGAACTCTGGTATCCGATCGTGTCATGATTTCTATGGTTACCTTTTGGAGCGGTGTCGGTCACGGTCACGATCCCTGTCGCGGTCCCGGTCTCGGTCGCGCTCTCTGTCTTTGTCGCGGGTCTTATCGCGGTCGCGCTCACGCTCCTTGTGGCGCTCGCGATCACGCGATCGAGACCGACTTCGATCTCGATGTCTTGAACTCATTTGCTTTACTGTTACTACTGTTTGAAGTTAATATATGATGAGCTGACACACGTCGAATAGCGTACCAGTAGACCCAGTAGTAGCCGTGCACAACTGCACACTAAGCTATTTATCTCCTCTGTGGCACTAATAGATAGAGTATCACATAAGTTTCACTCACAGGTTAATATTCACACTCTACTACAAAAATACCTAATTTTATGTTTCAGTAACGACTTTGCTGAAATTAACTTTACACAAGAAAATTATTTTTTGTACCAATTAGGTACGAAAACGAATTCACCACGAAATCTATCACATTAACATGATGCTAAATCCATGACATTTACACAATGACCAACACAATGACATTACAAGCCAGTACTGCGAGTAAAAAATATTCTTTCTTTGGTGTTGCCACCTTACTTTTTAAAAAGATCCCTTTTACTCCAGGGGCCCTATTCGGCGGAATGACATTTTTATCTCGAATTCGACTTTTCAATGTCGCATGATAATCTCCCAAAAACAAACCATTTGGTATTCTCAGACAAACGAGAGATGAGATGGACTCTTCTCATTCAAATTACGTTCCATTTTTCTCGACTGTGTTTACAGAAAACCGGTGAAATCGAGAAAATATATGTAGGGACCATTCTGTTGATTAAAGTCTTAGATTCTTCAAGATCCATGCTTGGATTAGTTAGATATCGGTAAATTAAACTAGATTATAATGTTTATGTTAATTATTACAATTGACACTAAGTAGGAAAACTCAAATAAATTATTTTCGTTCCCAAGAGAATTTGTGGGAAACGAAACGTGAATAAAGTTCTTTGTTTACTATTATTAAATTTGTTATTGATCTTAGGTTAGAAGTTAGAAACCTCTGTGTTAGAAACTAAACGTAGTATTTGTATTCTTTTTGAACAAAGCTTGCAAACATGATTGTTTTTTATACATAATGGATCTTCAACAACAAAAAAAAGTGTATCCAACGGTGGCCCAAAAGGCGAGATTAATAGCTCGCTTTACGGCTTCGTTCTAAGTAAAGAAAGCCGAAAAAAGATGGGAAAACCTTATCCAGGAGATCAATAGCGTCCCTGGCGCCGTGAAAACCTGGGTAGAGTGGCGAAAGGTAAGTTCAATCTATCATAAACTCACACATGTCCACAATCAACTTAAAATATCACAATAGTAATCATGACATGCTAATTACCACCATTCAAACCCAATATTTTTTGTTTCTAACTAACTCTCATGAAAAAGACTTTTTTATGACGGTAAATACTTACTTTTGTTAATCATCTATTTCAGACTTGGCATGACATGAAGTCCTTGACAAGACAAAAAAACACCGCTATCCGAAGAGCACATATGATTGTCTGATGAACAATTGCAAATTTTAAGTACCATGAGTATCCAATCTTTATCTGGCCACCACAACAGTCAAGAGTCAGCTGTGGAGTTTCAAGGTAAATATTATGTCCTTTACATACACTGCATTAAGAAGGAGTCTTGTTTCCATCCGACATCACTTCTACTGCTCTTTGGGACTCGAGGGTCCATATTGCTTGGTTGATTAATTAAATCAGTCATAAATGTTTGTTTCAGACCTACAAAATATTGTACCTAAAACCAGCAGCTGCTACTACGAACATGTCCTTCATAAGATAAATAAAAAAAAAAAACTAATTAATAAAAGGAAAATTACTCCAGTAAATATTCAAGGTATGCCAGTTTTTTCTTTTAAATCGGGTAGCTAAATCACTGAGAGGCTCATGATATGATGATGAATCACTCTAAGCAAATGGAGGAAGATAGAAGTTTATTAAGGAGGTTTTGTTCAAACTAAACCTTCACATAGTTTTTGTTTGTACAGTATATCTTAGGCCTACAATAGGTAGATCCATGGGTAAGCCCCATGGAATACTTACACACATCATAGTACACAGTACACACATAGTAACATAATTCTTGCTATTTGTGGTGATTGAGTATATATAGCCGTTTTAATTATAAAGCCCTGTTGCCATTTGGATAGAATTTATAATGATAAGGAATATTAATTTTGTTTCAGAATCACTGAGTACATAAAGAGGTAGGCATAGAGAGGAATCCAACGACACCTTAATCATCAAAATCGGTCAAGCCATTTAGACTAAAGAAGATAATAATATAGAAACAAACAAATATACATACTTTTTACAATTTTATGTTAATTCTTTTTTTATTTTATTAATTTTAGCTTAAATCAAATAATTATGAACTATCTTTACAGATACCCCAAAATCAAAAAAATATGTGGCACCAAAGAAGCTGCAACACACTTTTGACGCAGCCGATGCCTTCACACGTGAAGTTAAAAAACGAGATAAAAAAGCCAGATGGAGGCTTTAATGTGCATAGCCAACAACTTTGAAAATCATTTACAGTCTGGCGCAAGTGCTTAGTAAAAAAATTAGATTTGATCATGTATGAAACGTGTAATATTTTATAAATATTTATATTTTTTTCTATGGAGCTACAGTCTCTTAAAAGTAGTAATCATAGTGATGATATTGTCTTTGATCATTTATAATTTCTTGGCCTTAAAGAGTTAAATGTGCCTTCTACCGTAATGTTTAGTAACAATATATATTTTTGTATTAATACTGTCACATGGCCAAGTAGAATTTATTATTTAGGTACTGTGAGTATATTATTTTCGCTAGTATTATCACCAACTATATAGTTTTAATTGAAAAGACATACTTGATAATTATACATAATCTATTTCCATTCCAAATTTAAAACAAATCCGTTCAGCCGTGGCATGTGTAAAGAATATTAATAAGGATAATTATGTTGCTGTGGTACAGACAAGTACTATACGTAGCCACAGAATTCTTTATTAAAACATTGGTTTGATTTGTTGATTATTTATTTAAAGTAAACATAGGTATTTATTATTATTTATTCTATTGTAAAAAAGGTTATTAAAATAATTTGTGAAAAAAATCGCCTTTATTTCCTTATTATAATGTTTACCACTGTAACAATACCACAAAGAAAAAAATGAAATTACAACCAGACATAAGAAGTAATATTATTCAAAAAAATCAGAAACGCAATTGCAAAATGTAGCTTAGGACAATCTGGACATAAAGGGGAATCTAATGACAACTCAGGGTGTGTTTATTCAATGTGAAACCATTCTTGACGCTACCGCGCAGTATCAGCAAGTAATTTAGCGTTGTCTGTCTTAGCCCTTACTCGTCAAAATCGGTCAAGTCTTTCAGGCTACAGAATGTTATATCGCTAGTATACATTCTTATCTATGGGTTATATTACATAAAAACACAAACATCTATCTTGCGCAATTGAATATTAATGAGTCAATCTAGGGTATAAGCTATCTCCATACTAAAATTAATTTTTGTAGTGGTAGTACTCTTTCCGAGTTCGCCATGGGAAGCCTTTGCCTTTCGCCTTTGCCAGTTTTTCAACCGCCAAGTAATAGTCAGCAAACAAAACTGTGTTCCGGATTGAAGGGCAATGTTTCCAGCTAAATTACTCAGCATAAAGAGATTTTTTAAGCAATTTGTTAGGCAAGTGAGAGGCATCTTCTTTATCCGGAAATACCCTACGTGGCGCCGGTGGCTCACTCGCTCGTTCTTCTGCTTCTTCCAAAGCACTTGATAGCATTCTTGCAATATAACTTTCCGCCATCATGCAACAAATTTTCAGAACAATACAACAACTTTCACCACAGCTATTGTTACTCAATTTAATTCAATTCTTGTTTTATGGCTTCTGCGAGAGTGTTTTGCAATTTAGCCAATGACATGTGATGAGTTAGACCATCAAACGTAGAGAATTTGTACGGTGTTTAATTGTATTGATCGGTGGTTGTTGAATGGCAGTTTTTGTTTTTGCACTAATATTAGGTTAGAATTTTATTTTTATTTTAATTTATGATAAAGTTGTCAATGTCACTGTACAAAATGGCAACCTTTTCCTCGAAGATGGCAACAAATGAGTCGCGATATGCCATCTCATTGGCATCTCGACTGCCTCCGACCACTCGATGTATCTCGAGCATAAACCCATCGAGATTATCTCGAAAGACAGCGTTGAGAATAGGAAATCTCGAAGTTCGAGTTTTTTTTCGAGATGAGATTGAATGTCACCTTCCCCGAATAGGGGTCCAGTAGCTTCAGTGGGGTCGGAGCAATGAGGCGTTTTCAAAAAAAAAAAAATATGTTCTAATATACTTACTAGATGGCGTAATAGTCCTATGGTTTTACCGTCATTGTCATTTCTGTCGAAATATTTTATATTTATTTTTTAAATCATAAAGTTTGGCTCCACACGTTGTGTATTTAGCCAGTGTCAACTATTGTAATATTTCAAATGAAGTCAAATACATAGTTACATTACATGAAATTGTCTAAATACACATGTGGAGCCAAAAAACACAAGAAAAAAATAAAGGCACATGTACATTTTTTTGTCTTTCATGTCTTGACAGTGACAGCAAAACCTCAAGGTACATCTAACGCCATCTATTTTATTTTTTTCCTCGTAAGAGGATTTTGGCGTCGCACGTCTTATTTATTTATTTATTTATTTAATAGACACCAACATGATGTACGTCGTTGTAACAAAGAAGGAAGCAAGCAGTGGAAACAGGCTAAACGTCACCACAATTATAGGTGCAGACTACATGATATTAAGAAGCGAGTTTAACAGTCTACGACTTAAAAATAAATTTATAAAAGTATACGTAGTAGTGTGAATAAGCTAGAATTTACAGAAAAAACAAAAAATAACAATAATCACTCTTTACCAATACAAGACAATTTACTGCGAATCGATAACTTAAACTTACCTGCGCCGCCAGAAAACAGGTCAATGTCTTTATCATGGGAGAAAACATTAAACTCGTTGACAAGTCTGTTAATAGGAGCATTTTTACCGAGATTAGTTTTCCATTTGGAAGAATTCAGAAGTTTAAGACGAGAGGCCCTGATTGATCTCGATGGCGCAGAGAAGTTCAAAAGAGATAACAATTCCGGGGTATCAAGCAACCCATTAGCAAGTTTAAATAAAAACTGGAGGTCAAGCATGCGTCTTCGATTTGAGAGAGAGTCCATACGGAAATACTTCAACCTGTCGGAGTATCTTCTTATAGATTTTGCTATATTACATGAGAAAGCTAAGTGCCATAGGAAACGTTTTTGTATACTTTCTAGCCTTCTTGCATAAATATCGTAAAATGGGTTCCAGGCTACACTGCAGTATTCCAGGCAACTACGAACCAAAGAATTGTATATTATAATCTTAGTCTTAGGGCTTTTAAAGTCTTTGCAGTTACGTAGTACAAATCCAAGAGACTTTGATGCCCTCGAACATATGTTGTCAATGTGTAAATTAAGTCTCAATTTACTATCCAGGATTATTCCCAAGTCTCTAATACTGTCTGGTTCACTAAGCAAGACGTTGTTAATTTTGTACTTGTTATGACTACATTTTGTTTTCCTAGAGAAATGAATCGAATAACATTTAGCTGCATTGAGATCCATTCCGTTGGATCGACACCACGACACGAGACGGTCGAGATCGGATTGTAGGAGTTTCGAATCAGTAGAACTGTTAGCGACTCTAAATAATTTTAAGTCATCTGCAAACAAGTAGTAATTACAGTGTTGAAAGCAGTCTCCAATATCATTAATAAATATGTTGAAAAACAGCGGGCCCAGGTGAGAACCTTGCGGAACCCCTGAAAGCACAAGAAACTTGTCAGACGAGAAGCCGCTAGCCACAACCATTGACTCCCTAGAAGTCAGGTAAGAAGCACACCAACTCAGGAAGGGCTCTGCAATACCATCAGCAGAAAGTTTCTGGAGTAAAATTTGATGGTCCACACGATCAAAGGCCTTGCTGAAATCGGTGTATATTGCGTCTACAGTCGAGCGTCCGTCTCCGTCCACCTCCAGGGAAATGGCGTTAATGAAAGAGACTAAATTAGTCGCAGTCGACCGATCTTTTACAAAACCGTGCTGCCGCGGACCAATTATGCGTTTAAAATGCCATGACAAAATGGGATATACCATTTGCTCAAATATCTTAGCAAAAACAGGCAGTATGGAAATAGGCCTATAGTTCTTAACGAGTTCCTTAGGGCCATTTTTGTGCAACGGTACAACCAACGCCACTTTCCAATCAGAAGGAAAAATACCAGTATTCAGCGATTTATTGAAGATTAAGCGCAGGGGGTGCGCCAGCGCTGAGGCACAATTAGCTACAAAGACTGCCGGGATTCCATCAGATCCAGCTCCCTTGTACATGTCAAGTCTCTTCAACACCTTTAATACTTGATCATCTTTAAATTGGACAGTTGTGAGATAGTTATTTGTCGTCTTGGGAACAGGAATGCTGTTATCAGGTGGCGGGCCACTAGCGGAACGGTTGTATACAGAAGAAAAGTTCTGGGCGAACAGATTGCAGATATCTTCCCCGTTAGAGGCACTCCTGTCGCCCAAAGTCATCTGTGCTGGGTAATGGCTGTGGTTTTTATTTTTATTTTTAATAAAGGACCAAAATAGTTTAGGGTTAGAACGCATATTGCATTCAAGACGAGCTATGTAGGTATTGTAGCAAGAAGTGATGAGCCATTCCGAACGTTTCTTAGCTAACTCATACGATAACTTATCTAGGGGATTATTGTTGAATTTTTTAAGTTTATTTCTATATTTAAGCTTTTCTTTTAAAAGGTTGATTAGGTCACGAGAAAACCAAATAGGGTACTTTTTCTCTCTAGGCCGTGATCTTGGAACATACCGGTCAATTAATTCTCGAAGGCGCCTGTAAAAAATCAATACCATTTCATCGACCGATGAGCAATCTAAAAACAACTCGTCCCAGTCTATAATATTAAGATCCCCAACAATTAGGTCATAGTCAGCTTTGAAAAAGCAGAAGTGGTGAGTGCCTTTAGGGTTTAAATTGTTCCTTGGTGCATAAAAGGATATATTGAAGTTAATGGGTGGATGATAATCATCTACTTTAGAGAGAGGACTAGTATCAGTGTGCAAATTACTAATTAATGACTTGTTGCTAAGAACCAAGTCCAAAATTTTGCCATCTTTGTTAAGAGTATGGTTATATTGTTGTAAGTCGTTCATCCTACAAAAATCGAGAAGCATATTAGCAAGTACATTGACGCAAGGTGAGCTAGTTAAAGATTGAGTGCCTCTATCGAAACTCCAGGAAATGCATGAAAGGTTAAAATCACCAAGAAATACAACATTCTCTAAGTTATTCAATTCCATGACCCGATTGCAATTATTCACAAACTCTTCAAGCGCATGTAGCTTAAGAGGTGAGCGTAAGTAAACAGTACATAAGTATAAATGCTCAACCTGGCCCTGATCATTAAGACACTTTACGCCTTCTTTACGTCTTACGCATTTGCCAGTGTCAAGTATGGTTATATATATTCAAGTTTTGTTAAATATTATCATACAAGTCATAGTCACAGTCAAAAGCGAGCAAATCAAGTCACAGTCAAGTCCAAGTAATTCCCCAGTAAAGTGGTGAAAACTTTACTAAAGCGTTCTATGGAGTTTTGGAAACAACATGAAAATTCACGTTTCACGACATTATACCATTCACCAACACGCGTGCATGTTCAAGAACACTTAACGGGTAAAAGTTCACCGTTTTTACACATTAACACTCGAAATAACACAAGTTTTGGAAAATAATAAAATGACGTGACATGATTTCTTCACGTTCCCGCCAAAACTTCCGCCATTTATTGGGTACTTTTATTACCAGGATTTCTTTTTTTTTGGAAAACGCCTCATGACCTTTTGAATGAAACCGATTTTCAAAAGTTGAGTAACGTACGTTTGCATTAAGTAGAAGAAAACTAAAGGCCTCGCTACATGGCCTGACCTGACAGCGTTTGAAAGAGATGGCTATATATAAGTTTCTGGGGGAGCGAAAGGGAGAAGTTATAACCTTAATAGTTTGTTTCTTTTGCTCCCGTGAAATTCAGATCTAGCTGTCCCTTTCACACGATGTCTGGTCAGGCCATGTGTAGACACCCTAGGTCACTAAACTGATTGGAATTCCCTCCTCGTATGTGGAGACCTCTATATTTTCGGTTATGATGGTGGGAGGAGCCACAGAAGCGTCTCGTTCGCGACTGATGGCCAATCTGCGACTCGTCACCCTCACGTTCAGATTTGATTGTTACCAATCAAATTGGCCATAATAATAAGGGGGCACGGGCAGGATGCAATAATAATAGCCTGCCCTTAAAAAAACTGAAAATACGGGAAAGATATATTATAACTCTATTAAAACGTCCTTTTTCATCACGAGTAATACTTAATTTGCCATCTTTGTTTGAGTGGGAAAGCGAAATGTATTCATTCGTCTATTGCATTATCTGTCTACGGAGATAGACCTAGTTTCAAAGTGGTTATATAGGCAAGTAGATTATTTCGAATATGGGCAAAATCAATCCCGGGGTTGTGAAGTTATAGGGTTCACGAGGGCTCAGTATTACCGAACTAGTTTGTTTTAGTAGGTAATCTATCCCCAATAAGCGCGCGCTAGGATGTTTGGTACGATGATGAGGCCGCGATTTAGACCAAAGATAATATAAATGACCTAACATTGTTTGAAAGAGATGACTATATATAAGTTTCTGTTTAATAGTTTGTTTCTTTTACACCCGTGTCTCAAATCTAGCTGTCCCTTTCACACGAGGTCAGTGGCCATGTGTAGACACCTTAGACGGATACAAGATCCATGGTAGACACCCTACGATAGAGTTTAGTTGTCAGTTCCGACGGAATAGTTTGTTTCTTTTGCTCCCGTTAAATTCAAATCTAGCTGTCCCTTTCACACGATGTCAGGTCAGGCCATGTATAGACACCTTAGACGAAGTGTGATACAAGATCCATGATAGACACCCTATCAAAATAAATGTCTGTGCTTCAAACAAACCAACTTTAATGAGAGTTGAAGGAGGGAGTCACTATCGTATGTTATGAACTAAACTGCTCATGGAATTTTTTTTTTTATTTATTTATGAAACTGCTCATGGAAAAAATATTTTTATTTATTTGACCAGTGGGCTTATCTCGTAACTCTGAAAGCGACAGTGATAGTGCGCGAGCGGGAATGCACATAGTGCGACTAAGTTGGCACGAGCGGGATGGCATGCTCTCACAATCAGAATCACGAGTTTCAAAGTTAGAGGATAAGACCGCTGCTCTACATAATGAGGCGCTTTCCAAAAAAAAAAAAAATTTTCTATAATACTTACTAGATGGCGTAATAGTCCTATCGTTTTACCTGTCATTGTCATTTCTGTCGAAATATTTTGTTTATTTTTTAAATCGTGTATTTTGGCTCCACACGTTGTGCATTACTTGAAATTGTCTTAATACACATGTGGAGCCAAAAAACACGAGAAAAAAAAGGCACACGTAATTTTTTTTGTCTTTTATGTCTTGACAGTGACAGAAAAACCTCAAGGTACATCTAACGCCATCTATTGGGTACTTTTATTACCAGGTTTTTTTTTTTTTGAAAACTCATTGGTGCTTCTCTGAACGAACGGGATAAATTACTCGCATGATGGTAAGCGCCACGTTTCAGTGCCCTTACGTTCCTACCACATCCACCCAGTATTATTTGATATTAATTTCAACTTGAAAGCTCCAAGCTTTCGTGAGAAAAAAAGTCTTGACAGACATACGGACAATAAAGTGATCCTATAGGGGTTCATCTTGAACCCTTTTGAGTTTTGAGGTACGGAACCTGGCTGATGATGATGATGATGAATTTTAAAATATTATGAAGGTAATACATAATATAACGCTGATGGAAGGGCATTAAATACCAATAATCCTGTAATTCCGTTTATGGATTCAGAGCAGATGGCACGATAAGCGTCACTAACATTTATTATCTTTAGAGACTGTGTGCTTTACTGACGCTTTATCTAGCCCTATTTTTCTGAGGGCGTGTGACACGACAGTTGTTCCATATTAACGTATTAGTTCGTCATGGCCGTCTGAATCCTTTACTTACAGAACTTAGTATTGAGGACCCGGACATAATTATTTGCGGAGGTAGAATCAATATTATATTAGTCTTAGAGAAGTCACACACACATTACATTCACAATATGAAATATAGGCATCAGAGGTTCGAATAGATTAGATAATTGAGAATATTTTTATGCCTATAGTAAGTCTTTGCACGATTGTATAAGTATTTAGCTAGTAGTTGCGGACTGTTTTTTTTGTCCTCCAAGCTGCAGACGCGAAAACAAAACTATTTTGCATATTGGGGGCATTTCTCAAAAAAGGGAAAGTATGCGGCTTGGTCTAGATAATATTTGGCACTTAGAATAACTTATTCTAAGATTTGGCAGACATTTTCGGTACTCAATACTTAACAAGAATAACAAATATGAGCAAGATCGGTCAAGAGGCTGTCACGATATAAGGTCGCAAGTTCTCAGTTCGGGTCATCGAACTGAGAATTCACGACTTTTATATAAAACTACTTACTACTACCACTACATCAGTACTTAGATCAGTACATAAACGATCGAGTATTGGGGTCTACATTTGACCCTCTTCGTCCTCAGGATAAACTGAATACACTAGTATGGTCAGACAAGGTTTTCACTCATAAGTGTTGTTCCATGCGATAAATAAACATTGTTAGTGCTTCTTCAATATATTTCAAAGATCAAAATAGGTACATTTCTTACAACTCTTAACAGCTCGATCATACCAATTACAATTTAGAACAACATACAGTTTGAATGTCACTTAAAAAATTACACAATGCTGCAAAAAATTACAACAGCTTACAGCTCAAAAAATATGTAAAATGCAGTCGCACTTGAAAATTATTTTGCTCCAGCCTCAAAGATGGCGTCGGGTCGTGCGCGCGGCGTCGGCGGGGCTCGAGGCGAAGCGCAAAATAATTTTGAGCATATCTATTCATCACCATTTACAAATTATGGAAAATTGAACGTCCCATTATAAACGGAAAATTAAACTTAAGCTCTAGTCATATTATTTAAATCTCCTTAACACTATACATAGTACTAACACTTACAAACTAAAAGTTTTAATGTCCGGACCAAAGTTCCCAAGAGTCACACCACTGTCCTGTCCACATCACTAAACTTTGTAAGAAAACTATATTTATTTATTGGTGATGAATTTTGTATCTTGAAGGCTTGTCCGGATTCAAATGCAGGATGAAGTCTTGAACAGAATCTGAAAATAACATTTAATAAGTAAGATTTCAATTTTTAATAAAACAGCTCTGGTTTGGAATGGAATCCCACTTTTGCAGGTGTAGATCAGCCATGGCATATTATAACATCAAATTGTAATTGGAATTTCATAATATTCATCAATAAAGAAGCAATGATGTCATATCAGGCACTGTGTTAACTGTTTTAAAATATCAGGGCCCGTACACCTCATCTCGCGGCGATACAGTTCTTGGTCGCGCAGTTTCGTCGGCTGAACCTAAAAATCATCGCAATAAGCACCTCACGGTACGGGCCCAGGTATTGTTATACCCTAAGGTATCCGATTTCACCTTATCAATAGCTCGATTAAACTAAGGCCGCTTCACACTTCTCCTTTTAAGAAAATCCATTTAATAAGTGAATAATATCATAATAGTACGTAGTCCTGATTTTACATTTGTTAAACACTTGCTCTTTGTACTGTACTTCTTTGGTAATAATAAAGTTATTCTTATTCTCGATGAACAAGTTTCGGTGTGACTTTTGTCTCAACTTCTGTCAGTTGCAAGTAATCAAGTAGGTGCAAGGCAATAATGAAGTTACTTATGAGAGCACAAGTGTACTGTTGTACCAGCGCAGGTATTACATGCACATCGGCATGATTTCCGTCTTGTCCATGTTCAGACCCATCTTTTGGGAAGTGCTACTGAGGTTGCTGAACATAGTACAGAGGTTCTCCAACCATGGCTATATCATCAGAAAAAGATGAGCGATGTATTCGCCATTAATTTTGTTGTTTAACCCGTTCCAGTCCAAGCGCTTGAAAACATTGATCTAATGCATTAGTGAACAGTTACAGAGAAATAACGTCTCCCTGTCAATAGTCTTTCTGCAATTACATTGCCTTCATGCTCTCACCCTGCAACTGGATTGACTTAGTGGCATTCCCATACAAACACTTCCGACACACCTATCTAAATATAATACAAAAATATCTAAATTAAGTACAGATGGGTGTTAACTATGTTGCACCATTACTCTCTAAGCAAAGTTTGATAGCACTATACCTAAACGCTGGAATGGAATAAAACGGATAAACTAAGAACATAACAAAAACCATTCCTCTAGCTTTAATTCATAAATGAATTATTTATAATAGGTACATACCTGGTCCTAAACAGGTGCTCCTGGACCACCTTTCTTGCCGATAAGCGATTTGTGTATGTGGGGGATGACACCGCCTCCAGCAATAGTGGCCTTGATGAGACTGTCCAGCTCCTCGTCTCCTCGGATGGCGAGCTGCAAGTGGCGCGGGGTGATGCGCTTCACTTTGAGATCCTTTGATGCGTTTCCCGCCAACTCTAACACCTAGGCGTCGTGACAGAAGTTGTTAATGTGTGTTTGGAACAAGTCGCTGAATAGATACCTAAAGCTTTGGATCCGAGTTCACTCCAAATATTAAAGTCGTAAAGGGTGAATTGTTTTGAATGTAAATTTATTTATTATTACACACCTAAATTACAATTTACTAGTTTCCCGCCAAATTTAGAAAACTCGTCAACTCAATTGTTAGTTATTGAATAGTAGCTCAACAATGGTTACAGACAGCGGAATAAGGGAATGGTATCAATTCGCGACAACGTTATTGTAAAAACACTCTGAAACAAGTGGGTAAATAATTACAAAGTGATTGCCGCCATTTTGGCGGCAGTCTCGATGCTTACCTCGGCTGTAAGATATTCCAAAATAGCTGCAGAATACACAGCCGCAGTGGCTCCGACACGCCCATGGCTTGTCGTTCTATTTTTGAGATGCCTGTGGATCCTTCCCACGGGGAACTGAAAATATTAAAGTAAAATGCCCAACCTATCGCTATCGATTCCGGAATCTGACCGCCATAATGGAGGTCATTCATATTACATATTCAATAATTTAGAGTACTGTTAAAAGGTTTTTTTTTAGTTTGAAATACTGTGATAAATCGTTAAATAAATTAAGAAAAAGATTGACAATACCTGAAGACCAGCCCTCGCTGACCTGGACACTGCTTTTGCCTTAGCTTTGCCAGAATCTTTGCCTGCTTTACCACCAGCCTAAAATTGATGAAAAACCCGGTTAATTTTGCTCGTACGAAGTTGAAACTTTGCCAGTAGATATATCATAACACTGTCCACCGAAATACACAATAAAAACCGCACATCACAGGCCCGATTTCACAAAATCTTGTAAAACTCACCATTTTGAAACGTGTAACACACTATCACCACTAAAGAGAACAACCAATACAGGAAGGCGCCAAGCGAAATCAGTCCGAAACAAAGATGGCAGCGCGGCGTTTTGCAAGAATGGCCAACCACACAACACAAAAACGGAAGTGTCGTAAACGCAAGCAGAATTCATCGTTTGGTTTGAGCCAATGACTAATAGATAAATTGGCGGGCGTGGTGTACAGTGCTGCCAAGCCAAACCGTGGCATTTTAATGAACTCCAACAGACGTTTGTTTGTTTTTCCTCTTGTATTTTGGCATCACACATTGTGTATTTAGCCAATGACAAGTTTTGTAATATTTTATGTGATTTATAACATTTTACAGTATCAGTCAAGAAAAGTAAGTCACGATCAAGTACAAATTATGACCTAGTAAAGTGGCTGAGAAGTTACTGACGCATTTATGGAGTTCCGGAAACAACAGGAAAATATAGGGATTATTCTAATATAGGGAAGATAGGGATTATTCTGTAACGAAAAGTCACGTTTCACTACATTCTAATAAACTATTTTCCAATAATCGTCCACGTTCACTAACACTTAATGGATAAAAATCTACCGTTTTTATACATTGCCTCTCGAAATAACACAAGTTTTGCTAAATAATCAAGGATTCTCTACTTTCGTCATTGAAAGTAGTACAATAAAATATAATGACGTGACATGACCGTCTTCTCGTTCCCGCCAAAACTCACAGATTGTTTGACTGAGGTTTCTAGTGTTTGAGGTTGAGACCACAGAAGAGAAAAAAATACTTCTATCGGTTGATGTCTTAAAAAATGAGTCGGGCCCATTCCATTTTAGTCTCAGAAAAATTAGAAATTAGCTTTAGATAATAAAATTATTTAGTACTAGCTTTTCCACATGGTTTCGCTTGCATTGGCTACACCAATTTTATGATTTTTGTACAGACCGAGCTTCATCCCCGTAGCACGGAAAAAGATTTGTACTAAGTAATATATAAACTTTGGTGTCCATTTCACCCCTTCTGAGGTGAATTTCGCAAAATCCATTCATAATGGCCACCTAGACCATTATTTGATGAATGTAGTATTACATTCTCTTTGGAATGTGGGTCCAAACTCCAAATTTCACGTCTCTACCTATGCGACTTGGAAAATAAATATGTCCATAGAAAGATGAGTGACTCGATTGTTGTACTGTTACGCTTGGAAGTCCCTATTGCTTAATCTGCGACGTGATCGTCAGAATTTCGGTTTGACTTGAGTAGAAACCCAAAGAATAATATAATTTATGGGGAAACAAAAAACTAAAAACTGTAAAAAAAAAAACTGTAGAAACCCAAGCTAACTCATTCGTATTTCGTAATGTTCCGGAGAAAAAACACGAAAGGAAGGTTAGAATTATTTGGAAACGATTCTTACGTCATATATTCCAATTTAATTTGAACTAAACCTTAAATAGCGGACATTAACTATACTATGTTTCTTTCAAAGACAGACCTTGAGTACGGTTTAAAATGCGCTCACAGTGCAAACACCACATACACTGCTAACGATCGGTTTAAATTGTTAGTACGCTCACAGCGCGCCAACAAATTAAACCGATCATGAGCGTGCTTATGTCAGATAGTTTCATTTTTCAGGTTATCAGCCTGTGTCTCATAATTTGATGGTCACAGTTTCATTTCTATTTTCACAGAAGACTGTGGCCTGCATTCAATCAATTTTTTTCTATAAAAAACAGAGAATATCGGAATTCACAGATGACAATTTGAATTTTACATTAGCGCACACAGTGTACTACCTCATTCTTGTGAGCACCGTGAGCACGCTATAATGACGTCACTCATGACGTCATGTGTCTGACAGGAGCCTTTATATGCGCATCTTAAACCGACTGTTTGCACGCTGACAGTGCAAATGGTAACTATGTGCACATTTTAAACCGCACTCCTTATTTATAAGCTGAATAGTTACTTGGTGCAGTAAAATACTGAATACTTAATTCTGTGGTTTCTTTATTAATCATAATTATTTTCATCGGCTTCTAAAGCCTGACTAAACATCTAGTTTTAAGCAGTTTTTTCAGGGGTACACTTTTTTGTATGAGATCTGAGGGACCTTTTACATCACTTGCAAAATTACAAAACTTGTTGCTGGAAGCGCTTTAAATGTGGAGTCAAAATTATATATTTTTTGCACAACGGGCACGCTAGAGCCATACCGTTCACTTTTGAGTTAAGCATGTTAGTTAATTAACTTGTTACTCAGTACTTTATTCAGTTTTAGAATCACATTAATATTATAAATGCGAAAGTTTGTGCTTAAGCATCTAAGTGTGTGCAGGCTACTTTTTATTCCGGAAAAATATTATGTTCGGTTTCTGTTGAACAGTGGGTGAAACCGAGGGGCGCTACTAGGTACTAGTAGCTTAAGGGTAGGAGACTGACATGGGCTACTTTTTTTTATTGGTTCACGCGAACGAAGTCGCGGGTAACATAGCTAGTATTATAATTATAATGAAATTGTCTACAATAAACCTACGTCCCGTGACGTCGAGCGGCGCGGCGCGGCGCGGCGTCTGTATTCTGCAAGCTAAAAACTATTCAGTGATTACAATTGGCCGTAGTTCCTTTACATTTCAATTCTATATTTTAACTTTTGTCTGCAGAAATACAGAAAAATGCATTTTTTTTATTTTTTTTTATTGGTTTTCCAACAGGATGAAACAATTTATCAACTAATAATAAACATGATAATACATTAGGACCTACGTAACACCCCAGTAACAGGTAAACTCTGCATGTTTTTAAATTTGGACATGTAATACACTCGCTGGGATCACAATACAAACAATATGTGATCCTGTACTTATACAACACATCACGTAAGGGCTAGAGTAGCCCTTTTTTTAAACTTAGGGAGGGAATCCATAAAGAAGTCAATTCCGTGCTCTGTCCAAAGCCAGTTAGCAGATCTCAACATTCTTGTTAACGGGCTGTATTCGCCCATTACAGTTCTACGTTTTTGAACGGAGAAGAACTTTGTGGAGGCGATGGCCAGGGCGCGGAATTAAAAATTTAATAGAGTTAAGAATCTCAGGGGTATGCATATAACCGTTTAGAATTTTCTACAGGGTAATAGCATCAGCTACACGACGTCTATCGGCCAGTCTTTGCAGTTTAAAATATTCCAGTCTGTCATCGTAGCAAGTAAGCTCACCTCTCTTGCCCAGAGATCTGGTCAAGAAACGCAAGAAGCGCTTTTGTATTCTTTCAATGTTTTTTCTGTGGCATTTATGGTGAGGGCTCCAAATACTAGGACAATAGCATGCATATTCACTTAGATTATCACTTCACTTAGACTAACCTGATAGATGCTCTACACTAAAGTCAAACATTAAAATGGCGTTGGCAGGTCACGTAGCGAGATATGATGACAGTAGAAGGACAATAGAGGCAACGAGGTGGATCGGACCACAGCGGAGAAAGTGGAAAAGGTGGTGCGATGATATCGGAGCAGTAGCAGGAAGATAATGGAGAATCAGAGCAAACGACAAAGAAAACTGGAATGATCGGGCGGAGGCCTATACCCAAAGCGAGGTTCCTATCCAAAATAACGTAGATAGTGAATAATGATGCATGTAATCTTAGTCAAGGATTGGAAATAAATTGGCTATATTATTATTATCACCTCACTTGAGCGCTCACTCATCTGCCAGCCTAGATCTACTGGAGCGGGGGCGGCGCCATGCGCCATGCTCCACGCGCCACGCGCCACGCGCCATGCGCCATGCGCCACGCGCCATGCGCCACGCGCCACGCGCCATGCGCCATGCGCCACGCGCCATGCGCCACGCCGAACAGTCGACATCACAACCTTCATCGGCAAGCAGGTAAAAATGCAGCAAGACGTCAAGTGGATAAATAAAATAACATTATATTATTAGAGTTCGCTTTTAATTAATAGTAGATGAGATTTGGCAACGTAATCACAGGTGGCGTTATTTACACTTTTAGAGAAGAATCGCCGCACCTCGGTTCTATACATAATATTATGTCAAGGGAGTAAGGCTTATAGCTAGGTTTCGCTGTTCGAGGGCGCAGGCGAAGGCGCGGGCGCGGGCGTGCCTACGCGCCGTCGGCGGGGCCGGCGGCCACGTCGGTGAACTCGTCGCAGCGGTCCTCCAGCTCGGCCTGTGGGACACACGGTACACGTCACGTGAGCGGACACGACTACCCGGGGACATACCTGACGTCACCACACCTACAAACAAACGGTCGCTGCCTGTCAATCTTTATTGCGCCATCTTACCGAGTCACGAGGCGACGCGACGCGACGAGGCGTGGCGTGGCGTGGCGTGGCGTGCGAGAGAAGCTCGAACCCACTGACGTCTATAATATCGTACTTACTACTATCCTAATCCTAACTAACATTATAAATTCGAATGTAACTGTGTCTCTATCTGGATGTTTGTCGCGTTATCACTTCCGATCTGAATTTTTGTAAAGACAGTTTAAGGGTCGGAGACGGACAAAGGCTACTTTATTTTTGTAGGTCCTCGGGAACGAAATCACGGGTAACAGCTATTAATAAATAAAATAGATATCGTGCGGTGAATAGTACCGCTCAAGCTTAAGCTGATCGGCTAGGCCGGGCCGGGCGCCGCCGCCGGCGAGGGCGAGCCGGGCGCCGCCGCCGGCGAGGGCGGGCCGGGCGCCGCCGCCGGCGAGGGCGAGCCGGGCGCCGCCGCCGGCGAGGGCGGGCCGGGCGCCGCCGCCGGCGAGGGCGGGCCGGGCGCCGCCGCCGGCGAGGGCGAGCCGGGCGCCGCCGCCGGCGAGGGCGGGCCGGGCGCCGCCGCCGGCGAGGGCGGGCCGGGCGCCGCCGCCGGCGAGGGCGGGCCGGGCGCCGCCGCCGGCGAGGGCGAGCCGGGCGCCGCCGCCGGCGAGGGCGGGCCGGGCGCCGCCGCCGGCGAGGGCGGGCCGGGCGCCGCCGCCGGCGAGGGCGGGCCGGGCGCCGCCGTACGTACCTCGTCGAGCTGCAGGCACTTGCCCCACTCGGCCAGCGTGACGCGGTGGTCGTCGTCCTCGTCGCACGCGTCCAGGAACGGAGCGATGCAGTGCTCCAGCGACATCAGCGGCGCGCGGATCGGGAACAGCTCGTGCCGAGACACGAACCTGCACCACGCACTCTCGTTACAACACGACACGACACGACACGGGCGGGACCCGCGCCGCCGCGCGACAACTACCCATTACAATAAGGTCGCGAACAGCGTGCGCGAGCGAGCGGGACCGCCGCCGCGCGCGGCCGCGCCGTGTTTATTCCGCCGCTTATGTATTAATAAATAATACTACAGACACGGAACTCGGTCCGATATCACAATTACTCGAATAGACTCTCGCTACGTTGCAATACAGTTAGTTTTGTGTCGCACTGCGAAGCGGCACGGGGAGCCCGCGTCGGTAGACAGATACGGACATATGGAGTCGAGGGTAGAGAGAGAGAGAGAGAGAGAGAGAGAGAGAGAGAGAGAGAGAGAGAGAGAGAGAGAGAGAGAGAGAGAGAGAGAGAGAGAGAGAGAGAGAGAGAGAGAGAGAGAGAGAGAGAGCCACCGACCGGTCGTTGTCGTGCGCGTCCAGGTCGCACCACTTCCATATGGCGGCGTTGGTCCAGCGGCGCGCGAGGTCGGACTCGGCCTCGCGCTCCATGCGCAGGTAGTGCGGCGTGAGCTCGCTGCGCTCGGCCATGTCGCGCATCACGTTGAAGAGCCAGTCGCGCATGCGCCGCGGGAAGTCCGCCATCTCGTCGGCGCCGCAGGGCGGCATCTCGCGGCACGCGCCGTAGTACTCGATCTGCACGTGGTGGTAGCGCTCCCCGAGGCAGGCGCCGGCGCCGGCGCCCTCCAGGCACAGGCAGCGCGCGCGGTACACCTCGCAGTCCGAGGGCCACGTCTCGTTGTGGTTGGTGCAGACCTTGCGGCGCGCCTCCACCTCGTCGGGGCACTCCTTGATGCAGTTGCAGGCGGCCTCGCCGTGCTCGTCGATCTCGCACACGCGCCCGGCGCTGCAGTGCACGGCCAGGCACGGATCTGTCGCACGGAACGGTGCGCCTCAGCGCGGCTCGCGGCGGAGGCCTGCCCGGCGGGCCCCTACCCGTGCCCTAGCTAGCCCCCCTTGCACCGATAGACCAACATTCGTGATTCAACATTCTCGGTCAGGGCGTCACATATATTTCGTAAACATCTCCTTTGTAGGAATGCACTATATCGATCATGAGCGAGTTCATACTCCGACTCGCACTTGGCCGTTTTTTGGGTTCAGGCTGTGACCACAACCTTCGAGGGCTGGATCCGCCCCTGAGTGAGAGTAAATTGACACGAGCGGAATGGCATATTATCAATCAGAATCACGAACGTTCGTAATACGCGCACAGATCCCTCGAGGGATCACGTTACAGGCCACAGAATAAGTAATTATTTAATGGATATTGATTAGGAGAATTTTTCGCGGGAACGCAAAAACTCATAACATTGTATTATTTTCCAAAACTTGTGTTAATAGGGTTGTGTAAAAGCGGTGGATGCTCGTGATCGTGACTTTTCGTGTTGTATCCAAAACTGTGTAGAATATTCCAGTAAAACTTTCACCACTTTATTGAAGCATGACTGGGACTAATGACAAATTTTATTTTTTATTTTTAACCTACCTTTTTGTTTTTTGTGTACTATTAGTTTTTTTCCATAAATAAAATTTTGTCTATTGTCTAATGACTGAGACTTATTTTTATTGTGAAATACTATCTAATAATCCATAGTCTCAGTCCACTATTTTAGTCTCACTCCAGTCCAAGTCATGCTTTAGTAAGCTGCTGAACGTCTATGGATTGAATTATGAAAACTGACGTGGTGTTGACACATTTTGTTTTAATAAGACGGGAAAACACACGTTAAATTGATTTTTTTAACCGCCACGATTCAGCACTTAATATATGATTAGTGCGCCACTCGAGCACGTTAGAGTGGCAATACATGGCCTGACCTGACATCGTGTGAAAAGGATGGCTATATATAAGTTTCTGGGGGAGCGAAAAGGAGAAGCTATAACCTTAATATACCCTATAACTAATGTTAGAGTGATTTAGCGGACATTTGTAATTTTTAAATGATATGTAATTAATGTAAATGTTATGTAATTATGTTCTAATTTATCAATCAACAAATATGGATATTTTTCTGAAATAAATTATATAATAAATAAATAATAATTAATAGTTTGTTTCTTTTGTTCCCGTGAAATTCAAATCTAGCTGTCCCTTTCACGCGATGTCAGGTCAGGCCATGACGAACACGACGGACGATAATGCAGCGTTATGAACATGAATACACGAAAGAGCACAAGTTTTGAAAAAAGTGTAGTGTAAGTAAGTGTAGTGTGATAAACCAATGTAGGGACATAATATTTTTCAAGTCGCCGCTAATACTGTCGTTGAAGGTAGTAGTGTCGTGTCGTGTCGTGTTGTAAGGAGGCTTACCGTCGAGGAAGACGTCATTGTTCCCGGAGCCCCGCGCCGCGTCGTTGGCGCGCGCGCGCTCGTTCTCCTGGAACAGTCGCGCCGCTCGTGACTACACGTGTAGCTATACCACTCAATAATACCTATCTCGTCCTATTATGTTAATATTGATCCTTGTGGTAGAGTCCACAGATTTGCAAAGTATCGGGCTTTATCGCAACTCTTATAATGAAATCGTTATCTCGCTCACTACACTTCTGATGGAGTAAAGGAAAGCTAAGGAAGATTTAAAAAAACGCTTTAAGTGATTCTGAAACATTAAAGAGCGGTTATTTGCCGTAGTTATAGAGGTATGTGCGTTGCGCACTACAGCACTCGTGTGTAATGTAATGTAACGTGTAATGCGAGGCGGACCTGGAAGCGCGCCTCGTCCAGCCGCTCGGCCATGGCGAGCTCGATGTGCTCGGCCTCGGCGTCCTCGCGCGCGCCTCCCGCCGCCGCCGCCGCCGGCGCCACCGTCGTCGTGCGCAGGCGCTTGTGCTTCCGCCGGTGACGCTGCGTGACATAAGTATAACTCATTACTCGCCGGCCCTTCATGGTTCCGCAAAACTTGGCGGGATAGAACAACTATCCTTATTAAATTTAATTACTATTATCAAATAAAATCTACACGAGAATAAACTCTCATACAACAAAAAATTTCCCTCGATTTTTTTTCTAAAAACTAGATGGCGCTTACTTATTTAGTCAGCTAATGTCCAAACCGCTATAAAAGCCGATGAAATTATGGTAAATAAAGAAACGAAGTTTCTATTTCAAGTCGAGCAGAAATGTGACGATCATGTCGCATATTAAAGCACTAGCGACATCTCACGTCCTTATCAGTACTACAATTGAGTAGCGCATCTTTCTAGGGACATATAATTTCTCTAGGTTACTATGCTTTGGTTTCTACCCGGTCGGTGTTGATTCTGTCTAATGAGTGACTGCCTTTAGTATGGCCACTGAGGAAGCAAACGATGTCGTCTCCCACAGGCGGCCACATGAATGTATCCGGGAGCAGTCAGCGGATGACGTGGAGGTTACCTGAGCGTCGGCGGCGCAGATGGCCGCGACCAACAGGGCCAGCAGTAACACGTGCCCCTTCATCTCGGTGCTCCTCTGAAACGAAACACAACCATGTACTAAATAGTCTTTATAAATAAAAATGATTACGCATTAAGCGACATACAACAAGATAGTCGGCCGGATCAGTCTTACAACAAGTCGTAAACCGAAATGTAGCTTGAAAATAGGGAAACGAAACGTCGATTGACATCCGTTATGATAACACGCCGAACGAGTAGGCACAACAATAAACAGTAACTCGCTTGGGTTGCAAACAACGAACCAACACAAGGAGATATTTATTTCCTGCTCTGTCATCGCTGTCTTTTCGCTGGGTTGATTCCCAACCGAGTATAACATTCCGCCTGTGAGACGTGCCGAGATTCATGACATAAATATTTAGCTTGGTAAACACACATGTGGGTAAACAGCACTACATCCCTAATAAAATAATTAGGGAATATTCGCACTCCATGTAAGGCTGGAGGTTAATTTGTTGGAAGGAAGTTCTCGACAACAACGGGGCATATCTCTGATCTAGGCGAGCAGGGCGAGACGGGGCGTCGTCGCGTCCGTCCACGCCGCGGAGGCACTCGAGCTCCAATATTGCTGAATACGCTTCTCCACGTGAAAGGAAACAATATAGTGTCTGTCAATGAAAGACACGGCTCGAATATGATCCCGCTCAAAAACGTTACTTATCGTGCACGGTTCTTGCATCTAAATACGTAGCTGCGCCTCCTGAGGTTTCTTTTCGTGGGTTTCCTTTTCCCCGTTTCCGAATACAAAATACCCTATAATATGATGTATTAATACGTGGTCATATCGAACTATGTCTAACAGCTCTCAAATTCATTGATCTCGTTTCTCGGCAATGCTTGTATTTTTTCACGTTATCGAACGTAATCTATTATGTATATGTCCTGACGACGTTTGCGAATATAGTATATTGAATAGGTATGAACCAGAGGCGAGTCCGCGCCGCGTCGGTATGAGGTCATCGGCACATCTGGTGCACCACTCAGCAGTTTACGAGCCGTTCCAAGAAATCACTTTACCATATACCAGTTAGCGCGCCATATATACCCACCTATCTACTTACTATACAGATGCAGTCACCATAATAATTATGCTCTATTTAAATTAAACACGCTGCTCAATTTTATTATACTTTACCAACTCTATTAATTAAAAGTGTATAATCAAACACATACACACAATCACAGTATGTTTTTTTGTCATCAATTTGTATCGAACATTTGGCGATGGCGTCAGCTCGCAGCATGCACTACATCACGGTGTATTCATGTTCAAATTGCATACTAAGCTTGCCCAAACGGTAAACGGTAAATTGAACACGCATTTTACCTCTTTAGGGGTAGATTTTCGAAAAATGCCAAGTCACGCCTTTTTTGTAATATTTTTTTTTTCTTATATACAAACTGAGTTTCATTGATATAGCATGTTTTTTTTCCATACAAACTTTGGGGGTCCATTTTAACGATTTTACCCCTTTAGAGGTAGAATTTCGCAAAATCCTTTTTTATTGTTTACATAGAGCTCTAGAACTAGACCATCTGAGGAGTACCTATTGGGTTCAAATTTCACGTCTTTATCATGAGCGGTTTCGTCTGTGCATTGATTCCTATAAAAAGGCTTGTGCTTTTATACTAGGTATTACTGGAAGGTGCAACGGTTCTGAAAGGTATGTAAGTATGTACTCATCATTACGAACAACGTTTACTATGGGACCAAAACTGAAATCGCAAAAAAAAAAACTGTCCCATTATAAATGTCAATAGCATTCGACAGCTGTTTTTTTTCTCGCGATTTCATTGTTGGTCTCATGGTAAACGTAGTATATACCTTTCGATATAGTTGCACCTTTCAGTAACATATATAAATGAATTTTGATGCAGAATTAACACAGGAATGGACTCCTATTACAGGTATGTGATAAAATTACAGATTGGGGTGTGACATTTTCTGATGACTGAAACTTCGAAATATCGTAATCGAATTTTCCGGCGGCGCGGCGCGGCCGGCCCCGAGCCCGAGGCTATTATTGATCTTTTCAGCTTGTTAAACATAATAGTTCGAATGAAATGATTTCTCAGACATGCACGGCACGGTCTACGCTGGAGCACCGTCTGCGCGGCCTCGACTACATAATTCTTTCAATTCAGCCTGTCTGTGCGCTGTCATCACAATCAACAACACAAATACCTAAACAATCTGCCATCGTTTACATCATTCATATTTATATTTATCTACGAGTTTGTAGTTAAAAGTTGACTTTAGTGGTTTAGCACCTTACAAATTGGAGTAGGACGTACCCCTAAGATATGTTTTTATTACGATTTATGGCGGCGGAAGGGTTTTTACAGCGATACAATGAATGCCAAGGTTTGTTTTTTTAGTTAGTTTGTCTTTCTTTCACGTCAAGACAGAGAGCGACGTGTTTTTTTTACAAAAAGATGAGAATCTAGATGTGAATTGTGAAAAGATTAAAAAATGCTATGTGACACCATCCTACGTCACTATGTACCATTTTGTATCGCTTTTGTCGCATGTATTTGACAAGACATTCCCATAGCTGGCGGAGTATGTTCCTATACGTCAGATGGTGAGAATCTATTCGTCAGTATATCTCGATTCGATGCAGCTGGAGAGGAGAGGTAGTCAATTATAATGTAATTGGTATCAACGAGCCGGCCGCAGCATCTATTTATTTTCTATTGAGCCAGTTTCGGCGACGCGCCTCCGTTACTCACGACATTACCCCTGAACTATGGCCGAAAGAAACGAGATGCAATCCTGCGGCCACCAGCGGGATGCGGCGAATGTTCGTGTAGTTGCATCGCAACATATCGGCCTGAGATCTTCATCAAAATTATTATGTGACTGTATTATACAGATAAACATTTTGTAATCTAATTTTAAAAGAATGGCTTTCGCGGCGGTGTCGGATAAATGACACGGAAGAAAGGGTAACTAATAATGAAACTAAAGTATTGTTTTTGTTGGCCTTTTGTTGAACTCTAACTGTGCAATGCGAACATCTTTCGATTCGAAGCGCAATAACGACATAGGTAGGTTCCCCAGTGCCTGAACGAACCGAAACATGTAGGTCGGGATACTTAGAGAGTCTGATCAAAACATCGTATGCAGCGTCAGATTTGCAGCTGCAAGAGCTCTATCAAAAGCATGCCAACAATAGTACGGTACGTCTCACTGAGCTGCACTCATTCATGAGCATCTCTGCTGCCATTCAGGCGACACGAACCGTCTTCCGGTCTACGTCTGACATGTTTCTTATATGTTATTAACGGCGGTTTCACCCACTGTCCTATAAGTACCGTACAGAATATTATGCGATAACAAAAATATTACTATAAAAATATATATAATAATAACAACTGGAAAATGTAGCTTATGACACTCCTGACATAAAGAGGACTCCAGCACCTCACTCATCAAAATCGGTCAAGCCGTTTAGGAGGAAATATACGAACACACAAAGAAACATTAATACTTACATACACTCAAAAAGATTACTCTCCTTCCTGGGCAGTCGGGTAAACAAACACATGCACAAAATTTCGCATTTGGTATTGATTACATTACTGTTATTTAATACATTTTCTAAATTAAACTAAATTTGACAGCTCTAAAAATGTTGCCATCCTTTTCACACATGTTGAAAATTAAGGCCCTGATAATTTTAGTCCTGTCAGATCGATTTAGTTTAGTGAGTTTAGTTTAGTTTATATTTCAATCCTCGAATAAATCGCCGGTTATTACGCTGATTATCCGTCTCATAAACGTTTGTCTATTTTTCAATTGCCATTGAGAATGTGAATAGTTCTCTGACCAAATATTTACACTCTGGCAACGCTTACTTCAGACAAGCAGGGCTGTGTTTGGTCAGGTCGTCCGACGACGCTCCATGACATTACGAGTATGCTGCAAATTAAGGCCCCAGGACGGGCTATCGTCACTTTTGACACAAGTGGTTTTAAAAGGCTTGAAATGTTTATTCTATGGAATAAAAGGCTATCTGGCCGTGTAGAAGACAAGTAAATTTAGTTCTCAGATAGAAGATTTTCAGTAAGCCTTACCTGACAATTGAAGAATTCAATATATTGTTTTTGGTCGATTAAATGCTATCTGGGTGATTACCTGAGGATTGAAAAATCGGCCCTTAGACTAATGAAACCACTGGGATTTATTAGACCTTCTTTCAGGTCTAGCGAAGGGCTGGAGGAAGGAAAATATCTAGTTGCGCAATATTCCCGAATGGTCCAGCGCGGTCTGCGTCTACTCTAGTGGAAGACATCGGCAGAAAACACAGATTTGAACGTTATACCTTTGGTCGTAGCATTCTAATGACCGACCTAGTTATCCCGGAGTCCGAACAGATAAACCAACAAGCTCATGGTAACGTGACCGTCGAAACAGATTAATATTTTAGGTAACGTGGGTGTCATCAGTATTTTTGAACTTTAGTATCTGTGGACGATAACCCCTCGGCCCCGAGCGACGAACTACAGAACTGTGCCGCGCTGGTTGCTTTACGACTACGAGGAATATAATGCGCCATTTTGTTTGACCGGTAGCGCTCAACAAAACATTCGTTATTTTGGGAACGGACTAGCATTTTCATTAGTTATACCTATGTAGATGCGATGCCTTCAATCTGTATGCGACGTCGTTTACTATATAGTTACCTGATACTTGGTCACATAAAAAATTTCGTGTGTAGAGACGAGCTCAGGCGGGGTTCTAATTCTACGTACCGATTTATAACATCATTTTATATATTTTCGTTAGACTAAGAGACAAATAATATAAAGGTCGAGAGTTCTAATTAGCATAATGCATTCTCACAAACATGAACTTTAAGGCCCAGAATACTGAGCGTAGCTATCTCGCATGCGCATTTTATGTTTTTTAAAGATATAAAATGTATAACGAGTATTATTGTAAAATGTGCTTTGGAATATGAGCCGTTTGGAGTTGAGACATTGGGTCCTTGGGGGCTGGGATCTCATCTCATTTTCAAAGACCTGGTTGAAGATACGACGCGTAACCATAATGCTGGCGTTTATTTGGAGCAAAGCATTGCCATTCAGCGTGGTTATTCCGCCAGCATGATGGGTAGTGGTAGTGGGCGGAACATTTGGATTATCTTTAAACCTTTAATGGTCTCTGGTTAACCCGACTGTTCTTTTTATGTAGTTGGCTAAGTAGGTAGTTTAGGTAGTTGTTTGTGTATTTTCTTTAATTAAAAAAGGCACTTGCCCTATAAAAAAAATTAAGTTTTCAATTTGAACGTTTTCATAAATGTCTAAAAAAATGGTAAATATAAACATCCTTTCCCATTTATTATGATCATTATAAAAGATATCAAAACAATATATATTTTTAATTTTCAAGAATTTCAACCTCCCAAAATTACCAAAGCATGAGCATGATATTTTAAAAGTACACGGAATCATTTTGTATCTTAAAAAACTTCAAATGCGTGAGCGAGATAACTGCGCCAAAAATCTGGCCTTTAATCGAGAGAGATATAGAGGCGATATTTGATGGTGGCACCTGTATGGCATTTGTATTGGAGGGCGGTTACTTAAAGAAATTAAGTAACCAAATGGCTGGATAAGTAGCTATAAACAACTAGCTGTTACCCGCGAACTCGTTCGCGTAGACCTACAATAAAAAAAACCTATGTCCGTCTCAAAACCATAAGCTATAATCTATTCAAAAATTCAGGTCGATCCGTTCAGCCGTGATAACGCGAGAAAAACCTAGACAGAGAAACAGATAGACAGTTACTTTCAAATTTATAATATTAGTTAGGATAGTGTTAAATAACACTAAAATTATTGTTATTAAATACGTTTCTTAGCGCATCACTCCACTATATTATATAAATTGAAAACATACATAGCTGTCAAACTCATAACCCTTCTTTTTCGTAGTCGGGTAACAAGTTTCAAACCAAAACACAGCAGTGTCACATTTCACACGGTAGTGGTAGTCACACTGTTGCAGATTAGGCAATATTTTGCATTCGCGAAAAATCTGGGTCACTTATCAATGTGAGCGACTTATAATTGTAACGGGAGCACTGTTATCCTGCGAGGGAAGCGATGCGGCCATCGCGTCCGCCGATACCGCGACCCGCAGATAACACACATCATAAAAACAACGATTCTGCGCTCTTTCTACTTTGTTAATCTGTATGCTAAACGCTACAATAATGTTATTTGTGCCTACGTTTCGGTAGATGCTGCAACATTCGCCGAACTTGCCGATAGCGGTGGCGACTCACAGTAGATCATTTTTTTTTTAGGTGCTTGAATTTGATGAGCCTCCGCGCGCATGCGCAAATAGATTAACGAGTTTATTTCATTGCAAGTCTTGCATAATTCTTAAAGTTGTATAAGACATAAAAAGTTCCAAAAGTGCTCGCCCTATATATATAGGGATCTTTGAGATATTCGTGCGAAATACATAATTTAAAGATCGTCATCATCAGCCAGAAGACGTCCACTGCTAGACAAAGGTCTTATTTTATTGCGCGCAATATAAATATTTTATATAATGTATTTATATAATTTTGATTAGTCGTAGTAGTAGTCATATTATTTTATATTCATAATCATTAATCACGGGACTATTATAAATGCGAAAATAATTCGATCTATTTGTTTGTTAGAGAACGGATTAAATTCCATGAAATCTGTCCATCCTAGACAAATTTCATCAAATAAGTCAACACTATCATGCGACTGCACATACAATATTTTTAATTTAAAAATATTTACTGGAGAGTTCTCCCGCGGGTTTTACACGTTATATCCAGTTGGATAATACAACAATACAACAGCAACAACAACTAAACGGGGTACTAGTTATTTAGGCGGCGGCTTTACCAGACACGAGTTCACAATTAGCCCCAGTAATGACTGGGCGATAACACTGTTTCCAACAACCAATTCACAACTTAGTCTAAATAGCTAAACATAGAAACTTAAGTTTCAAATAACGGCGAAAACGCACGCATAATACTCGACACGGCCGGGAATCCGAGGCTACATAAAATAAAACAATGGCCCAGCGCGGGCGGGACTCGGGCGCGCGCCGGAACCAGTTTCTTCAAAAACCAGCCTAACTATATCTACTATGCTGCTAAACCTAATAACCTCAGACATTGACAGATTTTCCATGCGGCTGCTCACGGGAAACCTTACATATGATCACATTCGAAAAATATTGATTCAACTTTAAATGGCACTGTAAAAATATAAGACGATTTTGCTTCAAGCTATAGCATTTCAAAATATGTATGAGCTTTTTATTAAAGCTACAACAGACAAATACAGTTACAATATTTTTTTAAATGAAAATAAACATGCTTACTCCACACAAAATATTGGTTACCTTACAATGTTAAAAAGTATTATAAAAGTAAGATGTACGTACCTTGTTCTCCGATGTGTGCGTTGTCTCAGCGAGCGTCCTCCGTGCGAGAGCGCGCGCGACCGACTGCGCCAGTCTTCTTTAGAACCCTCCGTCACTGCGGATCATGCGCCTGCGCCGCTACCCCACCCCTAATTTTCTCGATCTAGTAGAGCGCTGAAAGATAATCACAGCACATATTTTTTAGTACAAAGATCGACCAACAGGCACGCTGTCCGTCTGATGGTAAGCGGCAACCTATACACACCTGTGCTAATAGTGACGTTCGCGATCCTTCGCTAGCCCGGAGAGAGATTTAAGAACATTCGAGATCATCCAGGTCCGCGGAAGAACGGAGCGAGTAAACCAGACGACGTGGTATTTCCTTCCAGTTTTGAAAGATATGGGAGCGAGCCATTTTGAAGATCTCGAGATGTGTTCAGGAGTCGGCTCCTGCACAACTAGCGGAAAAACTGCAGAGGGAACCCACGTCTCTTCGAAGCTAGCCTACAGTGGCGCCAACAGGTCGAGGAGACGAGGAGGTCTCTCGACTTCGGCTGCAACTATTATTACTAGTTTATTTTTTTCATGATAGGACTCTTTTCAAATTATTTAAAAGAAAAACAAAATACCCGACTTCAAAATGTAGCCTATTATATTCCGGACATATTGAGGAATACAACGACACCTCGTTTGTCGAAATAGGTCAAGCCGTTTAGGCTCCAGAGCGTGGTTTAGGAACACACAAACATACTCACATACTTACGTTTCTGGAGTAACATTACCCTCCTTCTTGGGCAGTCGGGAAAAAAATAAACTAAGCATCTAGTACCTCAGGGCGAAGAGCGCAGTCCGGCGACGCGCATGTTTTTGGGCAGTTGAAGTTCACAATATTGCGTGCCACTGAACTGCTATGGTCAAGTGTGACGCTTGCCATCAGGCAAACGACTTGCTCGACTCTTAATTGAAGTAAAAAAAAAAACACTTACTGTCGATTTCGCAATTAGTTACTATTAAGTAAATAGCTCTTGTAAAGACTATGTCTAAAATTTTTTTGCTACAACCTATGTCTAAGTAATTCCTTTCGACGTTAAGTACTAAATCACCTAAATTATAAAGTAGGGTGGATCAAATCAAAGTCAATTTTGTTAAAAAAAGTAATTCTAATAAGATCAGCACAAACATGGTTCGTCTTCTCCCGAATGTAATTACACAACTCGCAAGAAACTAATGATTCTTGCGACGGTGACGTCACGCCGCCTTTATAAATTAACACTATTGAGTTAACTATACATTATACATATAAGTATTTTAGTCCATTCTATGACAAGTATTCAGTTTTAGAAGTAAAAAAATTAGGCATTTTTGTTGTAAGTAAATCAGTGAAAACAGTAGACATATTATGAATAGCAACAAAAGTAGAACATAGATAATTTTTGGATACCGATATCGAAATGCATCTTGTGGACCGACCACATACAGTCAAGTTGTGGTCACATAGTTAGGAACGAATTGCGCTCAAGGTTTTTTTAGGTAAGGAAAATACTTTTTATTTTGTATTTGTTTTCTGATATTAATTTTTAATGGGTTTATTATATAGGTCATTTCGTATACTTTGTAATAAATATTCCGTAATAATATAACATCCTTGATATTTTAATTTAATCTTTCATGGAGTTGCCATTACAGTGAGTCTGGCCGCTGGACAAACAATTATGAACAGAAAATAAAAATTCAATATTTTAAATTTATTGATGTGGATTACGTTTTGTCTGATTCTCGGCTAAATTATTGACATTGCTTTTAAAGTTTTCTTAGTCTGGTTAGATATTAATATTTTAAAAATATGGAAAACTATTTATTTCGTAGTGATTGTATCTCCACGTACACTGTGAAGACGTCTTACGGATAAAACTTCTTGAAAGGATTGCCAAGGGAGTACTTCTTTTGACGTAGGAGTCCAGAAAGGCTCGTTGAGATTTTGCGGGAAACTGTGGCAGGTGGACAGAAATGAAACTAAAATTAGGTTCTTCAATATGTGTCTCTTACTGCTAAGCGAGGAATAAACCACAGGAAAACAAAAAAAAATGGTAATGTCTGGAGGTGGAAACATCAAACACGGGAAATTGGGGATGTTTCATGGTAAAAACATTGAGCGAATCTTGGAATAATATAAATCAGGTAAATACTGGCTCAAACTTTGCTTCCTTGTGCTGAAGAGACGTTGCCTGCTGTGCGGATATTCCAGCATGTTAACGACCCTAACAAAGCACACAGCTTATTCAGTGAGACGGTTTATCTCTGAAGAACAAGTCACTGTTTTAAATGGGGCCGCTAACAGCCGGGACTAAATCCGATCGAAAACCTTTGAAGCAAAATTAAGAGCCGCGAAACAATCTAGCAATGTACATAACATAACATGTAACATAGTAAAACCGGATAATTAGCATCATCTACCTAATTCCTCACAAGTCATTAGAGTTATAGCCGTTTCTAATTATATGACCACAACTCTGTATATAATTTCACGAAAAGTATTCGGTACTGATTTTGGTTGAGGCTCCCTGCCTACCCTCATCATGGGTACGGCACTCGAGGCTCCCAGCCTACCTTTAGCATGGGTACAACACTCCAGCCTCCCTGCCTACCCTCAGCATCACTGTGCTAGTACCCGTGTGTCATGCACAACTCTACACCGAACCTACTTACAAGCAAAACATTAAAATCTGACCAGCTCCAGCGCCGGCGCCGGCTAGTCTGCTGATACCCACCGGTCGACTAGCCAGCACCAGTGGCTGTGGTGAAACTAAATTTGACTAAACCGTTGAAATTTAAATCCCATTATGTGATGTCTCATGCAGCAGATGTCATTATAATTACATGGCATACGGGGCCGAGCTGGTCACCACTGTCATTATAATTACATGGCATATGGGGCCGGGCCGTTCTCCGCTGTCATTATAATTACATGGCATACAGGGCCAGGCCGGTCACCGCTGTCATTATAATTACATGGCATACAGGGCTGGGCCGGTCACCGCTGTCATTATAATTACATGGCATACGGGGCCGAGCTGGTCACCACTGTCATTATAATTACATGGCATATGGGGCCGGGCCGTTCTCCGCTGTCATTATAATTACATGGCATACAGGGCCAGGCCGGTCACCGCTGTCATTATAATTACATGGCATACAGGGCTGGGCCGGTCACCGCTGTCATTATAATTACATGGCATACGGGGCCGGGCCGGTCACCGCTGTCATTATAATTACATGGCATACGGGGTCGGGCCGGTCACGGCTGTCATTATAATTACATGGCATACGGGGTCGGGCCGGTCACCGCTGTCATTATAAATACATGGCATACGGGGTCGGGCCGGTCACGTCCCGCGGTTTGATCTGCTATGCTTAAGGAACTTTTAATGTTAGCGGAATGAAAAGGAGTCTGTGTTTATGAGTAGTTTTTTTTTTTTTTATGTCCAGGATGTCCTTCATATCAAATTTCATTCGAATCCGATCAGCCGTTTCAGAGTTGATTTGGAACAAACGCTCTTACAGACAACTTTCGCATTTATAATATTAGTCTGACTAGTCCGTACGAATTATAGACGTCAGTGGTTTCCCTCCTTTTGCTTTTGGGTCAGACTAAGTAATGTTTACTATTATTGATCGGATGACCGAGCACGCGACACGCAGTCACGCAGTCACGCAGTTCAGTCGAGTCGAGTCGAGCCGGAGGCGCGTGCAGTTCGGTCTCGGCACGACTCGAGGCGCGGAGGATCACCCCCCACGAAATAATAAATGAAAATACTCTGTACAAAAATCTGTTTTAATTAAAAAAAATGTCAGAAGAGAGATTGTATTGCGCTCTCATTAGACACTGGTAAGAAATGAGTAATTTAACTCGACGCAGGTTGTTTGTCTCGCGGACGACGCGCTCACCTAACGTACACCGTACCGGGGCGGGGCCCGCGGGCTCGCTCCGACCTGTGAGTTCATCCGGAGACCGATACGAGGCGCTCGAGAGCCGGGGGCGCGGGGCCCCGGCCGCGGCACCGGGGGCGCGGGGGCGCGGGGACTCAACTCATAAAATTAATTCACTATCTAACTACTTAAACCGAACGATAAGCGAAGATATGCGAAGCGAGTTCGCTCGGGGGTCGCGCGCGCCGGGCGCCGAGTCGTGGGGCGCGGGCCTCGGGCGGGGCGGGGGCGGGGCGGGGCGCTAGCGGCGGTAGGGCGGGCGCGGGAAGCCGGCGCGCGAGCCCGAGGCGGGGCGGCGGCGCGGCGGCTCGCGCCCGCGCGCCTTCTTCTCCTCCACGTTGAGCTTGACGCCGCCCTCCGCGCCCTCGCCGGGGAAGTACAGCGGCTGCGGACAAGGAGCGGACGTGAGGCGAGGTCGGCGGGGCGGGGCGGGGCGGGGCGGGGCGGGGCGGGCACTCACCGCGGCCGCGAGGCACTCGTGCGCCGCCTGCGCGCTCTCGTACGTGATGAACCCGTAGTTGGGGTGGCGCGGCGCGCCGGGCGCCGCCGGCGGCTTGCTGTGCACGCGCAGCTCCGCCACGGGCCCGAAGCGCGCGAACAGCGCGCGCAGCTCCTCCTCCGTCGCCGAGTGCGGCAGGTTGCCCAGGAACAGCTGCTGCGCGTCGCTGCACACCACACGACACGACACTACGTTACACCGGTGCTCTACGGCGACGGCGACCTTACTCTCTATATCCACGGTCGTGAGGGACCGCGCATCGACCGAGTGAGCCGGTGCGAGCGGGACGGCAAACTCTACAGAATGAGCTGCCCCGCGAGAACTATTGTCAGCCTATATAATAATAAATAAATATCTGGGACGGTCATCTGACCCCAAACTGAGCAAAGCTTGTAATATGGCTGCCAGAGACTGATATACGTACATAGATATTTTTTAAATACATACTTATATAGATATTAACACCCAGACAGAACAAACACAAATATTTATCACATTAATGTTTGTCCTAGATGGGAATCGAACCCACGCCCGCAAGCATAGATCGTAGGTTCACTACCAACTGAGCCACCGGGGCAGTCATATGAAGGCGGGATCCTAAACACGCCAACGGCAAATATACATTCACATTTTTTTTTAATAATAGTGCGGTCCGTAATGTGATATTAAGTTTCTTCTGTGCGCTCAGTTCGTTTCGGTTTTTGATGTTAACTGCATGTAGGTGACCCCACTACATATTTATAATCATTAGTTTATTTTATTGATATATTTACACAACACAAACATATATTATATTTCATGTCATTATTTATTTACGTATCGAATTACACTCTCACGCAAATAACTCACACATTCATTCAGCACATTAAATATCAATATTATTTACATTCGGGCAGGCATCGCCGCGCGCGCGCTCCTACTATGCTTATTTACCGCGAGGCCGCCCGCGCCTTCCTGCACTCCCCACACTGCACCGCGCGCTTACGCAGTATAGTGTAAAAAAAATCTGTGCTTTCTACTGCTCTATATATTTCGTGTGTTGGGATTAAAACTCTTTTCTATCCCACAGGCTGGACTGTTCCTGCTGCTACCTACTTTCGCTTCACCTTCCGCATCATCATCTACATCAACTCTTCCAACCTGCATTTTACATTATACGTGCGAAACGATAACGACCGACCGATACATATTCGCGAGTATCATAATACACACCGGCGCGAGTCGAGGCGTCGCTACCGCCCCGAGTCGCGCCTGCCGGAGGGGACGCACCTGTACCGCGCGGGCTGCGGCGCGGGGGCGCGGGGCGCGCGCGCGCGCGGCTCCTGCGGCGCGGGCGCGGGCGCGGGGGCGGGCGCGGGCGCGGGGGCGGGCGCGGGCGCGGGCGCGGGCGGGGAGCCGCGCGCGCCGCCCGACCCCGACTTCAGCAGGTTGGCGTACGTCTTGGGCTCCGGGGGCTGCGCCGCCGCCGCTGAGACATGCAGACGGAGGTCACACTCGGAACGTTTCACTCGGCCCGACTCGAGCGGCACACGACGAGGTGTGTCGGCTGTACGTGTACGTACTTTACGCACAACTAACATTGTTACCGGTCAAACGTCGGAGGGATATTTAAAAACATTTGTAATACGGCGATAGTTCCGCAAGAGCGGAAGACAGTTTACGAGATGGGAAGACGACATAAAAACCATTGCTGGGAATGCACGGTCAAGGATAGCCAGAGAAACAAGAATGAAAGAAGGCGGAAAAAGTTTTTTTCATAATTATTACGGCAAACGGATACTAATTTCAATGTTACATTAAATCAAATTAAAGTAAAAAACGTCTGCATGCATAATATTATTATTGTAAACAGAAAAATACTGAAAAGATAACACACGAGGCGTATTTTAAAATTAGAAACGTAACAAAGGACAGTCGTTAACGTTCGCTGAACGGACGTGCTTCTTATCTAGTGAGGTAGGTCGTACACGCAGGGGGTCGGGGTCACGTGATGCGTACCTGGCTGGTGGGGCGCGGGCTCCCGCTCGGGCGGGGGCGAGGGCGCGGCGGGCGCGGGCTCGGCGGGCGGAGGGGACGGCGCCGCCGCCGGCCCGGAGCACTGTTCTGCCTCGCTGACCAGACCCACTGAAACATAATCACTGCTTCGTTATAAAAGATTCTCTTAAAAAAATAAAAATTAACACGAAGCAGTCACAACGTGGCGTTTTTCTGAGAATGAGTCAAGCATATATTCCGATGTAGTCGACCGTACACGCTCCTATTGTCAAGCATATATTCCGATGTAGTCGAACGCACATGCTCCTATTGCCGAGCAGATATTCCGATGTAGGCGACCGTACACGCTCCTATTGTCAAGCATATATTCCGATGTAGTCGACCGCACACGCTCCTATTGTCAAGCATATATTCCGATGTAGTCGACCGTACACGCTCCTATTGTCAAGCATATATTCCGATGTAGTCGACCGCACACGCTCCTATTGTCAAGCATATATTCCGATGTAGTCGACCGCACACGCTCCTATTGTCAAGCATATATTCCGATGTAGGCGACCGTACACGCTCCTATTGTCAAGCATATATTCCGATGTAGTCGACCGTACACGCTCCTATTGTCAAGCATATATTCCGATGTAGTCGAACGCACATGCTCCTATTGCCGAGCAGATATTCCGATGTAGGCGACCGTACACGCTCCTATTGTCAAGCATATATTCCGATGTAGTCGACCGCACACGCTCCTATTGTCAAGCATATATTCCGATGTAGTCGACCGTACACGCTCCTATTGTCAAGCATATATTCCGATGTAGTCGACCGCACACGCTCCTATTGTCAAGCATATATTCCGATGTAGTCGACCGCACACGCTCCTATTGTCAAGCATATATTCCGATGTAGTCGACCGCACACGCTCCTATTGTCAAGCATATATTCCGATGTAGTCGACCGTACACGCTCCTATTGTCAAGCATATATTCCGATGTAATCGACCGATATCTGTTTGATTATTTGGAGAGAAACTAATAGATCTTCGGACAGATATATAAATCATACAAATAACATCTCAAAATAGAACCAGTAAGTAAACGTCAGTAGTATTTAGACAATCATACATTTTTATTTATTTATAGGCGAGCAGCACAGGCGGATGTCATGCCTTTATCACACAGTGGTGAAACTTAATAACTGTGTTTTGGTCATATTTTAAATATTTTTATGGAGATTTATTGATTAGTGAAACATTAAATCACACATTACATTATCAGGTTAACTAGTGCTCGTAGCGTCGTGATCGCCGATGGCGTGATTCGGAACGCACTCTCGGCTAGTCGAGACTCTAGAAGGAATAGCGAGTGATCCAAAATAGTGTTAGAATAGTTGTGTAGGTACCGAGTTGCGGCTGGTGGTGCTGCGGCGGCGCGCGGTGGCGCTCCTCGAGCGGCGGCGGGTGGCCGTTGAGCGCGGGCGCGGCGGGCGCGGGCGCGGGCGCGGGCGCGGGCGGCGCGCCGTGCGGCGACAGCGCCGCCGGGAAGGGCGCGCCGCCCGGGAAGTAGCCGGCCGCGGCGCGCGCCTCGCTCGCTTCCTCCTCCTCGCCGTCGGACCGGCCCGAGCCGGACCCTTCCTCGTCGGAGAACACGATGTCCTGGGAGACGACAGACACGGAATGGCTACATCAGATCCTGCAGTACTAACATAATCACACTGCGAACGACGAACTACTACGAATAATAAAAATACTCAAAAATAACACCAATAAACAATATAAAAAAGAAACGAGTCCTACTGAGTCGCTCCCTCCGACTCGGACCACAGCTAAGGTGTCATGTCCGAGCTATGGTGATCAGAATACTATTTGTGAGAGGAGTCACGGAGTCTTTGGAGGAATATGACAGAGTCGCCTACACACTCGTGGAGCAGAAGGAACGGTGGCAGTAACCGTGGTACCTGGTAGCGGAAGATGTCGTTGTGCACGTAGTACTTCTTGGGCGACTGCGCGGCGAGCACGAAGGTCTGCGTGAACCGCCGCATGGGGGCGCCGCCGTTGGACAGCTCGCCCGTCACCTGCACCACCACGCCGTTGCCCAGCGTCGCCTGCGCGTCCACCTGAAGCCGAAGAATATTCCTATTGCGCTTACACGTTCTTTTTTGTCTTTTTTACTTCGCAGACCGTATGTTTCACCCGACTGCCCAAGATGGCAGATAATGTTTCTAAGGTGTATGTCTATGTGTACAAATTTTGATGAGTGAGGTGATTAGGCATTGTGGGACAATGCATTGTGTGCCTTAAAGAAATACCATTAACTAAGATAAAGCAACAAACAAAAAAACATAGACAGTTGGATAATTAGGAGAAGATATTCTTGACTGACAGTTATTTGATTTGATTGACTGACATGTTTGCAATAAATGTATTGAGTATTAAGTATCAACACTGTGTGATATGGGCACATCAATCTATGCTGCTCGCCTATAAATAAATAAAATGCTAAGTAAGCTGTTTGTTTATAGTAGTGAAAAAAAAAAAACTAGCAGCATAGCAACATCAAAGAACGACGGCAAAATTTTACGTCATAAATCTTGGAGCGTCTTGAAATATCATTTCTACAGCACGTATATAAATATTTGTCTACGTTTTTTCAAGCCAGAATATAAAAAAAACAGTAAATTTAAACGTCATTTCATGTCAACCTTCATAATTGTTATAACGGCCTTTTATTTGTGAGTGTTACGATTTTATTAAAAAAAAAATGTTCACTTTGGGCCATGCTATTATGAGTTTGGACTTTTGGCGGAAGCGCGATAAAAACATGTCGGTTCATTGTAATATTTTTCATAACTAGTGTTTTTTCATGGCTAAATACTTAGTAAAACAACACAACATACAACAACAGCGTAATTACTGGGCATACAGAGATTTAACATCTAACATCTCAGGGTGACGAGCGCGGTGCCTTGCCACGCATAGTTTTGAACTGTTGAAGTTAAAAATTCTGGGTGGCACTGTACTGTTATGGGCAAGCGTGACGCTTAACATCAGGTGAGCGACTTGCTCGGCTCGTCACCGAGTAATGACAAGGCAGTATGGCCATGACGGCAGTAACTTGCCCAAAGGATTTAAACAAAAAAAACACAGACACTTGTAGTTTCGGACATCAAATGCTTTTTTTCTTATGTTTTGGCTCCACGCTTCTCTCTTATACTTTGATCTTTGATTTTTATATAATTTAATATGACCTGGACTGCCTTTGGACTTTACCAACCTGCGACCTTTATTGCGTGTCCAAGGATTTAGATTTTGCTTTAGAGCTAACTTCGAGTTGTTCCCAGTTTTCATTCAGTTGATAACAGTAACATGACCTACAAAACTTCGAAGCCTACTAACAGTTTTTCCTGGCCTGCTCGATAAAAAAAACTTTGTATGATTGATATTATATTTATATTGATACTATTGATTGATAGGATGACAATGAGTGCGGTTTCAAATGCACTCACAGTGCAAAAACCACTAACACTGCCAATGATTGGTTTAAATTGGTAGTACGCTAATAGTCTTCACAGAAGGCTTGCATTAAATCCATTTTTTTCTTTAAAAAAACAGAGAATATCGGAATTCACAGATGACAATTTGAATTTGACATTAGCGCACACAGTACACTACCTCATTTTTGTGAGCACCGTGAGCACACTAAAATGAAGTCATGTGGCAGACAGGAGCCTATAAATGCGCATCTTAAACCGATATTTTGCGTAACTATGTGCGTATTTTGAAACGCACTCAATATGTTGAGGTATGTATGAGCGACTGTCGGGTACCTGGCTGATCTTGGCATGGCAGTCGCGGAAGTTGAGCTGCTGGATGCGGTTGTGTATCTGCTTCTGTCCGACGACAGGCAACGTCTCGCGGTTTGGCGCGTCCAGCCCGCCATGCACGAATGACGAGTAGTTATTGTAGAACCTTCGGGTCAAGAAGCATTCACATATTAAGAACATTTGAGCTTGCTCACCACACCGGCTTTCTCAATCACTTTCAACGTTTGCAAAGTTACAATTATTTTTCTCCTCTTTCACAAAAATATTAATTTACTGACATGATCTCTGTATCAGCCTTTAAACATCCCACTGCTATATCCACCACGCCATAATATATCCACCATGCTGGCCCAGTGCGGGTTTTTTCATACGGCATTGTATTTCTCCTCTGGGAATATGCAGTTTCCTCACAATGTTTTCCTTTACCGAAAAGCCAGTGGCCATACCCTATACGTAACATCCACAGAAGTCATTGAAGCAAGCCTGCTCAGGTTCAAATCTGCTACCCCACGAATGTGAGGCGAGCATGCTTTCAATGAGCTACCACCACTTTTTGACTAACATGATAATTACTTAAAATATTGGCACTGTCATTGTAAAGACAACTGACGTTTTTTTTTAATTCACTCTCCGTTTATAAAACAATAATTGTAAGGCGCTGCTGAGAAAGACTATAAGGGAAGGGGATTGTAGTGGGCTTTAGTGATTGTGTTGTTACCTGTGCAGGTGCGCCGGCGCCTTGTTCAGCAGCGTGTAGTACTGGCGGACGAACTCGCGGCCGACGCTCTGAGGGGACGGGGACGCCTCCATTACCATTGCTGATCTCACCTGGCCCGATACAGCCCGATAGCCTCTGCTATACGCTGTCCTAACAACACATAAGCACATTTAGGTCCTCTGTAGATGACTCATCTTTTGTCAGTAAACTCGTAACTCTATGATAGCGATTGCAAGATAATAAATGTTATATGTCACATACCATTTATTATCTTCAATTTGACTGCTATTTTTTATTTTTGACCTGGATTCTTATATTATTATTATTACTTAATATTTAATTCTTAACGCTTTTTTGTATCTAATTGTAATGTAGTTAGTGTAATTGGTTTAATACCGTACTAATGAAATAAATAAATATAAAAGAATAATGAGATATTTTTCACCTACTTAAAATTTGTAATCTGTGGTGGCCAATGACTTATCATATTATTTTGTAACAATATCCCCAATGAAAGTTGCAATGGTACACCACTGGATGCACACATACATAATATAAATACAAACTAATGCAGTACATCATAGTTTATCAACAAACAAATTTAAGCCATGTTGTCATAACAATGCCAAATTCACATGGAAACACTTGAAAGACATGCGCAGATTGGATAGTTACTAGTTCTTATCTACTTTTGGTTCGGATATATTTCAATGCTGACAGAAATATAAAGTTTGAAATGTGTATTCTTCCACAGGTAATCATCATCAGCCCAGTGCTGGACTTAAACCACTTGATCTTGGTCTAAACCTTGCCTTATTTGCCATAGCACTAACACTTATGAAAACTATATTGTTTTAAATAACTTCAATTACTTGATGTGTAAGCTATGTTTACAATGATAGTAGCTTTTGATAACTTAGCTACTAGCTAAGTACATACCAACCAATACCTAATACAAAGCAGCCAGGGAAAGGACAGAGACCTGTGTACAACATTTGCTTAATTTTTCATTGAGAATTCTTACTAATAGCCCATTAAATATTATTGGAAATATGTTACTTTACTTATAAAAGCTACATTTGTTTATAGAATCAGAATCAAAATCTTAAGATCGGATAGTCGAAGAAAGGATATCAGCAGCTCATAATCCATATTTATCTACCCAAAACCTATCCTACGGCAGAAGAACGGCAGATTGCGGAGACGTCGCGCGCATACTCGCAACTGTAGCTAGGTTTGCCCTTAATGACTAGTCACAGTACTTCACAAAGTAATACTTACCTCTTGCTTGTTTCTCTGTACACTGTAATCGCTTTACAATTAGCTGAAATTGTCAAAGCACGCATGGCGAATACAGAACGAAACTACACAAATTTAATGATAATGATTTGTCTTTCTATCAACTCCAGTGGTGTATAATGAACAAAAATGAAACAATCAAATATTTCAGCAGTCATATCATGTTGTTTAATTATATTAAAACATGAAATTATTGAAGGATTTAACCTTCAATGGGAAGTACCACAGCCGACAATGAAAATATTGGGAATTTGGTATAGAGTTATGTGTATCCAATATAGCAAATAAATGAAACTTACCTCAATACAATTAATGCATTAAAATGTTGTAATCGGCGACTATTTATGAAGAAAATCGCTTAATTTTTACAATAAATATGACTGAAAACAGAAAAAGAGCCTACCTCACCGCTCGGGTGTCAAATTGTCAATTTTATTTTTAATTTTTGTTTCAATGTTGCCATACAGCGATTTTGATTCAAAACATCAAAACGGGCCCGTCTCTACGTCTATAACTACGAAATCGTCGTAGCTAGACTGCATTTATGCATTAGAACGTTCACCAGCAACGCAAACACATACGCATATACTTTGATTTTCTGAGACGATGCTTGACCTTACGATCCGTACGATCTGAAGGTTTCAGTCTTGCCAAACAAATGTATTGTATGTTTGTATTTTGTAGTATTTTTGAACTACCGAGATAAAATACTAATAAGAGTCGAGGTGCAACATTTTAACTCAGCGCACCAAATTCATATTTTCTTGCGTTTTTCGTCAGTTATTATTTCTTAAGTTCTTACTCATCATCACTCACTCAATTACACCAACCGACATCGTGCGAAAGGGACAGGTAAATTTGGATTTGACGGGTGCAAAGGAAACAAACTACTACGCTTATAGCTTCTCCCTTTCGCTCCCCAGAAACTCATCTATAGCCATCTCTTTCACGCGATGTCAGGTCAGCGGGCTTATCCGTAACTATGAAAGCGATAGTGATAGTGCGCAGGTGGGCCCGCGTGTAGTATGGTACGTGTATGGTACGAGCGGGATGGCATGCTCTCGCAATCAGAATCACGAACGTTTCAAAGTTAGAGTATAAGCCCCTTGCTTGCTCTTATTCGTGCAAAAAATATTTATACTAGGGGAATATTCGAGCCCCTTCCGGATTTTTATTATCCGCTTTTGAGTTGATTGATTTGCGTTCGTCTAAGGATTTGCGTCTTTGGACCATAGCCAAGATAGTTTTGTTTTGGAAGTCTACTATTCATCTTGAAGGAATGAAAAGATCCATAGAGAATACTTGCCATATAACTTGAATGATTATTGATTTCATTGTTAAATATTCTGTCTCTTTTTTCCTCGTGAACAATTTGTTTCTTTCTCATTCTCAACGCACAATGCTATTGACCTCTTTGGCACTACTGTTTTCTGATTGGCTGATAATTCGAAAAAAAGGGCGTCTTTCTACGTTTAGCCAACATAACGAACTATTTCGCGCCGACTCATCGTGTAATTTCCTTCCTTCCATCATTCTTCTGCATTTGGCATTCAGTGTTGAAGGTCGTGTGTAGACCTTAGTGATTAGTTTATTCTTAATTTTAGGCTGTATCTACTCTAAAAACCATGGCAAATAACGATAATTTCGCGCAAGATGTTACTGATAATCAACTAAATGGAAATGGCGAAAATGGTGGAGGCGACGGTCAAGAACATAACAGTGCTGAAGCTCCGGGACGCGATGATGACAGGTAAGATTTCGCTTTTTTATTCGTAGAAAATACATACCATGCTAATTATTCCGTTCCTATTATTTAATGTATACAATTTCCATGTAAATATTTCAGTACTAGTTTTGTAAAGTGCATATTTTCGGGTCTGTTTGCTCGCCGCAATGGCGTCGGTTTGGCATTCATTATCGTCTTGATAAATCTGTCCATATCATCGGAATCTTTTCAAAATTTAATATTTTCACATTTGCAGCGTGTTCTTTGCGGCTCAAAATTATTATTAGATGTCATAGTTTTCATTTCAGAGTTGTAGGTATCAAGCAAGATTTAACCTTTTTGTTAGCATAGATTACGCGAGCCGCATGAAGTAAAATGGCGTCCCATTTGCGCGTCGGTTTGCACCCGGCACCGGCTTGGACCCGTTATCGATTTTCTCGTCAGTTGTTTTGTTTGGTCAGGCAGTAACCGTTCAGTGAGTCTTGTCAGGACAGGGTAACGGCCATGTACGTAGTTGCAAGATTTGAAATCGGTCGGTGGCGCTGGCGCGGCGAGCGCTCGGGGGTCGTCGCCCCCGAGGCCGCGGCGCGGTCAGTTTGGGCGCGACTAACGCTGTGTCTCTCTGCAGGTGTGAGCCTGCGCCGCCGCCGCCGCAGCAGCTCCAGGACGCCGATGGTATATATCTGGGCTCACACTAAAGTAAACGACCAAACTGACAGAAGTCTTGGCCACTTAATTTTGGGCCTCGTTCACATTTGCCAATTTTAAATCTTGCGATATCACTATAACGTTGTTTTTCATGTTTTCGTTGTGCAATTGATAATGTAAATTTCCAATTTACTTTTGTAACTTACAGGTTGTCAATTTGTTTTGCTGCAGTGCTTGGAGTTTGTTTTTGAACAAAAATGTAGCTGTAAAGTACTGTAAACAAGTACTGCATAGTTTTAATATCAATTTATAATGTTTAAGTCAGTTTCATGAAAGGACACAAAATTTGCTAAAATAATTTTTGCATTCCATACTTATTCTGGCTGTCATGTTCACAGAAAACTTTTTGTGGGTGGCCTGAGCTGGGAAACAACAGACAGTAAGTTTATTACATTAAATTAACACTTCAACAATAGCATTCACATTTACAATAGAGTGCTCTATATAGATAGGTGAAACATTAAAAAAATTAAGTTCTTGTAATGATCAGGTGTACCACCTGCTTTATAGTGATGACCTAATTCAGTTCTGCTTCTGAATTATCTTTGAAGAAGTTCTTACCCACATTTCTGAGATAATATATTCATCAATACCCATTGTTAGTATTGAAACATGACTGACCTCAAGTTTGTTTTGCTTTACAGAGGAATTGCGAGACCATTTTGGTGCATATGGTGAAATCGAAAGTATCAATGTGAAGACTGACCCCAACACTGGGCGGTCACGAGGCTTCGCATTTATCGTTTTTAAGGCGCCAGACTCCATCGACAAGGTGATGGCTGCCGGAGAGCACACCATCAACAACAAAAAAGTGGACCCAAAGAAGGCTAAAGCAAGACATGGCAAGATCTTCGTCGGAGGCCTGAGCAGTGAAATCTCAGATGATGAAATCAGAAATTTCTTTGAAAACTTTGGCAAAGTAAGTTTTATAGATGTTTTGTTTCAATACTGTAAATAAACTTTTGACAGAATGATGACAAATCCGGTTTTGGTGAGATAACAGCTCTCGACTAATTCACTGAGGAGGAATCCGGGCCACTGAATTAAACTACAAAAAACAAAAAACAAAATTATAACATTCAGGGATTATAACTCTCATTTATGTATTCCAGATCATCGAAGTCGAAATGCCTTTTGACAAAACAAAGAATCAAAGGAAAGGATTCTGCTTCATCACATTCGAGTCTGAGCAAGTTGTCAATGAGCTGCTGAAGACCCCCAAGCAGACCATCGCTGGAAAAGAGGTTGGCATCTATGTCAGACATTGAGACATACTACATTGGCTTTTTTTTAATGACACCTTAGTACTCTGAGGATATTAACCACAATTTAAAATCTTACTACCAATTTAAATGTAGTAAAAACTGAGTAGTTTTAAAACAAATTAATATTTTAAAAAAGATTACCCACTTAGTAAATGAAATTAGAAGCTCATTCGTTTTCGTTGAGTAGCCAACATGCTCTGCTACCAGATGTCTGGGGTGAGTTGATTCAGTTACAATGAAGCAACTCGAATCAAGATAACAATTCAACTAAGATTACCCAAACCATAACTAAATACTTAATAATTGTAACTAGGAACAGGGTTGTGGTTCTATCACTTGTATTCATGATGACCTATTTCAGTTCTGCTTCTGAATGATCTTTGAAGAAGCTTTTACCCACATTTCTGACTTATTGCGTCTTTATTTTGACACATTTTGAGAGACAATTCGAGTGTTTGTTTGTATAGGTAGTAGTAAAGTCGTACGTTTGTCGTTTGTAGGTGGACGTGAAGCGCGCGACGCCGAAGCCGGACGGCGTGGGCGGCATGGGCGGGCGCGGGGGGCGCGGGTCGCGCGGCGGGCGCGGCGGCCGCGGGGGCCGCGGCGGCTACGGCGGCCAGGGCGCCTGGGGCAGCCAGGGGTACGGCGGGTACGGGTACGGGCAGGGCGGGTACGGCGCCGGCTACGACGGCTACGGATACGGCGGATACGGCTACGACGGCTACGGCGGATACGGCGGATACGATTACTCTGGATACCCCAATTACGGTAAACGCGGCAAGCAGTTGTAGGGGGGCGCGGCGCGGTCCGCTCGCCGACTCGCTACCTCGACTGATGTTACCTGATCCCTAGGTGTAATGTAATGTGAAGTGAACGTAGAGTAAGGCTAGGCTAGGTTAGCGTTGCGAGCGAGGCGCACTCCGTCCTCGAGATGCCTATTTACACGTACTGAACTACTTATATTGTTTTACATTATTCGAAGAGATCGACATCACGCGAAGCTTAGGTATTTAACTTAGTGTGTAGAAAATATTTATTTTTCTATATATTTAATATTCGTATCGAGATATCGTGTAGTGAATGTTGTCGAGGCGTCGGTGTGTCGCACACCCGGAGCTGGGTGGGTGTGTCGGGGGTCGGTGAGACTCGCCGGTGTGGTTAGGTTAACTGTTCGTATATTAGTTGCGTATAATAAATAAAGTGCGGCGGTACAGTGCTGTCATCGTTTCACCGGGTACTAGCATATTCTGTACATTATGTTACCTGCCTTATGTTTATAAGCGTTTATTTGTAATACCACTTTTGACACATGTAGCAATGTCGCTCGAGTTTTTATTTTTCGTATTATTATTTATACTTATCGACTCACGCCACATGCTACATATGGGAAATGGGGTAAATATGGAGAGACATTGTGAAAGTGATAAAGATAATGATGAAGCTTTGAATAAAGCACTGTTACAAAAATTCTCAATGTGTTTCCATATCAACCCCACTCCTCCCCCCCCCATCACGCTTCTCACTCGCACACCACACTCATTTAGAACACTAACTCGTGCATGAATACATAATATTAAATGGGATGACAGGAGACGAAACTTACATGTAAACTTGGGAATTCTAACTATTCTGAAAATTAGTTTCACAAAATGACACCTTAGAAGACCGAGATCTATAAATTATTTATACCATAATATTAAAATAATTGGACATTTATAAAAGTAAGAGTTAGTAGAGAGAGAGACTAGTTCACAATGCACAACCTTATCAATCTTGGTGATATGTTTAGGAGTCGAGTGGCGTCTGCGAGCGGCCCGCAGGGACTAGTTTGACCTTTACAAAAGTAAACTAGGATTCGTCTGTTTATAATTCAAGAGACAATGTTAGGTATCTCACGATATTGCTGTCTGTGATTCTATACATACATCAGAATATACACCCAATAAGCAAGGTATAGGACTGTAGGCGCACGTTTAGTGTGCCCCGCCCGCCGCCGCGGAGCCGCAGGGCTCCACGCGGAGTATCACAAGTTTGATTTGAGTAGGATGTCGCTAAGGCTTCACGATCCGGCGTCGCGTCGTCGCGTCGTCACCGATAGTGTAGTGTGAAGGTTGGCTCGTGATATTCCGTGGCGCGGCGGTGGCGCGGCGGCGGCCGGCGGCGGCGCGCGGTACTAACGTGTTGTTCTGCGGGCAGACTACGGCGGGTACGGGGGGTACGAGGGCGGGTACGGCGCACGCGCAGCTCCCCGCGGGAAAGGTACTGCCTCACTCATACTAAGTACTCTAATCTACTCTCGATCTCGTACGGGACGCCCCCTGCAAATGTTTTCAGTTGTTCACTCTCGTTATGCGGCTAGAAAACATTTGTAAGGATGTAGATAGAGAATTAGTTGTCGAACGATAGGTGTTTGTCCCGCTTGCGTGATCCTCGACACGTTCTGTTTGTGTTTGCACTTGATCCATGAGTAGCGAGCCGCCGGACGGGCGCGAGGGGCTCCGGGAGTGCATTCATGGCTGGCTCTGCTCTGAAACCGTCGTGATCACTTGCGTCGTACACGATAGTAAGTTTCAGAGTAGAGACGAGAGAGATAGCACACTGTGTCGTGATCGCGCGTCTCACGCTGGCATGCAGAGTCGCTTGTTGTGAATGCATCCTGTTGCTCGGTTACTAACAAGCAACGTAACAAATTATCTAACTTGTATTCTATATCTACCCGCGCCATGTATTTAATTGTTTTGTCGCCGTAAAAGCCTTGTGGGTATCTAGAAGTCAAGACTGAACATTTCAGGATGGATTAGGACGGTTGAGTTTACATTCGAGGCTTTTATAGTGGCATAAGATAGATTCTTTATATATTGTTTTACTCACATTTGTCATATATCCGGGCATGATGTAGTGTCACCTTCTTTGGTCGTAGCCACTATTTAAACACTGTAATCTTATCTTTATATGTGTCGATAGACAGTTGTTCATTGCAAAGCCTAAATTCTGGTAAATAAGTTGCACGAGTAATATTAATTGGCATATATTGACCTCTTTTTTTTTTTCTTCTCCCGTAACATTGTTTCCAATACAGACTGCATAGTTATTTACCAGATTGTGAGCATTTGACACATTCATAGAGCGATACTATCACATAGTTTCGTTAGGACGTGAACACCGACGCCGAGCGTTCGCCGCTCGCCCCATCGCTCTCCACCGTCTACCTATATAATAGCCAAGCTACGAATGAATTAAAGTATCGATCGTGGTTCGAAGCGCCCGTCGCGGCGGGCGGCGGGCGGCGGGCGAGGGGCGAGGGGCGAGGGGCGGGCGGTGGTCGCGCAGATTCTGAGGGCGGGTTGTGTTGCAGCCGGGTACCAGGGCGGCAAGACGCAGCGCGGCGGCGGCGGCGGCCGCGCCAACCAGAGGCACCAGCCCTACTAGACGCGCTCTCCAGTACCTGCCGTTAGTCATCTCAGTCCAATAGTGAGGTGAGCATTCAAACGACGCACGCTTTCCCAATCGAAGGCTCCACAGAATACAACAGCGCGCTGAGCTTCACTCGCTCCTATGGGCCTATGTGCAACGCGAGTTGCACAATATTTTTATGCGGAATCGGTTTATACCATGTCCTTCACGCCAGAATCCTCACCTCTGAAAACTTCATGAAAATGAGTTCTGAAGCAGTCAATAATTGTCATGTTTTTTTTTATACGTAACTTGGCGACGAGCAAGCTCACCTGATGTTAAGATTCACGCCTGCCCTTTGCATAAATTGCATAACAGTTTAGTGCCATACAGAATTTTGAACTTAAATAGCTCAAAACCATCGGCGGCAATGCACTGCGCTCGTCACCATGATATATTAGATGTAAAATCTCTTTATGCCCAGTAATTACGTTGGAAACTACTGCTTGGCGGTTAAATAACTGGCGAAGGTGTGGTACTTCCCCAGGCAGACCCTGCAGAAGAGCCAAACCACTACAAAATTTTACAAAACAAAATTGTAATTAGTCACCAGTCACAATAATTATTCTCATCATAGTTCCGAAATCCTAGAAAAAATAAAATATATGAGAAGTTATAGATAGGGTTTGGTGAGGATTCTGGCATGAAGGACATCTTATATCGAAGTCGACAAAACTCGCAAGTCTTTTCCACCTGAATGTGTCAAATGTGAATAACAAAACACGAGCAGGTCGATTGCGTGATGGTAAGTGGCAGGAAAACCGGCCATAGACTTGTCGACTGCCGCCTATATCCAAAAACTCTTTCGCAGTAACTGCGATTTGTTTATGGACTGCTCGTGTCCTTACAAATCCTTAGCTGAACTGCTAAGGATTTGTTTATATTTTCCTTCTGAGGAAATAGCATTTACGATTTAAACGAGAGGGAGAAACTTCGTAACTATTATGTTGAGTGAGCAGCACACTGGGCGAAATATCTCTGCAAGGACCAACTGTCGATCGAAAATCGAGAATGAATCGTATTAGTGGGAGGACGAGATGCATTCCGTTGTGTGCGTGCACGTGCGCTGGTCGTGTTGGGCCGCTAGTGACGCGTTGTTGTGTGTTGCAGGTTAAGTCACAGGAGCCGCGCCCCCCGCGCCGCGGCCGCCACGCCGCCCCGCTGCGCCGAGGGCGCGACATTCCATTCCACATTAATTAATTTAAGATACTACTAATCTCTTAAGAAATTTTTAAGGATAAAAGTACTGTCGTAAGCGACAAGGGCGCCTCCCGGCGTCCTTGCGCACAATTATTATAATATAGCATGGATTATAGATTCACTTGAGTATTATTGCCGATTGATTAGATTCAATTTTGACATAATTCGTCTTAGAGATCTTTACCTTTGGAACTGAAACATAGGAATTAAATGATAACAGAGCTTATAAATGAATAACAGTGTCCCCGCCTTCCGGGGAGCCGTACCCGGTCTAAATGAAGTGTGCATGAGTGTGATGTGTGCGTGCGTGCGTGTCCGCGGTGCGCGTGCGCAGCAGTGTGCCGCGCCGCGCCGGCACCGGCGCCGCGGCCGCTCCGCCGACACGAGCTGGTTCTGGATCTCAATACAAATGTTGTAGTTTTGTATTTTAATTTGGTAAAAGATAATCAAATCATGTATTTTTTACAAAGTAGATGTTTCTTCCATCGTGTAGGGATGAATTTAGAAATAAGTATTCGGACATGAACAAACTTCCAGATATACAAATTGTGTATGTCGCAATAAACCAATTGTAAATAAAATATTGACTTTTTGTCTGTGTTTAAGTATTATTGTCGCTTATATAGGCAGGTATATAGATGTAACTGTCCTAAGACTTAAAATGGCCTAAGACGTAGGGCATTTTTATAAGTAACTATTTTATTTTCGTAATAAGTTAAATATAGTAGAGTAGACAAAGGACTCGCAGAAAACCTGCCCCCGGGTTCATCCGGACAAGGAATCTTCAAGCGGAGCGGAGCAGAGATCACAGTAGGGCAGGCTACGGCGTACGAGGAGCAATGTCTGCTGCGCCCCGACAAAGGCAGTTCCGTAGTCATCCCCCATTGTCTCATTTATTAGATACTGGCTTGCCCGCCCGTCTTCGCCTGCGTTGCTTATAGTTATTTCAAAACTTAGGGGCTGATTTTTGAAAAATCTTGAGAAATTTTAAAATGCCTTTCTTTATTTTTATGTTTATTAACAAGAGGACCATTTGAGGAGTATTGGGTTTCACACGTCTCTCTACCACCGACGGGCTACATTTTGCTGTCGGGTATTTTGTTTTTCGTCTCTAAACTTGTGGACATGAATCTTTGAAGATAACCTCCGGTGGTATTCCCAAATAAATCGCAAAGTTTTCCCACATTATCCGTCTCCGTCATCTACATTCAGAGACGGAAAATATAGATCCGAACGGAAACCTTTCCGATTCCTCCGATCACGGACATGGAACTAATATCTACCTATAAGTATATTTTGGAGTTTTGTCGGGAACGTGAAGAAGTGATGTCGAGTCATTGTATTATTTTGCAAAACTCGTGTTTATTTCGAGTGTTAATGTGTAAAAATAAAAATGGTGAATTTTTATCCATTAAATGTCCGTGGACGTGCACGAGTGTTGGTGAATACACAGAATTCTCCTTATAAATGTCTTTGGGTGAATAGTATAATATTGTGAAACGTGACTCTTCGGTGTTGTTTCCAAAACTCCATAGAAACCCTAGTAAAGTCTCCACCGTGTTACTGGGGACGTGGACTTGAGCGTGACTTACTTTGATTGACTTAAACTATGACATTTATTTTGCAATATTTGACTTTAAATATCACAAAACTTGACACTGGCTAAATACACAACTTGTGGAGTTAAAACACAAGAGATAAAATAAAGTATATTTTCATGATGTTTCGTCCAAGATATTTTCCATATTTTCTCTATGCTTTAAATAAGTCAATTAGTGCACGACATTTTTAGGAAATGAAATTTTCAGTACCTAGTGGTAGCTCATCTGCAGAGAGAGTCCGGCTGGGGAAGTACCACATCTTTGCCAGTTATTCAACCGCCAAGCAGTAGTGTGCGAACATTACCGTGTTCCGCATTGAAGGGCAATGTTTCCAGTGGGCATATAGTCTCAGGGTGGCGAGCACAGTAAAGAAATTCAAAAACATGAGCGTAGTGCATTGTCGTTCATAATTTTGAACTGCTGTAGCTTGTTATGAGCAAGCGTGATATGCTTTACAGTGACGCGCGACTTGCTCTTCTCACAAAGTTCGATAAATAAATGTTGTTCATTGAAAAGGTACTGATTTATTTCGGAGACAATGTTTACAAGACTTGGTATGAAAGGTACGGCGCGCGTCCGTTGTGGTGGTGTCAGCACGGTGGCGTATTGCGATGGTGTCAGCGCGGTGACGCGCCGGACGTGGCGTACAGCACGTTGCGGTGGTGTCAGTACGGTAACGCGCCGGACGTGGTGTGCAGCACGCTGCGGTGGTGTCAGCACGGTGACGCGCTGGAGGTGGTGTACAGTATGTTGCGATGGTGTCAGCACGGTCACGCGCTGGACGTGGTGTAAAGTACGTTGCGGTGGTGTCAGCACGGTGACGCGCTGGACGTGGCGTACAGCACGTCGAGCGCATTGCACAGCCCGCGGTAGTTCACCTGGTAACACAATCATACCTGTAATTCGCGCCGAACTGAGTCCTCGCGACCCCTATAACTTCACAACCCCTTGACTGATTCAGCTCATATTCGAACTTTTTATTTTATTGAAATGAACTACTTCCCTACAGCATTTTATAAAGATTGGATTAACGGTTCTCAAGAATTTTCCAAATCGGTTCATAAATGCGGAGTTCTGAGGTAACAAACAAAATAAAAAAACAGTCGACTTGATAACCTCCTTTTTTGAAAGTCTGTTAAAAAGAGAGTAGGATGGAGAAGAGAGATTGAGCTTTTTTGTCGTTCAAGGTTGTTAGGTAATTAATACCCAATACTGGACGTAGCAGGCACACTTGCGAACAAACCTACTTATTCGAATTGACTCTGGGAAAAAAACAATAAATTTGTAAAAAAGTAAATTCAAGGTCTTGATTATCTTCATTTTATTCCTGAAGATTTCAAGGTGATTGTAGAATGACGCACTAGGTTTCCATGGCTATGGCCGAAATGTATGTCCCAATAAAAGAGTTTGGGGTCAAGAGTTCTACACCAAGATTAATATCTGAATTAATTTTCACCACAGAATGGGCGTTGACTTTGTTTGTAGTTTTAAACGAGGGTCTTATGTATAATAATTGACCGAGCGAAGCGAGGTCTCAGAGTGTACGGGAACAAATTGGCATTTGTATGTATGTTTGTGTGTATATTTGTCCGACGATAACTTGCGTACCGTTGATCTGATCTTCATGAAATTTTGCTGGCAAGTAGTTCATGACAATACAATTTTCTAGTTCGAGTATGAGCATAATCGGTGAAGGGGTTGCAAAGATATGGGGGTCGAACGGAACAGAGAACAAAATTCGTTTCTTATAAAACAAACTATGCAGTGATCGCAGTAGCGAGATCCGCAGACAGAAAGCAGCTATCATCCATTCATTGACTAAACAACTTAAACTTTAGTGGTATACGACATTTATAAGGAGAATTCTGTGTACGGCACAAACCAAAGTGAATATAATACTGACACAAACATCGAGATGTTACGCCCGACTTCATAAGATACGTGGGCGCGAAATTTTAGTTTTTTTCTATGTTTTGGCGGCACATGTTGTGTATTTAGCCAGTGTTAAGTAATTGTAATATTTCTAGTGAAGTCAAATATTTCACAATTAAAGTAAGTCATAGTCTAAGTCAAGCAAAATACGTCACGGTCAAGTCTAAGTCATGCCCCAATAAGTGGTAGAGACTACTAGAGGTTTCTATGGAGTTTTGAAACAACACGAAGAGTCACGTTTCACAACATTACGACCAATTAGGTACCAAAAAAAACAGCTTTATCATCACCATCTACTGTCATAGGAACCATGCATTACCTATCTGGTAAGTATATGCTTTGTTAAATGTCAACTCGATCGAAACTGTTGAAAGTGGTCGAAAAATCAATGACAAGTTTAGTTTTGATTTGGAATAACAACATATCATTTCGGTATCTATCTATACATTATAAACAGTGTACATTATGTAGGTAAGTGAAATAAAATCTTGTAAAACAGAACATTGCGAGGTGTCGGTTCGGGGCGAACTACTAGTGTAATGGTGCGCTTACCTCTTCCCCGCAGCCGCGCTTGTAGGCAAAGCACTTATAGAGCAATTCCCGCTCGCGAGTCGACAACAGTTCGAGCAGACCGCGCTGCGCCAGCGCCCGAGTGCACGACACCGGCGGCACAGTGCCACACCGGCACGGATCCATGTCCTGTAACATGGCGAGCACGTATTAACGATCGCTGTAGATGGCGAACTATTACTTTCGCTGGCGGCGGAGGCGGTTGGCCCGTACCTTGAACACCTCGAGTATGTTGGAGATGTGGTCGGGGTGCTTGGCGAGCTTGGCGAGCGCACCGGCGACCAGGCTGCGCTCCTCGAAGCCGAGGAAGTTGAGCGGCGAGTCACGCGTCGGCACGTGCGGCACGGGCTCCAGTAGCGGCGCGCGCTCCAGGCCCGGCTGCACGATGGCCTCGCCTGCCACAGCGCAGAACCTCTCGTAATCGATAAGACGGCGGCGCGCCGGCGCCGCGAACACCTCCATCAACGTGTCCATCTCGAGCGGTGTGAGAGCCAGCCCGGCGCTAGCCAGCCCACGGTAGAAGTCGGCGCGCGCCACCACCAGCTCGTTATTCTTGTCGAACTGCCGCAGGAAGTCGCGCGGCCTCACGCCGTCGCGCACCACCTATGCGCGTGCCCATACGATACACTAATACCTACCTATATATTACACCACAGGACGTAGAATAATACCTACTTGGGTAGGTACGTGAGGTACAGATACTACGTTACGTAATTAACTTAGGTATCTATACTCTAGGCGGGTTTTCAATAATTCTACAAACATTATTAGGTACTCATTGTCGTGGCCAATTCAACCTACGTATCCTGGTTAAACAGTTTTCCTAGTGAAAAGATAAAATAATAATTATACATTGACCACAAGTTTACGCTGTGTAAAATCGGGGAAGCTCACCCTCGCCTCATATTCTTGGGCTCGCGGGTTCAAACATTCCAACCAGGGCGGGCCCGTATCAGTAAGTTATTTGGAACTTACGTACGGATAGGTACTCGTATAATTATATCTATCACTGGCTTTTTGGTGAAGGAAAACATCGTCAGGAAACCCGCATATTTCCGGCGAAGAAATTCAATGGCGTATGTGAATCCTCCAACCCGCACTGGGCCAGCATCGGGAATATTGCCCAATCGGGTGATTGGGCCATATCCCCCACGCTGGCCCAGCTTCATTGGGTAGGCTGATATCACAGCACAGCAGTGGGATGTTAAAAGGTTGATACAGTTATAGCGTACTGGATTGTTTGGATATGATGTCAGTGACTAGGTGATCCGGCAAGTGACTCGTCTTCGTGACCGACAAGAACGCACGATCAGGGCGCACGTATACCTATTAGTGTGGGTGCGTAATTTGGGTGATGTACTAGTGTGTGTACTGTGTACCTTGCCCTTGATCTTGGCGAGTATCTGCACGATGTCGGTCTCGGTGGGGTCGGCGCCGGCGACGTGCGCCTGCCGCGGCGCCGGCCCGGGCGCCGTGATGGTGGCGCTCTCCGCCGGGCGCTCCTCAAGCTGACAACACATTACTTACCTACACATTGCATACCACTTACTTGGATTCACATACATCCTACATCGGATGCCGTTTCTATTAGCTGATGGGACGGTGCAATCATAATGTCGCTTGATCTGAGTATATAAGCTATCAAAAAGATAAAATAGAATTAAAAAAAAAAAAAAAATTATAGATATTATTAAGTACTTTGAGGGTCTGTAATAATACAGCACATGTGTAGTACAGACTAGTTTTATTTCTGTTTTAATAAAACGGGAATACTCACGTTAAATTGAGTCGGTTATTCCGACTATAGTTTCGATCACATTCGGTGACCTTTATCAAGGAATGCTCAGCGAGACACGCGCGCGACCTCGTCTTGCCTTGCACATTCAGTTCAAGGAATGCTCAGCGAGACACGCGCGCGTCCTCGTCTTGCCTTGCACATTCAGTGCAAGGCAAGACGAGGTCGCGTGCTGCAAGCTGCACAAAGCTGCTTTGTCCGAGATGGTAATAAAGCGTGACAAAGCCATTATAGCTAAGCAAGATGTCCTGACTGCAGCAATGTCTAGTCTTGGTCAAGCAATTACGCACATTCTGTCATCAAAAGAGAAAGACAATGAACTCTTGCGGATCCACATTCAGTGCAAGGCAAGACGAGGTCGCGCGCGTGTCTCGCTTCACACGATCACATTCGGTGACCTTTATCAAAGCAAGACGAGGTCGCGCGCGTGTCTCGCTGAGCATTCCTTGATAAAGGTCACCGAATGTGATCGAAACTATAGACGGAATAACCGACTCAATTTAACGTGAGTATTCCCGTTTTATTAAAACAAAATGTATCAAAACCACGTCAGTTTTCATAGTAAAAGTTTTATTTCTGTTACCGAAATCCAAAAATAAAAATTAAGTAATCACTTACGTTTTAATTATTATTTTCTGTCTACTGATTATACCTGATGCTCTGCTACAGTAGTAAGTTAACTTAAATTTATTCAGATTTGTCCATCCGTAAACTTCAGAGATAAGGGAACGCTCATTATATAGCGGCTTCGTCCTCGAGATCAGCAAATAGGTAAACACTTGTAGTAACGCATAGCGATCGCCATTTCGCACTGTATTGAGAGTTTTTAGTCGTTACCGTACATTGTCGGTTTTTTTTTTTTTTTTTTTTTTTCTTCCGATCGCTCGCTTTACTTCAACCCTCAACCCTCATTCGCGATTTAGTGATCGGCCATACCGCACGCGTCTGCACCGATCGACTTAATAATAACTATAGTATCGAAAATTATTTAGCCGTATTAGGTCTCTTGAGCAGAGACGGTACAAGGGGGCGCAAATACCCAGCACCCTCCCCAACACCCTTTTCTTAGTGCACACGCAGGAAGAAAAGGAAAACCTCATCATCCAGGGTTATGGGGGAGGCACAGGGTCGCGCACTCTTACCATCTATGAAGCTCAGGGGCTAACATACGAGTCGGTAATCGCCATTAAGACCAAGTCAAAAATGAAGCTGCACGAGAGCGTGTCACATGCGGTTGTTGCAGTATCGCGGCACACCGGGACCTTCGTCTACTACGCCGACGACATTGAAGACGATGCCATCAGTCGATTCGTGCGTCGAGCGTCGGCTGCGTCACCGAAGACCATTAAGGAGTACAACCTGCAGATGGCCATCAAAGATCGGAACGCGGCGGTGATGGAGGCCCTGGGCCAGGAGTAGGCGATTATAGTAAATAGATAGCGTGTATATTGTAAAAGTAACATTTGTATTATTTATTTATTTTTGTTTCCTTTGTTGTAAGTTTTGTGTGTATACCCCAGAGCAATCACGCTCACTAAAAAGCTTCTTCTTGCGGCGGCGTCGTGTGGCGGGTCGCCCTCTTCCCTTCAATATGGTTGAGGAGAGCGATGGCTGGCACATGCGTCAACTCGTGAACGGGTGCTAATTGCGGGAGCTGGACTGCTCGGAGTATATACGCAAATCTATAATAGCACTTAGCTCTTTATTAGCATATTCGTTGGTATATTCCTTTTGTAAAGTCTTTAGTATTTATATTCCGTTTTAGTTGATAAAATATTTGTAAAACTTGATAAATGGCACGGACCCCGGAGTCCGTGGAGCAATATTGTAAATAAAAAAAAAAAAAAAAATAGTATCGAAAAATTAGAACAGAAAATGCCAAAACGTAAAGGCAGTGCCCGGGATTACGATGTTTTGCATAAGAAATTAAAAGAAATTGAAAAGGAGCTTCAACGTGGTCAGAAGTCAACTTGCCGTCGTTCTCGTCGCCGTGTCAGAGTGTTATCAACCTCATCGTCTTCATCGCAGGACTCACCAGTTCGTCAGGCAGATTCTCAGAACGGTTAGTAATTTTTATAACCTCAAATTTATTAGAACTTACTATTATGAAATTGCACCTGGTATTGTGGGCAGCTACCAGGGCTGTCTCGTGCCACTCATATAGCGTTGCGGATAGTTTCTGGGGCTATCTCTTCGCTATCTATGCTTACTCTTCGAGCAAGCTAGCTTTTTCATGTTAAGATATCTAACTCCTAATATTATGGGCAGCTTACGATGCTGACTCATGCTACTCATATAGCGTCGCGGGTAGTTTTTTGGGGCTATCTCTTCGCTGTCTATGGTATCTCTTCGATTTGCAATTCTGGTAATGTGGGCATCTAATGGGGCTGTCTCGTGCCGATCATGTTAAGTATATACTTATCTTTTCAAGTACTTTCGCGGTACAATTTTACATTGTTATAATGTTGCGGGTAGTTTGAAGGGCTACTTCTTCGTTATTATTACAATGGTTTTTAGCTTATTCAATACGAATATTTTCAGGTGACTCATCACCAAGTCATGCTGAACTAGAACCGGATCTGACTCCTGCAGACCAGGTCCCGGTGAGCTTACCGGAAGAGGTAGCACAAAAAAGCACACCCACACCTATATCAGGTGTGGAAATACCCTCCATAGAGGATGGTTTGGATGACGAAACACTCCAAATTCTGGGAGTTGACCCAACAAAGATAATAAAATACGGGAAAAATATCCAAAAAGAGGTTGCTGTTCGTTTTGAGCATACGGCAACCTCTGGCTTGTCAAAAGACGAACGTAAAGAACTTATGGATATGTATCTTATCCCTGAAAACTGCAAGCTCATAGGAGCTCCAGCTTTGAACCCTGAAATCAAAGCTGCTTTGTCCGAGATGGTAATAAAGCTTGACAAAGCCATTATAGCTAAGCAAGATGTCCTGACTGCAGCAATGTCTAGTCTTGGTCAAGCAATTACGCACATTCTCTCATCAAAAGAGAAAGACAATGAACTCTTGCGGATCCTAATGAATACTGCACGTACATGCGATTGCGATTGCCAACATAATGATAGCGTAACCAGACGCAATTTTATTCTATCATCTGTGAAGAAAGATATGAAGGAGTCTCTTCAAAACACGAAGGTTGACGAAATGCTGTTCGGGAACAACCTTTATGAAACGCTAAAAACAGCTAAAGCTATAAACAAATCAGGCGCGGAGCTAAAGCCTCCCGCACCAAAAGCTGGTACAAGCACAAGCAAACAATCATCAACGTCAAAAAACTGGAAAGGACCCAACACGACGAGGAAGCCGCCGCCGAGGACGGCACGTACGACACCTTCAACAGCTGTACCACAAACGCGGAGCCAGCACGCGAGTTCCTTCAGACAATCGCACAGTCAGCGACAAACGCGCAGCGCAGCACACAGTCGCCGCTAGCACATGCGCCTGCGACATCACCACCGGTAAAATATGGCGGGAGACTGGCTCATTTTTACGATCAATGGTTATGCCTAACTAGAGATCCAGTAATCCTTTCGTATATTGAAGGTTATAAAATACCTTTTTTGTGTCCTGTATTCCAAAATACCATTCCAACACTAAGAGAATGTTCCAATAACGAACATTATTTTTTTGTTGAAGCTATTAATGAACTGTTAAATAGTGGTGCTATTTCAAAATGTCGACCCTGTGAAGGGCAGTTCATATCGAGTGTATTTTTAGTACCAAAACCGAACGGTAAAAGGAGGTTCATTTTAAATTTAAAGAAATTGAACAAATTCGTTGACAAGAAACATTTTAAAATTGAAGATTTTCGAACTGCAATAAAATTGATTTCTAAAAATTGCTTTATGGCCAAAATAGACCTTAAGGACGCTTATTTCCTTGTCAAAATTCATCCAGACTTTAAAAAGTATTTACGATTTCAATGGGATCAAGATCTTTACGAGTTCAACGTTCTACCGTTCGGTCTTAGTACTGCTCCTTATGTATTCACGAAAATCATGAAACCAGTCACTAAACTCCTTCGTTCTGCGGGTTATTTATCTACTGTATATTTAGACGATTGGTTATTAATAGGACAATCTTACGATCTCTGTTTAGAAAACGTAAATCAAACTAGGATATTGTTAATGTCTTTAGGATTTATCTTAAACGAAGACAAAAGTATTTTAGTTCCAAGCAAAGAATGCTTATTTCTTGGATATAATATTGATTCCAAACTCCTCCAAGTATATCTACCTTCCGAAAAAAATGAGCTGATTAGTAAAGAAATCAACAAAATGGCTTCTTTAAAGAGATGCAAAATTAGAGATTTTGCGCGGTTTGTTGGATTGCTTGTTTCGGCATGTCCAGCTATTGATTACGGTTGGTTGTATACAAAATTATTTGAGAGAATTAAATTTCTCAATTTAAGCAAGAATAATGATAATTACGACGTTTTCATGAATATACCCGATTCTTTATTGCCAGATCTAAAATGGTGGAAACATGCAATCAGACAAAGTGTAAATAAAATTAAACACGACACCTACGATTTGGAAATTTTTTCTGATGCTTCAACTACAGGTGGGGGCGCTGTTCAAGTTAACAATAGAGCTAGCGGAATGTGGAGTGAATCAAAACGAGCTATGCACATAAATTATTTGGAAATATTAGCAGCATTTTTTGGATTAAATTTTTTTGCGAAAGAATTAACTAACTGTCAAATTTTATTGAGGTTAGACAACACTACCGCTATCTCTTATGTTAACCGTATGGGGGGCATCCAGTTTCCACACCTTACAGAGGTGACTAAGAGTCTTTGGCAATGGTGCGAAAGTCGGAATCTGTATGTGTGCAGGACAGAAACGCTAAATCTCGCAAAGCACCTTTGCTTGTGTAATAAAAACCTTTTTTATGTAAATTTGACAGTGAGACCAGAAGAGATTTGTTTGTTTTCTAATATGAGTTTTAGTTGTCAATCGGTGTGTATTAATAGACAGTTTAATTTTCCGCTATAGTAATTTTATTTCACCTCCATACCAGTAAATAGATGTGCCGTGCGGTACATCTTGGTCCTTCGAGCCGGATACGAGGGAAAACAGTACAGTACAGAATGCCGGACACGCGCTCTGTGACCCAAGGGCGGAAAAAGTTGCACGAGGTTGCTGCTACAGAATCCTGCGCGGCGGAGGAACCTACACCTACAGATTCAACAGCACCGGGAACCTCCACTGCCGTGGAGACAACAGTATCAAGTAATGCAGCAGCTGCGACGACAATTCAACATCAGGCGGAGTCGAAAACAGGAAATACAGACAGTAAGATTTCGCCGACAGCAACAACTACACTTCGGCGTGTAGGAACAGATATAGAAAGTAAGCAGAGCAAGCAGTCGTGTAAAGAAAAAAGAAAAGCAGCTAGGATTGCAAAAGCGAAGATGAACGAAGACGTGATTCGACTTAAATTAGAGTTAGCATTGGCACAGCAGGCGTCTTTAGAAGCTGTCCAATCGTCGGACGACAGTGATGGTCCTGAACCTTCGAAGCGTACGAGGGTATCAAGTATAGCAACAGTAGGCGACTGGGTAAAGGAGGTTGCACTCAATACGATGCCGACCCCTCATGACGAGCTACTTCTACCACAATATAATCAGGCTACAGAAAACGAAGCAGTTGAGGTTTGTTCTAACCAAAACATCGAACAACCAAGGATAGGCGAACAGCAGAAACCAGTACCTCCTCCGCGATGCGACCAAACACCGGCGGGAGTCTGCGCTGAGTCCGATTTTTCTAAGCTGGCTTCGGCAATCACTCTTGCCATCAAGTCCGCGCAGCGACTGAAGATTACAGAGCTACCTATATTTAATGGCAATTATCAAGACTGGCTACCTTTTCGCGCTACATATTACGAGACCGAAAAGACGTTCTCTATCGTAGAAAACACTGTACGTTTGCGCCGAAACCTAAAAGGAAAAGCAAAAGAGGCTGTGCACGGGTTGTTGATTACGAATACGAATCCAGCTGACATTATGAAGGCTCTAGAGACGCGATTTGGGCGTCCGGAATCAATAGCTATGGCGGAAGTAGAGTCACTTCGAACACTTCATCGCTTAACCGAATCACCGAGAGATATCTGTATATTTTCGAACAAGCTGACGAACGTTGTTGCGACTCTGCGAACACTTACCTGTGCCTACTATTTATACAATCCCGAAGTCACGAAGCTCATGGTGGAGAAACTGACGCCAACTCTACGATTCAGGTATTACGACTTTGCCGCGGCACAGCCGAAAGAGGAACCTGATCTCCTACGATTTGAGAGATATATGCGACGCGAAGCAGAAGTGTGCGGGCCAAATGCACAACCAGAGCAAGTGAACAGCTCTGAACAGAATAATAGACAACAGAACAGAACAAGCACTCAGAAGGTGCATAAAATATCAGAAGAGTCTACAACCAAGTGCCCGGTGTGTAACGAAACCGGACATACGGTCCCTAACTGTGCGAAGTTCAAAAATGCAAATGAAGACTCTAGATGGGACATGGCAAAGGAATATAGTTTATGTTTCCGATGCTTACGCCATAGAAACAGAACTCACCGTTGCAAAGCGCAAACGTGTGGCATCGATAACTGCAAATACTTCCATAACAGAATGCTACACTTTGTGAGGAAAACAGAAACAGAGAATAATAGACCTGCAGATACAGTTAGCACCGGAGAGGAAAGGACAGAAACAGAAGTAACTAAACAGACAGAAGCTGTAAATTCAGCTTGGACTTTGGGTAGAAAGCAATCCTTTCTGAAGATTATACCAGTCAGATTATCAGGACCTGCAGGGGCATTAGATACGTTTGCTCTTCTGGACGATGGATCTACCATCACCCTTATTGACAGTACTATCGCCGATCACATCGATGCACGCGGACCCGTCGATACATTTCGTATTGATGCTATTAACCAACTTAAGACGGCTGAAACAAAGTCTAGAAGAGTAACCATCATTTTAAAGGGACTTAATAATCACAAAGAGCAGATACAGGCAAGCACGTTGAATAATCTTGTGGTATCTACACAAGAAATATCCCGAGATATAGTAGAGGAATGCGATCACTTGCGCGATATTTGTGATGTTCTTGCCTATGAAAATGCAAAGCCTAAGTTACTCATAGGCCAAGATAACTGGCACTTGCTTATAGCCACAGAAGTTCGAAAAGGGAACAAAAACCAACCTGTGGCATCTCTCACGCCTTTAGGTTGGGTGTTACACGGGACGCAGAGTCGTACACTTGGACGCAATTTAAATTACGTCAATCATATAACTACAGCTCCCGCTGAAAATGATCTGGAAGATCTGATGAAGCAATACTTTGCTATGGACGCACTTTGCCTAAATCCGAAAAAGCCAAAGATAGACCCTGAACAAAAGGCTTTACGTATTCTAAATGAGAAGACTGTTCGAACGGATGAGGGAAGATACCAGACAGCACTATTATGGCGTAATGAAGATACTACGTTTCCGAATAACTATGAAAATACACTGAAGCGACTTTACGGCGTCGAGAGAAAGATAGATCACGATCCATTACTAAAGAAAAAATATACAGAACAGATGGAAGCTTTGATTACTAAGCGCTATGCAGAACCTGCACCAGTAGCAAAAACAGAAAACAAAACACACTTTGCCGTGGTAAATCCTTTGAAGCCTGAAAGACTGAGAGTAGTCCATGACGCTGCAGCGAAAACTAAAGGAGTTTCTCTTAACGACATGTTACTTAAAGGGCCAGAGCTACTGCAGTCACTACCTGGCGTTGTTATGCGGTTTCGACAGCACCGAATCGCAGTCACTGCCGATATAGCTGAAATGTTTATGCAGGTGAAGCTCCGGCCTGAAGATAGGGACGCCTTACGCTACTTGTGGCGTGGAGGTTGTCGAGATAATAAAACTACCGAGGAGAACAGAACGACGTCGCTCATATTTGGCGCAGCCTATTCACCCTCAGCGGCGCTCTATGTAAAAGTTTTGATTGCTAAAAGAAAAGAAGCGACTTATATAGTGACAGCATCTGCGATAATCCAAAAGCATTACGTAGATGAATATTTAGACAATTTTAAAACAGTAGAAGATGCTACTAGAGTCACTAGTTGTGCTACTATGCTACTAGTTAAACTGCTTGAAGCGCTTGGTGAAATTAAACAAACGAATAACGTTGAGTTTTACCCGACCGAAGAAAAAACAGAACAAGTACTGGGACTTACACAGAAGCCCAAAACTGACAAATTCGGGTTCAATCTTAATCTAGTTCACATCCCTACGTCGTTCATTGAAGGAAAAACGCCAACCAAGAGAGAGGCCCTGCCTACGGTCATGTCACGTTATGATCCGCTTGGGCTTGCATCACCTATTACCATTAGACCCAAGCGAATTTTGTATGAAGTCTGGCGTCGAGGAACTTCATGGGACAATGATTTAGAAGAAAACCACGCAGAACAATGGAACAGCTGGTTAAGTCAGTCAAAGAATTTATGCAATGTGACAAAACCACGCCGATATATGGGCTACAGTGACGCTATTTCAATTCAATTGCACATATTTAGCGATGCCAGCGAGTGAGCTAATGCCACGGCTCTCTTTTGGAGAAGAGCTAGTATAAATTGGTGTGCGGCGCAGCATTTGGCCGTTGTTTTTTGGACTACATGGACGCCAGAGTATTTGCCTAAGCTACAGAATCCGCGGAAGCCCCCATGGACGAGGTCCGACATTGAAATTAAGAGATCTAGTCCTATTTCATCCGCGTAATATTTGACTACGTGGCAGGGTGACAGCGGTTTACCCCGGGCTTGATGATATCATGCCCACAATAGATGTTAAGACCAAAGAAGGCGTTCTGCGGCGGCCATTACGAAAGCTGATTGTCCTGCCAATTGAGGGAGAGATTGTTGACGTTCCTGCACTGCTTGAGGATGCGTCGATCACGCACGGCGGGAGAGATGTGCAGGACAGAAACGCTAAATCTCGCAAAGCACCTTTGCTTGTGTAATAAAAACCTTTTTTATGTAAATTTGACAGTGAGAGCAGAAGAGATTTGTTTGTTTTCTAATATGAGTTTTAGTTGTCAATCGGTGTGTATTAATAGACAGTTTAATTTTCCGCTATAGTAATTTTATTTCACCTCCATACCAGTAAATAGATGTGCCGTGCGGTACAGTATGTTTACGCTTCTTATATTAGTTCAACCGATAATTCAGAAGCGGACGCTGAATCTAGGCGAATTCATCCAGATATTGAGTGGGAATTATCAGCTAATGCTTTCCAACAGATTGTGAACACTTTTGGTAATCCTGAAATAGATCTTTTTGCAAGTAGGTTGAACAAAAAATGTGATACTTACGTTTCATGGCACCGTGATCCGGATGCATATAAAATTAATGCTTTCACGTTTAAATGGTCAAAATTCTATTTTTTTTCGCTTTCTTTTTCAATAATTCTCAAAACATTACGAAAAATTATATCAGATAATGCCAAGGGCATCTTGATTGTACCTTTGTGGCCTACTCAGCCATGGTACCCTATTTACAAAAGCCTGGTTGTTTCTCAAATTTTATTTTTTAAACCAAACGATAATGTAATAAATTCTCCTCATTGCAGCACTCGCAACATGCACCATCGGATTACCCTGGCTGTGGCAATATTATCAGGATAGCGTTCTTGAAACGATTAATTCCCTTGCCTACGTTAGACCTAATGATAGCTTCTCTATCACAAAACTCGCTTAAACAATACGATGTTTACCTGAAGAAGTGGTATTCTTATTGCATCCAAAATGGGGTTGACTTATACTATGCTGCAATTCCACAGATTCTAAGTTTTTTTTTTTTTTATTTTTTTTTTATTTACAATATTGCTCCACGTACTCCGGGGTCCGTGCCATTTATCAAGTTTTACAAATATTTTATCAACTAAAACGGAATATAAATACTAAAGACTTTACAAAAGGAATATACCAACGAATATGCTAATAAAGAGCTAAGTGCTATTATAGATTTGCGTATATACTCCGAGCAGTCCAGCTCCCGCAAGCAGCACCCGTTCACGAGTTGACGCATGTGCCAGCCATCGCTCTCCTCAACCATATTGAAGGGAAGAGGGCGACCCGCCACACGACGCCGCCGCAAGAAGAAGCTTTTTAGTGAGCGTGATTGCTCTGGGGTATACACACAAACTTACAACAAAGGAAACAAAAATAAATAACTAATATAAATGTTACTTTTACAATATACACGCTATCTTTTACAATTCAATCGCCTACTCCTGGCCCAGGGCCTCCATCACCGCCGCGTTCCGATCTTTGATGGCCATCTGCAGGTTGTACTCTTTAATGGTCTTCGGTGACGCAGCCGACGCTCGACGCACGAATCGACTGATGGCATCGTCTTCAATGTCGTCGGCGTAGTAGACGAAGGTCCCGGTGTGCCGCGATACTGCAACAACCGCATGTGACACGCTCTCGTGCAGCTTCATTTTTGGCTTGGTCTTAATGGCGATTACCGACTCGTATGTTAGCCCCTGAGCTTCATGGATGGTAAGAGTGCGCGACCCTGTGCCTCCCCCATAACCCTGGATGATGAGGTTTTCCTTTTCTTCCTGCGTGTGCACTAAGAAAAGGGTGTTGGGGAGGGTGCTGGGTATTTGCGCCCCCTTGTACCGTCTCTGCTCAAGAGACCTAATACGGGGAGCTGAGGAATATATACCGGAGTATATTTCCCTCAGCGCATACGCGACGTCCATTGGGTTCCTGTGTGTGCAAAGCAACTCCTGACTGATATTTGTGATCAGGTTCGGGCGATGGTACCTCATTTCGAAAACATTTTCTCTGTCGATGTAAGGTAGCTGATTGACGTCTCCGATGAGGACAAGTTCGCTAGCACCAGCAAGCCGTGCAGCCATTACAATAGCTCCGAAATGGTTCATGAGAGCTTCGTCCACCAGAAGGCGGCTGAAGCAATCTCTTCCGAAACCATTTACGAGGGAGGAAGCCATGGTTCGCACCCTGGTTTTAACCAGGTCTCCTATGCGATACGATAGTTTCACCCTCAGATCGTTTGCTGCCTCTGTTGTTGTGGTGATGATTGCGTCTCTGTCCACATCGAAGTTTCTGATTACCCATGTTGTCTTGCCACATCCTGGAACTCCGTTGACCCATTGTATCTTTGGCATCACCCAGTTTTCCCAGCTTGCCTCGACATCTGAGTTCCCTTCGACAGTCTTAGCCATCTCGAGGATCTTGTCGTCCAGCATTATCTTGGTGCACTTGGCAATGACTACAATTGGGTCATTCGATGGTATCGTGTATTTCGGTCTTCCTGTTCGCTCCGTTTCTGTCTCGTTCAGTGCCACAAAACCACTTTCTGCACTGTAAGCTGCCATATATTGTCCTTTCATGGTTCCCCTGATGACCTGGGAAGTGAAATTATTGTATATGGCTGCTTCCGCCTCCTCAAGTCCCTTTTTTAGTAGACTTTCACTTCCTAGCCTGAAGAACTGCAGGATGTTATGGCAGTTCCTGAGATTTACTACTCTAGTCGCTCTCAATGTGGCTAGGAATTCAAGGAAGGCGTTTCTCGCGTGGCCTTGTAGCCCCGAGGCCAAGATGTAACGGGGCGAATCAACCTGTCCCATGTCGGCTCTCGTCCGGGCTGCCTGAGGTTGTGAAGCTGCTCTTGGGGTCACTGCTGTTGGGAGGGGTGGTGATTTGGGCGTGATTCGGAAAAAGCTCTGCGTTGCAGCGCCGAAAGCTGTTAAGAAAGTCGCTATGTGGCCTTCTCTTCCCTCTCGGCTACCACTTGGATAGGCTGCGGCTTTTTCGGCTGCTGCTTTTTGTTGTACCCTTTCGGAGCCAGATTGAGTGGTCGAACTCGGGACGGGGTGTCCCCAGCTGTCTGTTGCACTTGTTCGATCGTGAGCCTTGAGAAAACTTAAGTTTTCTCCCCTGTCTTCATACACGACGACCTCGTGGTGTTCAGAGGCCTTAGTGCAACCCAGCCGGTCTGCGACTTCCGCTTTCGAGTATTCCACCATCATCGCGTCTACACTTATCACCCAGGGCGTGCTGTCTGCTTTTCTACTCAGGTACTTGAGTAGCGAGCTAGCTTGCGCAAAAGGTGACTGTGCTGCCCACTCGAAAAGTGCGATTGTTTTGTTTTTCGATCGCACTAGTCGGAATCGGTGACCGTCTATCTCGCACCCTGGCATAGCGTCGTAGGATTTCCGCTTCATAGTCACTTTAGCGGTACTCCCGTTGAGCAGACATGCTAGTCCAGGTGATAGGCGAACGCGTTTCTGGCTCTGTGCCAGGCAAAAGCTTAACCCGAATCTTTCTCTGTTGTTGTCCATGAAGAGAGCCACACTGCGCATTCGGATTCCTGGTACTCCCCTTTCTACGTTTTCGAAAAGTTGATGAATCGATACGCTTTTTGGGAAAGTTTCTCTGCTGGGGATCGAACTCTGCGTGGCTTCAGTGGACTGAGTATGTGTTGTGTGTATTGGGGAGGAGGAGGAAAGGGTTTGAGGTGGGATGATGGTTTGGACTGGGGAGTTGGTTTGGAGTGGGGGAAGGGTAGAATTTCTCCTGGCCGCTATACGGAAGGACCTCTCTACGAAAGACAGGAAGTGTGGTCTACTACCTGTATCTGCTAGGATGTTGTGAAGATCTGAGACCACAAGCTTTCTGTCTCAGATTCTAAGTTTCTTAACAAAACTGTATAATGAGGGAGCGCAATATGGAAGTCTAAATACTTGTCGTGCTGCGCTTTCTTTGGTTATAGGAGAACACGTAGGATCAGACCAAAGTATCAAACGACTTTTCAGGGGCATATTTCGATCTCGTCCCTCGATGCCTAAGTATGAAACAACATGGGATCCGTCTCTAGTATTAACTTTTTTAGAGAAACTTTATCCACATGATAACTTATCACTTGAAATGATCACAAGAAAACTTGCAACCTTGCTAGCTTTAGTAACTGCACACAGGGTACAAACCTTAGTCAATATTAATATTGAAAATATTTCGTTTACAACATCAAGAGTATGTATCAAAATTACGGAATTAATTAAAACTTCACGAGTTGGTTGTCCTCAACCACTTCTGATTTTGCCTTTTTTTGAACAAAAACCTGAAATATGCCCCGGAAAAGTATTGCAAGACTACTTACGCAGAACAGAATCCTTGCGTAAAGACGTCAAAAGTCTCTTTATAAGCATTAAAAGACCACATAGTGGAGTATCCAGCCAGACTTTAAGCCGCTGGATTCGGGGCACATTAGGCAAAGCCGGCATACCAGTGTCCACGTTCAGTGCGCACAGCACGCGTCATGCCGCCGCTTCATGCGCACACCGTCTTGGCGTGAGCCTTGACGTTATCAGAAAAACCGCTGGCTGGAGCGCCAGCTCAAATACCTTTTTTAAATTTTACAAGAGGCCACTGGACACGTGCGATAATGAATCATTCGCCCGTGCAATTATTCATAATTATGATTCTAATGCTGAAAATTAAAATACCTTATTGAAGATTTAAAATGATGATTACTTGTTATGTAAAATTATGTATAACTTAAGAGTAATATGATAAAAATAATTGTTTATTTTCGATAACCATGTTTATTATTTTGACCAATAGTAGATACTTACCTAATAGAGAATTATAAATTCCTGAATAATATTTCACAGAAATTTCTAAAGATCTACAAGTGTTTACCTATTTGCTGATCTCGAGGACGAAGCCGCTGTATAATTGATGACTAAACGAACTTACCTGTAAGTGAAGTTCTATCATAATTATACGAAGGCTTCGTCCGAAGAGATCAGCAACCCACCCTAATTTTCAACAACATTATAAATGAATTCGACCCGTCCCTGATTGCGAAATATTATTTTCATCTCTAAACTAAATGAGGGTTGAAGTAAAGCGAGCGATCGGAAGAAAAAAAAAAAAAAAAACCGGAAATGTACGGTAACGACTAAAAACTCTCAATACAGTGCGAAATGGCGATCGCTATGCGTTACTACAAGTGTTTACCTATTTGCTGATCTCTTCGGACTTCACTTACAGGAAAGTTCGTTTAATCATCAATTATTCCTACTATTTTGGAATTAACAAAAAGCCTTCAAAAAGCTATAAACGGTAGAAAAAATAAGAAAAACAGATTTGAATCGCTGATACAAGAAGTATTACATATTTGAGACCTCGTGCTGGTTAACGAAACTGTGTAACGAAACTTCACAAAGCTATTCTCCTTACAGTATGAACCAGTATTCTCCTCCCTATGCGACAGTTAAATTTTAAGCCATCAAGCCTTTTAGCCTACATGAAGTATACTATACGAATACACAAACATACATACATAGTTACATAGATCTTAAAAACATTACCCTCCTCCCTGGGAGTTGGGAGTATTCCCTCCGCTGGTAGAGTGGTGTGGTGCAGTGCAGTACCAAGATACAGTAAGTATGTACTGTAGTGATGTGGGAAGTTACCTCGTCGAGCATGCGCACGTAGTTGAACCCGCAGTCGTCCATGTAGCGAGCCTCGAGCGCGCGCAGCTGCTCCGGCGCCGGCAGCACGCCCGCCCGCGCCAGCGCGCGCCGCACTGCCGACCGGGATACGTGCCCGCTGTTGTGGCTGCACACACACACTCCCTCATTGCGCACAACTACACAAAGCAGGTATTTAAACATGAATTAATCAAATATCTGCTTGGCCAGGAATCAAACCCGGAAGCTTCTGCACAGAAGGAGTAGTCCGCCCTACGTGCTACCAAATAAGTAAGTAACACATAATACAGCTGTCAGTTTTGAGAGACCACGCGGCGGTTCGGTGTAAAAAAAATTACGATAATATTGCGTTCGGTACTGACTCGTCGTGGTCGTTGAAGGCGGGGCGTAGGTCGAGCTGGCGCTCCTTGACGGCGCCGCGCACGCGAAGCAGGGCGCTCTGCGCCAAGTCAAGCTCTTCGGGCAGAAGCGGCCGCGCGCCAGTCGGCGGGAGCGCCGCCACAGCCGCGGCCGCTTCACCCGCCTGCAGCTCCGGGTACTTCTCCAGCTCCTTCACCGTGAACACTGCACAGATCGCCACACGCTCCTTCCTCTTACTTTATAATTATGTACTTAGAAGTACTAGGTAACTATAGGTACTTGTTTAACATAATATTACTTAGGTATGCCTTGCTTGCTTAGGTATAGTTTATGCCACTATTCCCGATACCAGATATATGATGACAAGTACCCTGATCGCAGTCGTCCTCGAAGGTCCGCCAGCAGACACGCTCGGGGTCGTTGGGGTCGAGATATTGGCGCATGACGCAGAGCGCTTCGTCCTGCGCCACCACCGCGCCCAGCCCCATGGCGTCTATCGCGCGCCGGAATTGCTGAGGGGCGATGCGCCCGCTGTTCAGCGGGTCGTAGTCCTGCGACACAATTGCGAAGATTGTGAATTTTGTGGGCGTTGTTTAAAGTGATCTAGCTAATTAAACTTCAACACCGTAAAACTATCGAAAAACGTCCCTTAGTCCTACGATACACGTACCCTGAAGAACTCGGACACGCGCACGCGGTTCTGCTTGACGAACTCCTGCACGCGCAGCATGAGCTCGATGAGGCGGCGCGTGGGTCGTGGCGGTCGTAGCACCGGGTGGAACACCTCACCCGCGGAGAGTGCCGCTGGCGATCGCCCCGCCTCCACTTCCGGCCGCGCCAGCTTCGGCAGCCGTGTGTCGATCACCGACTTCGGGTTACGGTAATCCTGAGAACGTAGAGCTAGAAGACGTCTTGCCACAACCGAGGAGAAGCGATACACGACTAAAAAAGTTGGTAGTGCTTTTTTTTTTTTTTTTATTCTTTTGTATTTTAGGGACTTTTAGACTTGCAAGCTATGTCAGCCCCATCGTATCCTTATATACTAGGCATAATTGTTTTAAATATTAAAAAGCTATGATATAATAAGCCAAACGAGTGGAGCTGGAATCATTTAGGGCCTGGAGAAACGAATTCGCCAGTCCGTAAATCATTCCAGCTCCCTCGGAGTTAGGATCGGATAGAATGCTGTGGATTACCCCCACACTGGACTCGCTTACTTCAAGCTCGGCAAATATTCGTTCCCTCTCAACTTGGTTTCGAACACATTCCATCAATACATGATACACGTCCTCTGGCTTATCACACTCCTCACAATTAGGTGACGATACTATTCCCATAATGAATTTAAATGCATTGAGTGGAATGTGTCCGGAACGCAATCTGTGTGCGATGACAACGAACTTTCGACTAATCTTACCAACAAACCACGGCGATCGATGAGGCTGGCTTTGCATAGCTTTGTACCAAACTCCTTTAAATTTAGAACGTTCATCAAAGTATTCCCGCCAGTCATTAAAACACAAGGTTTTATATTTCGGTAAGTATTCAGAATGAGTAGGTAAAATGTATATATCCGATCCACAAATAGCAGCTAATTTTGCAAAGCGATCAACTGTCTCGTTGCCCGATAATCCAATGTGAGATGGTAACCATTGTACATTTACATTTATCTGATTGAGTCGGAGCTTTTCTAGTTTACGGAGAATATTATAAGCAATAGGGATACAACGACCACCAATAGTACATTTAGAGATATGCTGCAAAGCGCTTTTGCTATCCGTAAGTATTACGATATTGTCCCGCACATTATGAGACTCAACGTAAGACAGCGCCGCCGATATGGCAAACAACTCCAAGGTACCAACATACATACCGGCGACGCGTTCCGATAACACTCCACATGTTTACATGTTGCATCAAAGAAGGCTAAACTTGACGAAGACGCACCAGTGCTCTTTGACCCGTCCGTAAATATTTTTTGCCAGTTTTTATACTTTCTATCTAATTCATCTATAACGCTAATTTTTAAAGCATCATGATTATAATCTTTCTTAGCTTTCTGAACACACTCTAAATTCGCAGCTATATATTCTGTTGTATTTATATTACTCATCCACTTATTCAATAAAAACATCTCTAAGACGCGGTACATTTTTCTTTTTTCACTTCGTTGTAAGTTGTCATAAGTAAAGGTTTCTTTTTATACATCCAATACCTACCATATCTGTCAGGACAAACAGCACTGAATTCCTCGAGCAGGGCTATAGTCGAGTTATCACACCATGATCTAGATTTAAGACAATATTTGTACGCTAAATATTTTCTCCGTATAAACAAAGGAGGAATACATACTTCGCTCTCCATAACATGTGTGGGTGTTGATTTTATAAAACCGCCAATAATTCTAAGCGCTTGATTTTGTACTTTATCGAGCTTAAAAGTGTGACAGTTTGCACTGTTATCGTAAAGAAAAGAACCAAAATCTATTCTGCTTCTAATAAGGTTGATATATAGCCTTCTCAAGTGCTTGGGGTGAACGCCCCAGCCACTACCCGATAATACTTTCAAAATATTAATATACCTTTCCGTTTTTTCGCTAACTTCCCGGATGTGCCTGTTCCAAAGAAGTGAACGATCTAGTCAAATGCCTAGGTATCTAATATTTTCACAGGGTTTTAATTTTACTTGGTTTATTTTAAGTTCTATATAATTCCGTCTCCTATCCCTGCTAAATAAACAAAAATTTGATTTAACTGCCGATAACTGTAAACCGACGCTGTCAAGAAGTCTAACAATACTATTCAGCGAAGACTGAATCTGAATAGCACATTTATCGATATTTTTATCACTTGTATAGATTACAAAATCATCGGCGTATTGACTTATTTCCGTGTTAACAGTCTTACAGATTTCACGGGTTACTATATTAAAAGCTAAAGGACTAAAAGGATCCCCTTGCGCTAATCCTTTTGATGTCCACCTTACTAATTTGTTATTTTCCGAATTATTAGATGTCTTTCACTAAGAAATTCCCAAAAATAATTACAAATTTTACTCCCAACTTTTAATTTGTCCAATATTTTAACTAGTACTTCAACCAACACGTTATTATATGCATTTTCTATATCAAGAAAACAAGCTAATGTAGGTATATTTTTTGCAAGGCCTAATTGTATTGCTGTTACTAATCGTGTTACTGAATCTAAGCAAGATTGTGCTTTTCTAAAACCTGTAGTATTATGAGATAAAATATTATGATGTTCCACGTACCATTCTAGTCTTTTGTTAATCATATTATGTAAAATTTTGCACATACAAGAAATTAATGAAATAGGCCGAAGCTTAACATCAGTATTAGAATTATTATTAATTTTAGGAATTGGTACTATTTTTATATCTCTCCACTGTTGCGGCACAAGACCGGAAGTGTAAATTTTGTTACATAACTGAAGTAGATAGGCTTTACCTACTTCTGGAAGATTGCAAATCATTGAATATGTAATATCGTCATCGCCAGGTGCAGTATCTTTTCTTTTAAGACAAACTTCTAACTCTTGTATACTAAAATCTTTTTCCAGCAAAGTATTAATTGATGTAAATAACGGTTTAGATACTGTTACACAATCTGGAGCCAAACCACAGAGTAATTCCTGCTTTTTAGATTCTGGCGCAATGAAGCTTCGTTGACGATAACCTCTAATCCATCTCATTTTCCTCCACATATCGGACAAGGATGTACCTTCATTAAACGAGTCACAAAAACCGCGAAAATCTTTAGATTTAGCTTTAGATAGTTCAGATCTAGCGATGAAGGTCTTCTCTTCTAAAATTTGAAGATTACCTGGGGTCGGATTACGCCTAAATGTACTTAATGCTAGTCTTCGTTGAGCAACTAAATTAGATAGTGAAGAATAGCAATAAGATTTAGGCACAAACTTACTAACTGGGTTGTTATTGATTCTAAGCCACGGTATATTTTCATCAACCGAATTGTTAATGATTTCCAAAAAAATATCATATTCGTATTGTATATCCTCAGAATTAATATTAGGAGATAATGCTAATAATGACCGTTCTACTGAGCTTCTGTAATTAGGCCAGTCAGCTTTTTTAAAGTTCCGTTTTTTGGTGTAGTGTAATATGTCTTCGTAGTTAACTGAAATTTTTATTATCATATGATCGCTACCTAAGTTCTCGTTTAGTACTTTTCAAGTAAAATCTACTACAACGTCTGATGAAACAAATGTGATATCCGGCGATGATTGCTGCAAGGTATTGTTTAAAAGTTTAATTCGAGTCACAGTGCCAGTATTCATAGAAATAAACCCATGATTTAAGCTAGAATCTAGAATTTGAGTACCTCTCGAGTCATTTTTGTAGGATCAATTGGTATGGTGGCCATTAAAATCGCCCCCTATTACCGTTTTATTGCCAACCAAAGAGAATAATTCATCCCAATCTGACTGCGCAGTGTGGACTGGTTGAGTGCAATATACAGAGATAACGTTCTTAATAAGTTTACAATTTAACACTCTAACTGCAACTACTTCAATACCAGGATTACTTAAATTAATTTCTATCACCTCAGTTTGTATAGATTTATGTACAAGGATGGCAACACCCCCCCCATGGCTCTAATCTATCTTTTCTATATATTTTGTAGTTATTAATATTCACAGAGATATCTTCGGTCAACCAATTATATGTACCTTATTCTGGTATAATACACTTTCAAAGTCGGTAAGTTTATTTTTGATACTCTGCGAATTCCACTGGACTATATTAACAAAACGTTGCATATTTTGAGCCCTATCCATGCCCGAGCATGGATAACAGTTTTGAAATATAATCCCCCTTTCTAAGCATCCCAGCTACCAATATGTAGCACTCCTCAAACACCACATTTAAAAAGTCCGTAATTTTTTCGCTGAGTAGTTTGCGTGATAAGATAATTTCCTTAACCCTATTGTATAATTTACTAAAATTGAACTTTTTCTCTCTATTAGGCACATTCTCGGTCACACACTCATTATTCTTCTCTTGCCGATATTGTTCTTTGTTTACCGATATCTTCCTCTTTTTCTTTTTTCTTCGATACTCCTGATTTATTTCGCTCTGCACTTCTATTACTGACTCATTGCTGGAGTTTAACGCATCGCTTAGTATTTCCTTGTCTTGGTTCTGTACACTGTCCTTTCTCAACAATGGCTCCCTATAGCTGCGACTACATGTAGGTAAGTTGTGGCTAGTCTGTCTCCTTATACTAGGCGTTATCGTGTCTTGACTTCCATGAACTTCACTCGTTTGCCTTTCTAGGTATATAGATAGGGCTTTTTTATAAGTGCACTGCTTCTCACACATTAGTTTTCTTATGTCTTTCTCTTTCTTAAATACTGGACAAAGTGACTTTTCGATGGACATGTGGGGACCCTTGCAATTCACACATGTATAGTTTTTAGTCTCGCAGTTCTCGTGATTTGCACCACATTTAGGACATACAGTCTTCTTTGTAGGGCAGTATTTTTTAATGTGGCCATAAAACCAGCAGCCAGCACATTGCGAAACCGAGAAGGTGTACGGCTCCACTATGAATCTGCAACCGTATGCTGATACGAAGGTAAAGTGGAGGCCCTGAAGCATAAGCGAACCGTCTCGCTATCAGTCCAGGTCCCTTCGCTCGTTTGTCGCTTTAAACGCCTTACGGATACTATCTCATACTCGCACTTGAAAGTTTTATGTATCTCTTCTAACTCGGTTTCAAGGTCAATCTGTCTGACTATTCCATAGCATACATTCATTTCGTCTGTTCGTTGACATTGGATGCCCTTTTCGGTTAATTGCTCACAATTCAAAAGACTATCTGCATTCTCTTTCTTGTCAAATGTAATAGTAACTTTGTAACTACTCTTGTATTTAATCTTCAAGATATCTGGGATCTTTAAGCTTCTAAGTAGTTTAGCAAAAGCAATTTGCTTTGGTAACGGCTCAATCGATGTAGCACAAACTTCATAATACTGTACGTCCTCTTCCGATGCTGCGAGTTGCGTTGTTTTATACATGAACGGAAAAGTACGCTACCCGCCACTTTTAGGCATACCCTTAAGTAAGCGTCTCGACTTCTGTGAGACTTCGGTAAAACCATCTGTAGTTTCCTCACCTTGGTAGTTCCTTAAACGTTTCAATCACCGAAATTGACCGTCCGAGAGCAATTCGCCCGAGGTCACTGATTCCGGGCGCTCGCCCTCTGTCTCCTCCTCACTCACCATTGTGACGCGTCCCGTGTCGTCGATAAACAATACGCGGCCGATAAACGTGCACTCCTCGCGCTGATCGGCGTGCGACTGTGGTAGTGCTTTAAGACCGCCCCCCTTTAACATTGTCATGAACTACCTCACTGCAAAAATTGTTAAGCCTCGCTGGACTCTGGAATATCCTACACGCAGATGTGGTATTAATGTTTGAGAGCCTAACCGAAGTACAGAAGTACCTGGATCTGTGGAGAAACGTTGAAAATTGGCTACGTATAGCGAGGTAGACTACGTATCAGCAGAACCAAGACCGAGTTCATGGTGTGACAGTTCAGCCCCACCAAAGATATGTACACCATCTATGCTCGATATCGTGCTGGATGGAAAAACCCTTTCTAGAGTTTCCAGCTTAAAATACCTGGGATTTGTTGTCACTGAAGGCGGCCGGATGGATGCAGATGTGACCCGGATCACTGCGTATTGGGGCAAGTGGCGCACGCTTACTGGATTCAAAAACTACCGGATCCTGTGTGATACTAAAATGCCCATAAGAATGAAAGGAAAAGTTTTCAAAACTGTAGTTAGACTAGCAATACTGTATAGTACTGCTACACACGGAAGAGATGCCCAAGCTCAGGTGTCACTCTCAAAGTCCATATACGAAAAGATTACTAGCTCAAAGTGTGGGGTAGCTTCAAAGTTCAAAGCGTCAAAGACCTACCACAGACAAAGTTGCCGAATCGAGATTGCGATGTTACGGACACTTTGACGACCGGACGATCATGTCGTAAGGAAGTGCCTATCCATGGCAAAGGACAAAAGAGGCAGAGGACGACCTCCCACAACCTGGCTATCGCCAAATCAAAGAAACCAGATACTGGTAAGCATCACGCCCTCTCTCACGAAGTCAGGCAAGCTGACGTATATGTCCTGAAGTATTTAAACTGCTGCCGGACTCAGTGACCGCCTTGACGAGCAAACATTTAACGATTTTGATGAGTTTAAGAAAATTGATGAAAAAAATATATTATTTTGTATAATTTTTCATTTCATTTAATTATTATTGTGGTTTTGACATTGCTTATTATTAATTATTTTATTTTTTATGATTTAATTTGAATTATCAATATGACTGTACATTTATATTTATCAATAAATGATTTTGATTTGAAGACAATAGGAGCCACGGAAGAGATTGCTCGCCACCGGTCGGCCTGGCGCCTCATGATTGTGAAAGTCGTGAAGTGGAGAGGAGGCCTGGCGCCGCATGATTGTGAAAGTCGTGAAGTGGAGAGGAGGCCTGGCGCCGCATGATTGTGAAAGTCGTGAAGTGGAGAGGAGGCCTGGCGCCGCATGATTGTGAAAGTCGTGAAGTGGAGAGGAGGCCTGGCGCCGCATGACTGTGAAAGTCGTGAAGTGGAGAGGAGGCCTGGCGCCGCAGTATTGTGAGAGTCGCGAAGTGGAGAGGAGGCCTGGCGCAGCATGATTGTGAAAGTCGTGAAGTGGAGAGGAGGCCTGGCGCCGCAGTATTGTGAGAGTCGCGAAGTGGAGAGGAGGCCTGGCGCAGCATGATTGTGAAAGTCGTGAAGTGGAGAGGAGGCCTGGCGCCGCAGTATTGTGAGAGTTGTAAAGTGAAGAGGAACAAGAAGAAGACGTTGTTTTAGTGTAAAAAACCAACAGCTTTCTAATTTTTAAACCGAAATTGCGTATCCGACATAAGCAGTTAGATGAGCCTTTTAAATTTCCGTCTTCTTAAATAGTTACTGTAACTTAGTAAACGGTAAGTGTTCTGCGATCCCGAAGCCGCAGCCAACCGTGGGGACTATGGCAGCCCTTTGTTGAGCACTGGACGACTTCTGGCTGATGATAATGATAAATCTAAGAAAATTAGGAACCCGTACCGGCCCCAAGCCCTGTATGCCCTCCGACTTGACAGTCTCGACGGCCTTAAGGAAGTCAACGTAGTCGATGGTGTACGAGTCCTTGATGAACTTGCGCACGAGCAGGTTGAAATCCTCCGCCGACACTAGGATGCCCACGTAGTTCAGTATGCGCGCGAAGTGGGCGAACGTGATGCGCCCGTCGTTCTTCGCCACCTGTCAGTTAAATATGAGTTAAGAACCTGAGCTGGATGAAGTAGATAAGTATTTTAAATTGTCGAGTAGGCTTGCGTTTGATCGCTAACTCTTCTGGTATGTGCAGAGTGTGAATGACCGAGCAAGTTAGTGGCCTACATTAGAAGAGGCTTTTGTGACATAACTCTCTAATCGGTCAAATATAGACTTAACCATGATGATGATAGTGGCGTAGCTGTTCGTTACCAGCTCGTAGTCCTGGAAGTAGGGCTTGAGTGGCAGCTGGCGGTCGGCGATAGTGGCAAGCAGGCAGCACAGGCGGCGAAGCTGCCACTGGTCGAGGGTGTGGCAAGCGGGCTCGGGCGGCGGCGGGCACGCCTCCAGCAGGCAGTCCGCCGAGGTCTTGTCGCGCCCGCCCGCATCTAGGGCCGCAAACAACAGTCAAGGCCACTACAAATAAGCCTTCCTACTTTCGAGCATTATAAATTAAATTAAATTAAATTCGTTTATTTCAGGCGACCACAGATATAATAATACTCATCTTAACTATCAACCATTAACCCAATTTCCGGTAATTGTTATACCTACTATATACAGCAATAATAGTATTCTGTGACTTATTTATTGAGTTACCCGTATTTCTTTTATTCCGTGGAAAAATGTATTAATTTATTCTGTCAAGAAGGCTTATAAAGAAGCTAAATACGATGGTACAGTGGAGATAAGTGAAAAAAAATGTCGTAGCGGAGGTTTCTACCGCCGCGTCGTAGTATGCTACGACGCGAGAGAGATGTGCCTTGTTTGGCTCGTGGATTTTCATAGCGGCCAAAATGTTCGACTTGCATCATCACCCGAGTCAGAAGATATCCACTGCTGAACAAAGGTCTCCCCTTTAGATCGCCAGAGCGCCACCCCCCTCAGTGCAACGTGCTTAATACGACTAAATCTCATATCCCCAGGTTTATTAAACCCCGCTTAGACAGAAATCCTATTTCCAATTCTAGTCCATCTGAAATGAGCTCTCGCCTTTGAGATTATTGATTCGGTTGACCTGGTTACCATTTGTGGAACCACAAATTGTGACGTAATTTACTAAGGCCCTTGTGAAGCAGTGCAGGTGTCTTTGAAATATGTGTTAATTTATAAAAAAAAAAACAACAAAATGTGATGGAAGTTCGAATTAAATTTATTGCATTTTAATCAAATACTAGCTGCGCCCCGTGGTTTCACCCGCTATTCTAGAGAAACCGAATATTTTTCTGGGATCAAAAATAACTATGTATTAATCCAGGGTATAAGTATAATAAATATAACCAAATTTGTTCCATTAGATGAGGAGATTTATGTAGGGGGAAAAAAAGGGTTAGAGTTCTGGAAAAAAAGAAAATCATCACTTGTAACTGTAAGTAAAAGTTTTGTTTTAAAGTAACATAAACCCTTTGACTTCGGGCCGCGGCCACTCGGCCTATACTAACTCAATACGAAACGAGTACTTAGTATTTTATTTTTCTTAGGAAATCTTACAGCTAGGTACATCATTAGTTAGGTTAGCAATATGAAGCGTGGTAAGTCTTGAGTTGTCTCGGGAACACGATACCGGCCAAAATGTACATACAAAAAGTACACCTCAAGTGAGACCTCAGTTTACATCAAGAATTAGCCATCTATCACTTCCAAGTCAAAATAATATGCTTCCCAGCTAGCTAGTTGACCTACGCAAGAGATTCGTAGCGCTCGTAGCTTGTGCTACGCCACGCTAGCCAGCCAGCAAGCCACCAGCGAGCAAGTCTTTCGTGTGCCTGCCAGTGGCATTTACAAACAAACGCTACATCCAAGAAACCTAAATGTCGCTGGACTCTAGACGGCTTTATTCTCTGATATTAGACATATAACATGTGCTATTTTGCAAACCTTCCCCATGTATGATCTGGCAGAGCTGGTGGTAGAGGACGCGGCCGTCCTGCGCGCGGAAGTAGTCCGCGAGCTGCGACACTTCGCTGTCGGACAGGCCCACCACCGAGCGCAGCGGGCCCGCCAGCACCGACACGAATTTCGACTCTACGGACATATGCAATACAGACTCACTAACAAGACTAATAGGTATAGAACAATGCTTTGATATTCGATCTCGGCTCAAAACTGCTGCATCTGTGATAGATACTCACTCACTCGCTCGCTAATAATGGGGCTCCGATATATCTTAGAAGCTGGTCAAGTGCTCGTCTCGACCAATTTAGATATTACGCATTTAAGTTTAGTGCTATGTGTTTTCACATTTTACTGCTACGATGATTACTATGAGAGTTTTTAATTATATAATTGCGCTTAAATAATCATGGTCCTGGACGACCTTAACGAATAGAGCCGGAGGAAGCTTAAGAATGAAGGAATAGAAAAATTGCAAAAACATATCGTAGATGTAACCTCATCCCGCAAAATTCTGTACGATACAGCCCAGCTGTATCGTGATGGTAGTATCAGGCGAAGGACCTGTTCGCAAAGCGCCAGTGCGGGCGGTGACGTACCAGAGATGAGCGAGTTGCCCTCGGGGTCCAGCGGCCGGTACCAGTCCCACAGGTTGAGGCCGACGCGGAACGCAGCCGCGCGGATCTTGTTGCAAGTCTTCCAAACGTCGGCCAGACGGATTATCTACACAGTAGTGGACAATTACAAGAATCGAAATCACAATTGATCACTACCTATTTTACAGCTATTTCTTCTCAAATGCGCAGCTTAACTGAGCGCGTAGGCCAAGTACCAATAGAGAGTTTCTAGACATTACTGCTTCGTTATCAGCATCATAAGCACAATAAACCTCAATGGAAACCCACTAGAATATGTAAACAACTACATATACCTAGAAACACAGATATCAATAGAAGATAATCAAGAGGAAGAAGAAGTAGAACAACGAGTAAATGGTCTCAGCAGTGGACGTTTTCTGGCTGATGATGATAAAAAAATTGGCTCTATTATTATTATTATTATTATCAGCATCATCATCATGTCATGCACTTTGTGGGCCAGGCAGGCGGCGCCTCTATAGCTATGCAAGTTTTTTTTATAGCATTTTGTTTAAATAACATTATGGTACATTTGGTCCCTGGCTGGTCTTATTGCGATTATTGACATCGTTTAGCTGCAGGAGCGCTCTACTGTCGTTGGGGCACCTAGTGTCTATCGGCCGGTATTTACCACGGGACGGAGCCTCGCACAAATCGTCTATTAAAAAACTAGGCCTAAGAATCGAATGTATGTTAGGCTCACCGTATCGTGCATTTTGGCAGCTAATTAACGGCTCACCGAACGATACCTCTTAGAAATGCCAATTTTATTATTTCGACGCGACTTCAACGCTGAATAATTTTGGTCTTGATAGCCTAATAAAAGCCCAATAGTAAAATACTTGGAGTTTGGAGTTTCTCATTAAAATATTTGGAAATTTTGAAAAATAACTGACATTTCAGTTCTGTATGGCCTTTTGATTAACGAATAAGAGATTTTATTAATCTATGAATGATTAAAACCTGTACGCATGAAATGAGACCGCAAATTAGGAAAGCGAGAGAACTAGGGTGGGTATAAATAATATATGATTTTGCATTTTGATTATTCTAAAGATTTAATTAGAACAATATCCCCTGTGTTAGTTTGGTTTTGTAATCGTAATTTTATAAGAATTCTGTTGGGTGAGCAATGTTCTTGTTTCTTGAATATGTAGCAACGCCCCGCGGGTTTTCCCCGATATCCTACGTTACGAACGATTACCTACGTTCCAGTCAGAGATTAATAAGGAGAATTCTGTGGTTTCGGTATAGTAAACAGCCTACATGTTAATCTAGGGTCTATGATTCCATCTAAATCCCTTAAGCAGTTACAGAGTTGAGTAAAAACAAACAAATAGATACACATCCAAAACCTTGCTCACAAACTTTGGCATTTGTATTATTTTTACTTTTCTTTGTGTTGTGATGCGATGAGCGTGATATGCCGTTATCAGTTTCCATTATACAGAATCGGCAGGTTGATACTGGAAGTACTACTTAGACCTGAACCAGCCAACATTTTGGTGGGAACACTGACGGTCTTTTAAAATACGTGCGGTATCTATTACATACTAAAATAATATTTATACGTTGCCGAAAGATAGATATATCAAGCGAAGACCTAGAGGTAACTTGGGAGAATACTGTGACTTAATTCTTGTCTCTTCTTTCTATTTCAATAAATTACAATGATCACTATCATACTACACGGAACTGGCAAGGTAAAATGTATTTGTATACGTATCATAGGTATACGACTTTAATTACGATTATATTCCACTGACGTTGAAGTTTCGCTACACCTATTATGAGACGAGTCCATGTAACAAAAAATAAAGCATAGTCGTAGTTTTATATCTGCCAAATATTAATTTGATAGGTTAGTACATAACATGTCTAGGGTGAGCTTAGATCGAGTGCATACGAACGACGTGACAGAGAGCGCCGCCGACTATAATTACAATCATCAATCAATTCGCCAATGGGTAAAGTTTATTGGTGGTTTCCCATACCACGTCCCGCGAGTAACGCTGGTGCTGGAGTACGGGTTTCGGTATAGATTGCCGGTTGGGTAGGCCGGGTCGGTTGGCCGCCGCGGCGGCGGGCACCGACGAGCGGCGCGTCGCGTGGCGCTCCAGGGAGAGGGTAGCAGGCATGCGCGGCCCATGACGTCAGGGGATCGATCGGCGCGGCGGCGCGGCCGTCACACGGCACGTGAGCCGAGCCCGACTGGCGCGGGTTATGTAACGCCAGCTCCATGTCCGTGCTAGGCACCCATGTGCGGGCTAAGCTTTAGGACCAGGAACAGCCCTTCGCAGAAGACCTCCCTCCGATGGGGCGACAGCTGCCGCGTCGCGGTTGAATCCCGCCCGCACAGGCCACCACTCGTTATCAGTGCACTGTGACATACTTACATATCGATGGTGTTCTATTCATACAGATATATTTTTGATGGATCTTATTTAGGTGATTAATGATAATGACGGATGTGGACTAAAGGAAACTAAAGTGTGTGGAGTGGAGGTGTTCTCTGCTAGAAGACGACGTGTGGTTATAAGAACTGAAGAGTAAGTGAAAGCACGAAACAAATCATTTTCTTATATGTAGTAGATATGAGTAGATTTTCAAGTTCGTAAATATTTTAAACCTATAAGCACTCATAAAACACATGCAATAACTGAATGATATTTAACCTTTGGGAATTGTTGATCGATGTATCTCAAACTACTTAACTTAATAATTACTATCTACGTATTCTTTAAATAATTCTGTGACTGCCTGTACTTGTAACAGACGCTTAGGATTGCATTATCTGTTTTCACTTCGAGCCAAGGCCTCGTTTGACGCTGGCTCACGAGTCGCTAGCCAAGAAACTATGAAATGACATCTTAAAAGAGACATTATACCAGTGAGAGCTGTTTTGGTTTGTAGTCAAGTCTTTAAACTCACTCTGAGGAAAAACCAGTTTCAGCAAGAAATAAAGATGCGGTATTTGAGAAAGAAACTGTTTTATTTTATTTAGATGTTGAAAGAAGCTATTATGTTTAGTTAAGGAGAAGTAAGTCCACTATGTCGTCCAATGGCTGCGATCTGTGATAGAGCATGGTCGCTTACAAGAAATCGATTCACATTTTTCGTGACCTGAGACATCCCAGGCAATTTTATAAATTAAAAAAATACGAAGATTTATTCAAAACAACGCGAAAAAAAAAAGACTTGTCAGTCGCTGTGTCGGAGTCACAATCCAATTTTTTGTTTTTGTTTTCAGTTTAGGCTAGATTAGTTTTGTTAAAATACTTTTTGTAAAATTTAACGACTATAATAATGTGACATTTAATCATAATCGTAATCCTAACTATAATTTTTTTTTTTTTAAAGATATTCTCTTTCTCGAAACTCTAGAAGTTTCGGTGCTTATGAAAACCACGGCCCTAGGCCAAGTAGAGTTCATGGTGGGGATTATCTTCCGCAACTAATTCGTCCTGCAGAAACTTCCGAACAATTCGACAGGTGATGTACGTATTGCAATGTAAGTCAATTTTCTGTAGGTAATGGTGGAGGTGCTTGGGGATGCCTCCAGTGCTGGAGAGCACCAGACGCACAATGTATACTCTTTTCATGTTCCAAATTCTAATGATTTCTTACTTCAATTCTGTGTATTTATGAATTTTCTCAGTAATAGTCTTTTGTAAATTATGTGTGTTAGAGACAGCTATATCAATTAAATACGTCAGTTTATTCAATTTGTCAATTACAGCTATGTCAGGTCAATTGTTGTGCACCGTTCTGTCAGTTAAAATTGCCCTATCAAAGTAAATCTTGTGGCTCTGGTTATCCTGCACCGGTTTTGAGATGTACTGGTAGTATGGAACTGCTTTGGTCTGTATAAGTTTATGCTTAATGGCTAACTTTGATGGACTATGTGAGCTACTTGATTGTGTCTTTGAGTGTAATCAGTTTGGGCTAAAGATGGACAGGCACTAGTAATATGCTGTATAGTTTCAGATGCGCGGTGACTTTTCCTACACTTGTCATTTGCGATGGTGTGGTCTTGATGATAAACTTTTTGTAATTTTTTGTATTTATCACCTGAACCTGTACTGAAATCATAAACCCTTCAGTTTCTGGGAACAAAGAACCTAAATTCAACCATTTGCTAGAGGCCTCTGCGTCTACGTGAGCTTGTTCCAAGTCATGCAGATGTCGCCCGTGTAGTTCCTTAGAACGTTATCTATCTATTTTTTCTTTTTTATGGATCTGTGATGCCTTTGTTAATTAAGTTTAGTGGGGTGTAATTCCTGTCTAAATCTACGGTCGCCGATTGAATGTCGCTGGTTGCTGATTTTGAATAGAAAAAATCCCGCAAATTGCGTACCTGCCCTTCCCATAATACTGTTAAATCAATGAGTCCCCTACCTCCATCCTCTCGTTTATCTGAAATTCGTTCTATGGCTGATTTAGGGTGTAAGTAGTTGTGTTTCGTTAGTGTGGTTCTAGTGTGGATCTCTAGTGTGAAGTTGTTTGAAGTGTTCTAAAATATTATAAGTGTGTCGGTATCATTGGCATCATGTTGTTGTGCAGAGGCCAGCAGTCAAGATGATCAACATCGCGGGCGTGATCTCCATCATCCTGTTCTACGTGCTGATTCTGGCGGTGGGCATCTGGGCGGCCCGCAAGAAGCCAGAAGGGAATGACTCCGAAGAGGAGGTGATGTTGGCGGGCCGCTCCATCGGACTCTTCGTCGGGATATTTACTATGACGGGTAAAACACATTTTTGTTACGTAGGTCTGTAATGCCTGTGTGGCACGAGGCTAGCTTTTCACGCTAGGATAGCACGCTTGTGGTAATACGCTAGAAACTATACTAGATTGATACTGTTAATGAAAATGTATTTATTGCAGCAAACATGGTCCTTAAGATATTACAGAGAATAGCGCCTCATGTTGGGACGTTGCAAGTACGTCATACAATATTAGTAGGTACTACCACAAGCAGGCATCGTGTAGTGCAGAACAGAAAGAAATGAAGAACACAACTAGTATACCGAACTAGTTCTATATAAACGAAGCCACTCTTACTGGATCGCCACCGTACTTGCCGTGGTCGACAATTAATTACTCCGCCGCTAATTATGCTGTCTGCATGTGGACACACCGTTCAATGTAATATCCAGTCGATATGCGTGGAGTGCCTATTTCTACCATGACTTGTTCATGAAACATAATTCTAGTTTTTATAAGGGAAAGTTTAAAAGTTTAAGTTTAAGCTAGTTTAAAATTAAGTTTTTTCTTTGCGAAAAATAATTCACGAAAATAAATCTACTGTTCCAAACAAAATGTTTCAATAAAATGTATGGAATAGGTGATTTTTTGTCGTGTATTTTCAAAAGTCGTAGAACAAAAGTTGTTCGTTATCTTGTATACAAAACATCCTCATAGCTGCTTCCTAGCCGATTAAAAGCATCATGTATAGACACATAAATAATGTTGCAGCAACGTGGGTGGGCGGCGGATACATCAACGGCACTGCAGAGGCCATATACACGTCGGGCCTGGTGTGGTGCCAGGCGCCCTTCGGATACGCGCTCTCATTGGTCTTCGGTCAGTATGATCAGTGAAGTACACCATTACCAGCACGCCGTGTTTCTGACGAGGGCGGTCGATCGATCATTGAATACAACGCGTCGTAAGTGGATGAGAAGCGCCTCACTGGAAACCGGAAATACTCTTCCAAATCAATCAAGGTTTTCCCACATCTTTACTTCTGCTAATGCCTTACCCTTATAGATAGGATGAGAATAATACAGGGTTATAAGGAAAGGGTATGCGAATCCGAAAAAGGCTCATAGTACTTTCATAGTACTTGTTCATTATGAACAACGTTTACTATGATGGGACCATTGCTTGAAATGTTGATAGCCTCTAAGGGATTATTATTCAAGGGGGAAAATTGTAATTAAATACTTTTCAATTCTCGCTCTATTTTACGTAACTAGAAAATTATAATAGGAGAATATTGCTGCAGGTGGTATATTCTTCGCGAACCCGATGCGGCGACAGGGATACGTGACTATGCTGGATCCGCTTCAAGACCTGTTCGGCAGCCGCATGGGTGGGCTGCTGTTCCTGCCCGCTCTCTGCGGGGAGGTGTTCTGGGCGGCCGGCATCCTCGCCGCCCTAGGTGAATGACAATTTCTCCATTCCATCCTTAGGTTTTATCACAACCGGGACTGCTCCCGATTACGTAGCTGCGACATTCACACTCTATTCGATCAATTAAAAATATGTACAGATAATAATACTATGACTACTTACCTATCATGCCTAAGACAAAGCGTTACGTTGTTAAGCGTAGGATGAGTTGGAACCTGTTGGAACCTTCTTGTAATTATCCACTATTCCACTCTACTCTCACAGTTTACGAATTGATCGATGTATTTTACTTACTGTCTGGTAAAACATACCTAGTTCAGTTTTCAGTCAAGTTATTCGTTTGAAATACTACACTAAAATACACTGTAGTTCAAAAGTACAGTGGACATTACTTCACATATGGCCATTAGTTAATTAAACACAAAAATATATTTTTTTATAGGTAAAACGCACACACAGTAGATACACACCACACACAAGCTGAAAGCTTTCACGAGCTTAGAATCTAATTCAGTGAGCGTAATATCTGGATCCTTTGATGTTATTACCTTTGAATAGAATTCTTTTTATACCAATACATTCAATTACTTAGTGGATGTAATCTAGGTAGGTATTCAAATATAATTTATTATGCTGTTAGGGGCTTTCCCAGGACTTCGGTCTCATGGTACAGGAAAGTTATATGGAATAATTTTTGAATTCTTAGCCCCAAATTGTCTATGGTTAGACAACCTTTATAATACTACAAGGTTGCATGTGATAATAATGAAGTGCATAGATAATGTGGATAATGTATCAAAAACTTTGGTGGATGGATCAGGCGGTGATACGAGCTATCAGATAACAGCTGTAACATATTTCGTTATTAAGACAGGCATACTTCTGTGTACATAAGTAGGTACATACAGTTCAAGAAAACAAGTCAATTTAAATAATTCAGTGCGCAGATCCGAGGTAAACATTAAGGGAACATTCAACGTCGTCGCTTCGTCCAATTCGTAGAATTGAAGATGCGCCAAATTATCTCTAATATCGGCAAATGATAAGAGGCTGTTCATTTTATCTGAATAATTTTCAGTTTTTTTTCCTTACGAACTCTGTTATCAATGCATTTAGGTATTATACATACTTTATTTACTACCTTTAATAGGTATTTGTATTTATTTTTAACATAGGTTTTTTTATTCTCCGACAAATTTTGAACTTGCGTACCTACATTTCCATTTTAATTTATTTCAGTATCAACTTCAATGAAACAGAAAAACAATTGAATATAACAAACTACATACCTACTTAAAATTAAAACAACATAAATTCTAAACAAAAATAAATAAATACAAAAACCTTATCTACAAGACCCTTGGTGGAGAGGAAGGAGGTCAGAGTGCTGGCAGCGTTGCCACGCTGGATGGCAATAGTAAGTTTGTGCCCAAAATAGGCTCCAGCATTCTGGTCTAAGTATATTACTCGCTAGATTCTTGGTCAGAATTTTTATGGAAGCAAAAAAAAAGCCCGATAAAATCTAGTTAAACATTCAAACTGAAACTTAGAGAGGGTTGAGGCTGGCTCACGGCTAGACTAAACTTTTTTTTTTTTTTTCGTGGAGAAATGCGCACGCATACCGCACTGCCACGGGGAGACTGTGCGGTTATGTGGGAATCTAACCCACTAAAACTCCACGGTGTCCCTCCTCCGCCGCTTGTGGCGGGAACATGGGAACGCTTTCGCACACGACCGCGAACCCGCCGCGGCCGTCCGTCTCCGGGCCCTCCTCCGGGGTCGGGTGCAGCACCCTCCCCTCGTCGCGACACGCCAGGACACATGGCGGCCGCAATGCCTTCCCGGGGACCAAGCCGGCCGATGGGCGCCAGACGACCCCGTGTCTGGATGCCCGAGGTCCCCCTGCGACGGGTCAGTTGAGTGGCCCCGCCGCCTGCCACTTCGGTCGCAGAGGATAGGGAGAGCGGCGATCCACCATACCGACACTCCTCCTCCTCTGCGACCCCACCGCGTCCGCCAACTGACGGTGGCGACCCCGTCGAGGCCGCGGAAGGTAGGGAAAGTGGCAACGACGCACCAACAGTCCTCTCCCGCCGCGGCCTCCAACTTTCAGCTGCAGTGTCGCCAGCACGACGCCACTGCAGCCCGCCTAAGTTGCGGTGCTGCCCATACAGCCCGCAACCTACTGTGGCCGCTTCAACGTGGCTTAGGTAGGAAGCCCAGAGAAGCACGGCTAGACTAAACCTACAGTAACTTATGTATGTCCTAATTGTCTCCAATTTAATTAGATTTAGAACCTGTTGATTATTTAATATTGTTTAACTTATATTTTAATGATAAAAACGTTGAGTACCTACTGTACTCATACTTTTTGTGTTGAAAGCAGATATCTTGTGATATCTTACGCAAACTCCTCATTATATTTTTTCTTTCTTTTTTTTTCTCATCGTTCGTTTGAATTGGTACTTCAGCGGGACTTATTAATTCAACATCAAATATGTATCTTATCTTATATCCCCCGTTATAAAAGTACCTATTGCCGGATCTTATAATATTCCAAGGATGTGCGTGTAACTTTGTCAACGTTTGTAACGTTTTCAAGGTTTCCCCTTTTACGTAAAAGTGATCCAATGTAACTTGAATATTTCATCCGCGACATCAATTTACGAATAACATATATTATGGCAACACACACTTTACGAAGTACCTTATAAGTAATTCATTAATATACTAAGGCCAACAACCTACAACAAGTTTTTTTTCACATTTTATTGAGTAGGTAAAGAATGTAAACAATTACGATGCTAAAATCTTAGGATTCTTCAAAACGAGGCTTCTAACTTATTTCCTTTTATTATTTCCAAAGTTTGTGCGACTTGTGTTGTCGCGAGGCGGCCCGCCTCTGCTAGGTCACTTGTTTCGAGACGAGGACGGTGACAGCTGTTTTTCACACTGTCTTTATTTATAAGATCGATGTAAATAATCTACTTTTGAAACATCTCCCTAAAAAGATCAACGATCGTCTATATTGCATGGAAGAGATAGCTATAAACAGTAAGGCCGCCAATAAGGAATCCATTCCGCGGTATTGCTTACCGTTACTGTTGTCCAATATGTGTGTGTTCATATGTGTGTAGTGACGGTGTGGTCGAGGATGGTAACCACACCTAGCCTGGAATGGAAACTTTCTCCCAAGTGAGGCTGCCGGAATATACGAGCTGGTGGTTTTTAATAAAGAGTTATAACAATTATCATTATTGTGGCTCTGACGTTGTTATTATTATTTTTAATATGAATATTATTTTATTATACTCTATTTTTATATTTGTGTCGTGGTTTTGACATATTTTGTTTTAATAAAACGGAAATACATTAAATTGAGTCGGTTATTTCGACTATAATTTCGATCACATACGGTGACCCCTAGCAAGGAATGCTTATAGCATTCCTTGAGGTACCGGCAGAGAACATATAATAATACTAGATACCTACCGATGAAGGAAACCATAGCAAGGCGGTAGAGTTACTTTCTGCTACGAAATAAAATCTGTAGCCAAGCACATGACGGTAGCTTCACTTGAGAGCCAGTTTCCATTCCAGTCTTTTGTCAGGAAACTAGATCGATTTCATTATGACATTCGCATCTACAGCGTTCTTACTACACGATCTACAAAACTACATTGTGTCATTTGCATCGAACATTCACATGATTCATCTGAAGTTTGCACACATTGTGCCATGATATCTATGCTTCTACGCTTTCCACAGTCTCTTATAATAAATCAAGTGTTGTTAGTTGGGGACGCGTCGGACGCGTCAACGCCACCCGCTCCCCCCGGGCGTGGCGCTCGTTCACATGAGTCCTTGACGCCACCCCTGCCTGCGTGGACCGTTGTTTTGAGCCCTTTCTAGAAGCTTTGTTATTTTAATTTACACCTTTGTTCGTATAGCAAAATGTTTAGAACAATGTTTTTTTTTTCATTTGAAAGTGTTTGCATTCGGGTTGTTTTATTTTATTTTATTTTGCATGGAAAACTAACAGCTTGAATATAAATAAAGTAGAAATACAGTTAATGGGTACACAAAAGCTTAAACAGTTCTCGCTTATGGATGAGATTAAGAATGCCCTGTTAGAACATAAACAAGAGCACGAAAAAATTAATGTATAAATTATAAAAATGACATCACAAAATAGAACCAGTTTAAAGGTGTCAGAATAACTTAAAATATTTTAATACCCCTTGCTTAGTAAGGAACAGGGGTACAGAGCCATATAAATATAAAAACTAAATCAATTTATCTATACTTGTTTATATATTTTTTTTTTTTTGCTAGTTTCGTTTTCACGCATGGTTGCTCTTGATCGTGTTTTTGTAAACTAACTATAGCTTTAGCTAGTTAAATAGGTATTCCTACTTAACTAGCTAAAACCTACACGTTACCACATTGTAAATAGGTGCTTACGTAAATCTGTCTAAGCAATACCTTTAACTCTCCTGTAAATGTATCCACGAAATCGGAATAAGTTCTGTTTCAGGCCTTTAAATCAATTAAGTTTTTTTTTTATAATACCACGTCACCAAACTCTATTATTACGACCGATGACCTGGCACCTCAGGTCGCGGGGGAAGGTGGTCGCAGCTATAACCAATTCAGCTTGAAACAGCCCGTCTCTGGGCGCTGGGCCTCCGCTGACGGTCGCTTTACGAGCGTAGCTCCCAGCTCCCGTCGTACGGCTATTTATAGATGGGCTGGGGTTGACGCGTGCCCTTTTGACGAAGTTTCTATAGCGACACTCTTTCCATTAGACGATATTTACGTATAAAAACTTTACATCATGTCTGTTTAAAATAAAATATCTATTTGAGTAAGGTAGTGGTATAAACCCAGATTAACGAATAAAGTTCTGTGTCCACTTTTTAACTCATGCCAGACCAGCGCCGCCCCACGACACAATCGTGTGGGGAGTTGAAAAGTGGACGGAGTTCTTAAGCCCGTAATCGTAATCTACTTAAAATATATTTTTTTATATGGATTCCCAGATTAATGAAGATAATTGAAATTTTTGTACATTTTATGTTTTTGATGGGATATAGTTTTAGTATTAGAAGCTAGCTATTCATCATGACATAGGTGTTCACTATCAGGCGAGTTGGTGGTTAAACTGTTATCTATGTGAGTGTAATACGGTCGCTTGGTGTGCGCAGGCGCCACTCTGGCCGTGATCATCGACATGGAGCAGAGCACGTCTGTGATCTTCAGCGCATGCGTGGCGGTGTTCTATACGCTATTCGGCGGCCTGTACTCCGTGGCCTACACCGATGTCATCCAGCTATTCTGCATCTTCATCGGGCTGTGGATGTGCATCCCGTTCGCGTGGGCGAATCCGCACGTCAAGCCGCTCTCCTCCATGGAGGTCGACTGGATCGGACACATCGATCCCGAATACTACTGGTTCTACATCGACTACGGACTGCTGCTCGTCTTTGGTGGGATTCCGTGGCAGGTTATTAGATCTTATAATTTTAGTCATTATTAAATAATATAACCAGCGTGGATTGCAACGCAAAATATATTTTTATCCAGCAATGACATATCACTAATGTTTAATCTTCATTCGTCATTATTAGGTATACTTCCAACGAGTGTTGAGCAGCAAGACTGCGGGTCGTGCACAACTGCTATCTTACGTGGCCGCCTTCGGCTGCATCATCATGGCGCTGCCACCGGTGCTCATCGGAGCCATTGCCAAGGGAACTGGTTAGTTTTCTAGAGCTTGCTATTCGTCTGTTACCAAAATAAAGAGGTAAATTTTATGGAAAAATAACTAGAGTCCAGAAGACGTGGATCAAGCTAAACCCTCGTTGGAAAGATAGACTCAGAAACCTATAAGCCAAAAGGGCTGGAATGGGGTAGGGAACCCTTTGTCGAGTCGTGGGATGAGCACAGCTGTATAGTAACAATAACAATTATAATTGGTACAGCTTGGAACGAGACGGATTTTCGCGGCGAGCTGACGCCGGACGGCGAACTGACCTCTGACCAGACGTCCATGATCCTACCGCTGGTGCTGCAGCACCTGACGCCCGACTTCGTGTCGTTCTTCGGGCTGGGCGCGGTCTCCGCCGCCGTGATGTCTTCCGCTGACTCCAGCGTTCTCAGCGCCTCCTCCATGTTCGCCAGGTGAGGATGACTTCTAAAGTTAATATGTTATTAGAAAGAAAAAAAAACAGTGGTGTGATCTCAGTTTTTGTTTGCTGTAGCATTGTTGTAGGCCTTTTGAAAAGTAACGTCATCTTATTGATCGAAAACTAGTATGGGTGACCGCGAGTAGTATTTACATGAGAGCACTACCTTGGATCGAAAAACATGTTAAATTGCAGGTCACTGTTGTTTAAATTAAAATAAATAACGCTCCACACTTATAGCTCCGCGCAATCCTAGCAGCCAGCCTATCTGATCAGCCAGACTGTCAAAAGCCTTCCGGCGGTCCTAAAACGCGGCGAAGTTTCTTTCGTATTAGGATGCTCTCAGTAATTTCCAAGCTGACTCCAGCTTCTTTCTCCATAGGAACGTGTACAAGTTGATCTTCCGCCAGCGCGCGTCGGAGATGGAGATCATCTGGGTGATGCGTGTCTCCATCCTGGTAGTGGGTGTACTGGCCACCGTCATGGCGCTCACCATACCCTCTATATATGGCCTCTGGTGAGTTCGATGTTACTAAATTATATTTTCCACAACGATCTCACCATGAATTTTCTTTTTCAATTCCAGGCGTGTAAAGCTTTCACTTGAAAGCCATATTAAGGTGGTGCTTAGTTTGTCTGATCATCGAGCTAAGTAAATACTATATAATTATAAAAATAATAAACTGATTTGTGAATCCTACTTCGATACCGTAATGGATGACGATCAAAACGTTTCAAGATATAGCAGCATGTTGTTGTGGTCACCGCGCACTGACTGTCGCGTTCCGTCCGTCAGGCGGTACGTTGCGTACATTCGGCGTCAATGGGATATGATACCTGTTACAGGCCAAGGCTTATGTTGTATATGATATGATTCTACATTACTTATTTAAGTACGCGATTAACATTACTTAGTGTTATGGCCAGCGATTGGCACACAAGTATTGATGACAGGTAATAAAGACATTTTAGTGCAACGAATGATTCGCTTTTTTGAGATTGGCTCATAATGGATTTGTTATTGATGGGCTACCAATAAATGTTATTTGTAGTGAAATAGATGAGGGATAAAAGTAATTAACAGACTTTATGGACGCCTTATTATAAGCAATATCAATTAAAAACAATAGAAAGGAACTTGTATCCAATATAAATGTGATGGTGTCCATTTTTATTATTTTTTTGTTTTGTCTTTGGCAATAAATATATTCTTATTCTTAATAAATGTAAATACATAAATATCTCCGACCGATAACCGATGGCTTAGAAATGTTCTTGAGTGGCAACCACGAACTGGAAGACGCAGAGTAGGCAGGCCTCCCACTAGGTGGACTGACGACATTTTGAAAGTCGCGGGCTACCGGTGGATGCAATTTGCAACTCGTTTTTCAGTGTGGTGGTCTAACGGGGAGGCCTTTGTTCAGCAGTGGACGTCTTCAAGCTGTGGATGATGATGATGATGACACAAATATGATATTTGATAAATATATTAAGTATATCATAATCTGAGAACCGTACTTGCGTTGCTCATTTTGTTTTCAGCAATGTATCAATTATTTTATCCCTTTTAGTTTTCTATAAATCTGTCTCGTTTATTTAAATGCACGCGAAAATCATTCCAATAGATTGAAGTATACCGAAAATACCGAAGTTTGTAACCTCCTGTACACGGCCCACACCCTGGAGTGCGGAGCGCGCGCCGCGCGGAGTGCTGGCATCGTCATCCATAACGGTTCGTGATATATATCGGAATAGCACACAATACTTACTGTATAGGTGCATTAAATCGTGCTTATAATAAAATTATTATTTAGAGTATTGTGAATATTGTAAATGACTGGAATGTTGGAATCAAATAACAGAGTCAGCTTCGATAACCTTTACCAAGACACTCAAAACTAACTGACGATCAGAAAAGGAATACGAGGAGGTGAGGATCAAAACCTCACATATCCATTTATGACACTTTCGTTTTTTTGTTCTTATTCGCCTCCAAATAATAAAAGGAGTCGAATAACAACAAAAAAAACGAAAGTGTCAAAGTGGACATGTGAGGTTTTGATCCTCATGTCCTCGTATGATTCTCGTGGGTCCATTGCATTAATTGGTTTAATTAATATATCTGGGACATTTGTGCACACACGGTCATCTGACCGAAAACTAAGCAAAGCTTGTAATATTTTTTATTTTTTATTTTTTTTATGTTACTCGGTGACGAGACGAGCAAGTCGCAATATGGCTGCCAGAGACTGATATACGTACATAGAAATTTTTAAATACATACTTATATAGATATTAACACCCAGACATAGAACAAACACAAATATTCATCACATAAATGTTGGTCCTAGATGGGAATCGAACCCACGCCCCCAAACACAGAAGGTAGGTTCACTACCAACTGAGCCACCGGGGCAATTACATCAAATTGTTTAACAATATGAGTACCTAATAATGAACCATGATACTCGACGTTTAAAGCGCATTAAAAAGAAAATGTTTTCTTTTCTTAAGCAAATACAAATATGTTTAGCAAACCGATCTAGTAGGATAAAACGGTAATCGAAATAGAATCCCGGCCGGCCCAGGGAGGGAGGCAGGTGGGGATCGGCATAGCCCCGATCGTCTTCTTACGGCTGATTGAAAACGTGTTTGACTAACGGAGCGACCGAGCGACGGATCACCATGAAAGACAGAATCAGGTTACCGATCCATTCGCGAGTCTTCCTAGGCTAAGCCTTTGTATAAAACGGGTTATTGAAGTTTGCTTTTCTCGTCGAAAGGAGATAAACTGTGTAAAAGAAGAGAGATGGAGAAATCAGAACTGACAAATAAAATAGACAAATAAATTAAAGATAAAAAAGAAATATCATAATTGAATAATGTTTCAATTACCTTACATAAATCGGTAAGAAAATAATTATGAAAACGGATTAAACTATTCAACAGTTATGTATAGATTGTACGTGAGCTAGTGTAGCCAGTGTAGTTTTCTTGCTAAAATGTAAATATTTTTTCGAAAAAGAGCGAAGCGAAGGTCTCAGAGTCTACGGGAACAAAGCAGCGTTTGTTGGTATGTTTGGTTGTTTTTGTATATTTGTTCGACGATTACTTGCGAACCGTTGATCTGATCAGACTTCGCCGCGAATCAGGCGATTAGATGGGCGATATGATAGCCATAGGAGAGTTGTCGAGGCTCGCTTCTTTCGTCTTATCTTAGATTTTCAGGTAGATAGAAGAGCAGGTAGTCAGGTCTGCAGCTGATTGAGCAACATTCGACAGGCACCGGCGGCCTTGTAGCGATTTAACCACGATCTGCATCGTGTGGTGAAGACGTTTTATGCTCCAGTTACCTGCGGAATGCTCTATGATTTACATGTCTAAACGTAGTGATGGGACGATGTGCATGGCGAAATAAACATCTCATAACGAAGGAGTCATTGGGAGTCGTTCACAAATCATGGAGTATAGGGCGATTTACGATTTGAATGCTAACAACTACTTAAATATTTAGTTTAAGAATAAACAAAATAATAATATGCCAAAATAATAATATCTAAAATTACTTTGAGTAATAATGTTGGAGGTATAGTTATGTGCACGAACCGAATTTTTCTATGTTATAAAATGTACCAAATTGGAATGGCAATCAAACACCATCAATATTCATTACCAATCATATCTATTATTATCAAAGCATATAGAATAATAATACAATACTTTATTCAAAAATAGTTTTTGCACAAAATAAAATTACAATACAGAGGCTTACTTAGGTATAAAACTCGCTTTTCTCGCCTGAAAAACAGGATGTTATGAAATAGGTAACAGGTAACAGAATCCTGTTTTTCAGGCGTGAAAAGCTAAATAAATCTTAAAAAATCACAAAATAAGTATAAATTAATCTACTGGATAGGTAAACATTATACAACAAAAACAAGGTTTATAAAAAATAAAAAATAAACTTAATTGACAAAAATAAAGCTAATTTAGGCTAAAATAAATAGTTACATACACCATTTAGCTACTTTACTACCATTAAGAAAGCAAACAGAGAATTCCTCAAATGCGGCCTGTAAAATAAAAAGCCACCAAACACAAGGCGACTTGAGTTGCAGCGCGACTCTCCACATCGACAAAATGCCCAAGAAACAAGCGCACGGGGAAATTTACGACACTTAATACTCGAGTACTCAATTTGTCGCCTCGTGTACGAACGGCCGCAGATACGTGTAAGAAATATAAAGGCATGGACTAAGGACTACACCACCTCCTAGTACACTCATGACTCGAGTTAAATATGTAATACACATGAGCATGATACGATGACAATGTTAAGGTTTTTGTTTGTATTTTATACAGGTCGATGTGTTCCGACCTGGTGTACGTGATCCTGTTCCCGCAGCTGCTTATGGTGGTTCACTTCAAGCACTACTGCAACACGTACGGCTCACTGGCCGCGTACATAGTGGCGCTGCTGGTGCGCCTCACGGGTGGCGAGAAGATGCTGGGCCTGCCGCCGCTGATCCACTACCCAGGCTGGGATGCCGAGAACGAGGTGCAGCTGTTCCCCTTCCGCACCATGGCCATGGCGCTCTCTCTCTTCACGCTCGCCTTCATATCCTGGCTCTCTGTGTAAGTTCTCCCACTACTCGCTAGTATTTATTGGCGTACTTAGCAATCGGACGATCGTCCGCAAACATATACATCCGTGGCATCACTAATACAAGGCATGGCCAAAGCTCTCAAAAATATGTATTTGGATATCGCGCCGGCACTATTTCGAAATTCAAATTGTGATGTAAAGGTATCATCAGAGAATATCCCGGACTATTCCCAATAGCTTTACTAGTAAGATAACTTGAAGTATCTAGTACTAAGCTGGTATAAAACTGACGCTGCGACTGAAATTTAATTCGTAGACCAAAATCATTTAATTTTGAATTTACATAAGTTTTGCTGTACTAAGTGAAACTCAATTCAATTACAAACTTTGTTCAGGGAAAACCTCAAATCAAAGTCACAAACCGACCTTATAATTAAACATTAAACTGCAGACCGAGCACAGAGAAGGCCCGAGTCTACGGGAACAAATCGCTCTTTGTTGTAAAGCATACAAGTATGTTAGTGTTCAATATTTTTCGACAATAGCTTGCGTTTCGATCCGTTTCGTTTGGGCCCGGGTATGTATTAAAACTACGATCAAAACCACCGGAGACGCGCAGCAGCGTCCTCTTAGCAAACGGTGAGCATTCTACGGTTCCCAATCCACCGGCCAAGCGTGGGGATGTTGACAATTTAGGGGGAGGCCTTTATTCAGCAAATGGACGTCTTCCGGCTGATGGTTATGATAAACTTGCGTATCTTTGATTCGATCTTCTTGTAATTATGTAGGCGTGTATACGCAAATACTATTTTAACTCCCTGTGATAGCGCCTCTTAAACAAGTGGAATTTACTGCCATCAAAGTGCAGGTATCATTTCCCCGCCACGGCTGTTCTTGAAGCGGGCGCTGGCCGCAATCACTTCTGTTATAGAGTCTGTAGAGATAGTTAGGGCTGACGTCAAGCGCCCAGATGGCGTTACTTCGGTCGCCTGCGTGGGAGCCTGCGAAACTCTTATATGGGACTAAACATGCGTAGATAGTTTAGTGTCTTCTCATCTCAGCAGCTCAATTCACACGGCCGAGGAGCCGCGGCGCAGGCCGCTGGAGAACTGCTTCTTCACTATATTCGATAATATAAATGTAAAAATAAATATTACCACCAACTAAAGAAAAATCGAATGAGCAAAGTCGATCAAGGAGCTGCGAAGATATGGGAGGCGAGAACGGGACGAACTTATTAGTTCGTTCTTTTGCGGACACGACGCTGAAGTCCCTTGTTTGAATTTATTTTATCGTAAGTAGGAACGAAGGCAATTATTACTTGTGCTCAGTCTATTTATCTGTGTTGAGCTCACAACTTGTAATGTAATATTCCGTGACGGAACAATTTGGGCTTTATTAAACTTCCACGTGTAAGCTCTTCACCCCTTTCTTTAGCTATATCAGCTGAAGCTTTATACAATACGTGTAATTATAACGTAGGTACTTGACGATTGTATATGTACAGAGTATTAGAAGTGGTATTTAGTTTCTTTGGCTTTGGAAATCCAAACATAATATGGATTAAGGATAAATAGAAAAAAAAAAACAAATAAGATATTTGCAAAACCGCGGAAGATGCGTTTTTAAATTACTTATTTCTGTTGATTCCACACTCAGTAACATACGTACATAACATATATAATAGACGTAACATGGAGTTAACCAAAATGGGAACATTCGGTCTCGATCCCCGCAACCCGCGGTTACTTCCAACTTTGAAGCTTTCCTGTCGAAACAAAGATCTCGCGATGCGGTATCTGTAGGGTAATCTGTGATTTTACCTTAGAGCTTCAGTCACAGAACATTTAATAACCTTCGGTGAGATAGCGGGCGGCGAGTGAATTATTGACAGCTCCGTAAACATCAAGTTATTTCTAGTTGTTACGTAACTCGATTTAGACGTCAGATGTTATGCAACTTTAGTGAGTAGGTTTTAGTCTGGCCGCAGGCTGCACGGGAGATGTACAGTTGCTACTTTCAGCACTTATCGTTTATTTACCGTAATGACAGTGATAGCAATATGCGCGGCGCGGCGCGGCTGTCGTACAGGCGGACGGACGCACAGACAATGCCAGTAACGAGTACGAAAGTGACGGTGAATCACGAGCCTTTACTCTAGCTTGCCAACAAACGTAAAACGTTGACGGCTATGTGTATAAGGATTTGGAATCGAAAGCGTTACTTTCGCAGGATTCCAAGTTCGGCGAGCGTGAGAAGTGGCATTTTGACCAGAATATTGGTTCTGCAATACTGATACTTAATATACATCTTCAGTCAAGTCTTAGGACTGTTTAAATTTAAGAATCGAGAGCTACAAATTATTTGCTTACCTAGTAAGTGAAGCAAATAAATATACTGAAAGCTAACCTGCATGAATATACTCGTTAAACAACTATATAAAATGTCCAAGTGTAAATAATATGCTAACAGAGCTTATGCGTATATGTAACTAATTATAGCCGGAGGACGAATCGTTATTGTCTAAAATAGTGTCAAATCCTGCAGAGAGGGCGAGTGATGACACGCATATTTTTCGATCACAACAAAGCTGTTGTACTTAGTCAGTAGAACTAGAAATAGATATAGACTAGTTAGAAATAGATTCCTATCCTAAGAGATGTGCTTTGTTGTCAGATTTCTTTTCAACGGCGGGTACCTGAGCCCGGAGTCGGACTACTTCAACTGCGTGGTGAACATCCCTGAAGACATCCGGCGGGTGGACGAGCCCTCGGAAGCTGGCGAACAGATGTCGGTGCTGGGCGGAGTGCCGGGCCGGTTGTACGGAGCTGCCTCCACGTTAGTCGGGCCGGACGAGAAGAGCGGGCGTGTGAATCCGGCGCTCGAGCCTGACGACGACCTCGACGACCCAAACGACGGACCCACGCCGCTCTTCGGTTCCAGCAGCGCGCCGCCGCCGCTGCAGCCAGTCGGCAAACAAACCGCTTTCTGAACTATGACCACCCAGTAGAGGGACCGCGCGCCGGGATACAGGCTACGCGATTGAAGAGTTTGTCGAGGCTGCTGGAGACTACACTCTATTCCATAAATTGTATAATCTTACTGGACGAGTATAACGTGCGTCATATCATACGTGTAACTCTCATACCTAATATTTTTTAGGTTCGGGCTCACGTATTTAGGTATGATGCATAGAATATTGCTGAACTCTTTGATAACGACAGTTTCGTGACGATGACGTGTGGGTAAGTTGTCGACCTCGGTGGCCATGGAAATACATATTTTACGACGATTTTACTATACGTAATTTATTTTTATTTACAAAGTTCGATCGTTACATCGAAACGTGGAACGGAATTCAGTATCATCATAATTATAATTTATAATAACTTTATAGAATGGCTATGCTCAAAGTATAATATACTTTTTAACTAACATAAACGTTAACATCTTCCGAATATTTGTATTTCATATATAATAAAAATCAAACATCTACATACATGTATTTATATGTACGAGTGGAAAATGCACAAATTCACATCACAGTGTGGAAGTATGTAAGTAATGCGTCGAAGCAATAGGTCTATGTTTATAGCGCGTGTAAAATATAAGCATAAATAATATAATATTCTGTAGTGCGATACAAGGTTAATGAAACGATACATATCAAATTGTGAATTAAAAAGTAGATGTGATGTTAAATAAAGAATATTTATTTATATTTAGAAGATTCCTTATTTAAGTCAATTACTGTAGAGAGAGGTGCACTATAACAACGTGTCAAGTGTTGGATAGATAGCACGAATGTATCATAATTATTATAGACCTATGTATATTGTGGCAGAGTAACATTATTACACAGGTTGGTCCAAACGGTGACAACAATTCGGAACATTTAGATTCACCATAGAGAAATTATACAAAGACGAGTGCCGAACTCCACAGAAAGATGCGTAGCCCGATTTTAGTAATTGATAAGGACGTAAAATGCCGCTAGTATTTTAAACTGCGACATGATCGTCCAATCTTCTGCTTGACTTGAAATAGAAACTCAAGCTAACTCATTCATAATGGCACGGAGATAAAACGTACATACTTGTTATAAATATTTATGCATTAGTGATAATCAGTAAAATTATTAATTTTATTTTTTATTTCAAAAACACGAGAGCAGTTCTCAAGAGATGGCGTTGAAATAAATATTTTTGGAAACATATTTTTTTGCGTCATATATTGTAAGCTAATTTGAACTAAAACTTTATTGCGGAAATAATTATACCAATAATATAATTATAAATTAACCATGTTTTCATCGGCTTTCATGACGGTTTGAACATCAGCTGACTAAATACGTAAGCGCCATCTAGTTTATGCTATTTCTTTGATTTGCCCGACTAATGTCAAATTGTGAAATATTTTACTTCATTAGAAATACTTATTAAGAAACTTGATACTGGCTAAATACATAATAAAATAAGTGAGAAGACAAAATTTATGAGAAAAAAAAAACGTATTTATATTGATTGCAGATATATATTTACTAATGGACATTTTTAATTAAAACATTTCTTTCTATTTCATTGACATTTCTGATTGTATTATTGGAAATTTTTACTTTTGCGTTTTTTTATTGTTAGGTATGTTTATTATTGGGCATTTATAATACAACTTAAATTTTTACTTTCGGACATTTTTATAGAGACTTTTTACTTTTGGACATTGGCTTTGGATATTTTTCTTTTTTTACATTAGTCGTGCAAATCATTTTTTCGGGGGTACACTTTGTTGTATGACATTGTCACTCTTCTCGTATAATTTTTCTATGCTCATAGCAAGGGCTTCACGAAAATACCCCATGTATGTTCTACGATTTTTTGTAGTTTGAATAGTTATGTATTTTTTATTTTCTTAAGGATTTCCCATACGGGCGTCATAAAAAATTGGATTTTCGATGAGGTACGGTTGAGAATCCAAATCGAAAAAACATCGAAAAATCCACACAAAAAAAGTTTTAATTTGGCTAAGCCGCTCACATGGAAAATAAGGGCTTGGAATGACGAAAATTTTTCGGATTGACGTCACCGTTTGGATCAGCCTGTTTTCATATAATAATCATGTGACCAAAGAAAATACGAATATTATAATTATGTTGAATTTTTGGAGATTTATATACATACATTTTGTTGAACATTGCAAAGCATATAAAAAGAGAACATTGCCTATTGCGAAATCTGAATGTATACTACTTTTGACATCATTTTGAGCTTTGCAGGTATAGAAAAATTGTTAGTACAATTTAGTGGCTGTTATATTTTAAAAAGATTTTAGAGTTATTTTATTTAAAGAATAATAATTACGTCTGTTGAATCTGAGCAAGTTTCAGAGAGTAGTAGATATATTATGAAAAGTTTGATCAATATGTACGTTCAGAGCAATAAATATAACACTTTAGATGAAGAAGCATCATATGTGTATATCAGCGTTTCATAAAAATGATTCCTAAATCAGAAAAAAAAAATCGCTTGTAAACTATTTGTATAGGCCTAACCGGACCACCTACTACCAAGTGAACGGCATCTACTAACAAGTGAACGGCATCTACCATACCAACGGAATATTGATCATTTCAATTAAAATACTTAAATGTGTTGATGTTGACTAACTATGATTCATTCATAGATATCACGGACTATCTTCATCCCATTTTCGGAGTGTGTTTGATAAATGTTACGTATAAATGTATATTCAATTATATAGATGTACTTACATTAATGTTCAAGTAAGCTTTTTGAGGTAATACATTTTTTTTCACAGTACTTTAGGTATTTAAAAAACACAAATGTTCCGCTTTTTGATTATTTTATATGAATTTTACATGCGTCAGTCTTTTTAATATAATATCAAATGTATATTTGTTGCTGTAGAGTGATCATGATCACTTGCCTATTTGTAACTACTTTAAGACTACCCAAACTCAATACATATCATATCTCTGTGACTTAATATTGTATAATTATAGTTTATAGGACTTTAGTGTGAAATTACACATATCAATACTTGTAAGTGTAGATGAATAAATATCGTTGTTGTTCTTCGACGTCGCTTTCTAATAATTATTTTTATATGTAGGTAATTATGGATGTATCATGTCCTACAGTTTTAATCAATAAGACCCTATTTGTCGCATTCTAATTGAAGTTGGTAAACAATCTATAAGAACAAGCATTTTTCTAAGAATCAACGTACAGACCAAACTGCAAATGATAGAGACGTGAAATTTGGACCCATAAATGGTCTAGGTGAACAATAAGAACATATTTTGCGAAATTCCACCTCTAAAGGGGTTAAATGAACCCCTAAAATTTTCACCGATATAAAAACTGTATTCATTCTACGCCAATGAAACTCGGTTTGTGTACTAAGCTTAAAAAAATAAAGAAAGGCATGTCTCGGAGAGTCACCATTAGGAGACATGCCTTTAGCCTTGAGAGCCTTGTGAGATGTAATGGGGCGTTTTATTTATTGTAGCCTGTGCGAGCGAAGCCATGTGGGCATGCTAGTAAGTACATAAACCTTATTTAAATAATTGAATTAATGCAATAAAAATTCAAAAAATATATTATTATGATGAAACTATTATTATATCAACGTGCCTGTGAATTTCGTATATTTATATATCAATAATAATCATGGAAAATATTTTATTTGTAAAATAGATATGTTATTTTATAGACAGATATTAGAAAGCGCGTCTCACTGTTAGCTAGTAGATATATCTATTGACTTATTCCTAGTCTTGTTGAATATTTTGAAATGTGAACATACTGTGTAATGTTGTCAAGTCTACGGTTGCTCCTGTGACGTCATAAAACGTATAGCATGTTGACGAGTTTCTTTTATAACTTGACCTGACCATGACCCCTAACTTGGTATCTCTTGAAATATCCTAACAGCTAGGAGACTACAGAATAAAAGTACATGATTTAAATTATTTACAAATTTTATTTTTATACAAAATATTATTCGTACTTAAACTAAATTTTTGTACAATCTCTTATAAAATTAAATAATTAATACTTTTCGTTTGACGATACTTATATTAATGGTAACGGGCAAATATAGAGAAGTGTAACATAATTTCCTATTTATTCAATCATGGAAGTTACGATATATATATTTATATATATATATGTAATATGTATATCGTATATGACAAACAAACGTATATGATAAATGAAATGGAAATTACGTCGGTGCGTTTAGTAAAACTCGATCACAGTCAAGTCATAACTTTGATAGTCTATATTCTGTAATACACTAGCAGCATACAAAGTATTGACTAAAGCTACCCTAGTGCGGCAGCAGTCGCGAGCGGCCCGAGACTGCGGGGTTAGTACGCGTAACCGCCGTTCGAGTCGTAGCTTTGGCTGATGGTGGCGGGCACGCTCGACGGGTACCCACCGGATCCACCCGACCCACCAGAGGAATGGCTACCGGACGAGAATCCACCTGACCCGCCCGAGGAGTAACCACCCGATCCGCCGCCTGAGGAATAACCACCCGATCCACCGCCTGAGGAATAACCACCCGATCCACCACCTGAGGAGTAACCACCCGATCCACCGCCTGAGGAGTAACCACCCGATCCACCGCCTGAAGAGTAACCACCCGATCCACCGCCTGAGGAATAACCACCCGATCCACCGCCTGAAGAGTAACCACCCGATCCGCCGGCTGAAGAGTAACCACCCGATCCACCGCCTGAAGAGTAACCACTCGATCCACCGCCAGAGGAATAACCACCACCAGAACCACCCGAAGAATAGCCGCCGGATCCACCCGACGAATATCCTCCTGAACCACCTGACGAGTGGCCACCAGAAGAAAAGCCTCCTGACGAGTGGCCGCCTGAAGAGAAGCCTCCCGAAGAGAAACCTCCACCGGACGAGAAGCTAGAGCCGCCGCCGCTGGGTGCTCCGTAGCTACTAGAAGGAGCAGCGGGAGTACCATAAGAAGAAGATGGAGCCGCGGGGGTACCGTACGAGCTTGATGGGAGAGACGGGGCACCGTAAGAGCTAGAGGGAGCAGAAGGAGCACCATAAGAGCTCGATGGCGCGCTGCCACCGAATCCACTGCTGCCACTAAAACCACTGCTACTACCGAAACTGCTGCTGCTACTGAATCCACCTCCACCACTGCTGCTGCCATGACCGCCCGACGATGGGGCCCCGTAAGATGAAGATGGAGTGGCCGCCGGAGCACCGTAAGAGCTAGATGGAGCGGGTGCACCGTAGGAGCTCGACGGAGCGGGAGCCGGCGCACCGTACGAGGAGGAGGGAGCCGGAGCTCCATAAGAACTAGAGGGAGCTGGAGCACCGTAAGATGACGATGGTTTTTTGGGAGCTCCATAACTTGTTGAGGGTCCAGTTGGCACACCGTAACTGGTTGCCGGTGGTCTCGCGGGAGCTCCGTAGCTGCTCGAGGGCTTGGGTGCTCCGTAGCTCGATGAGGGACGAGGAGCGGGTGCACCATAGCTGGATGAGGGGCGTGGGGCAGGAGCTCCGTAGCTGGATGAAGGAGCTGGGGCACCATACGAACTAGAAGGAGCTGGGGCACCATATGAGCTTGACGGAGCTGGGGCGCCATAGGAGCTAGACGGAGCGGGAGCGCCGTAAGAGCTAGAAGGTGCTGGGGCGCCATAAGAGCTGGACGGAGCGGGAGCGCCATAGGAACTCGACGGGGCAGGTGCGCCGTAGCTGCTTGAGGGCTTGGGTGCGCCATAGCTTGAAGACGGTCTCGGCGCGCCGTAGCTGCTGGATGGGCGAGGTGCGCCGTAGGAGGACGAGGGTCCGCTGCCACCATGACCGCCACTTCCGTGACCGCCACCTCCATGACCGCCACCTCCGTGACCGCCACCTCCGTGACCGCCACCACCATGACCACCACCGCCGTGGCCATGACCGCCACCCCCGCTTGAAGGTGGAAGGTACGACGAGCTCAGTGGAGCTGGAAAACAGAATAGTAAACTTTAACTCGTGAAAACGGAATACCTAATTACAAGAACAAACAATTAAAGCAACTAAGCAACATCCAGTCTCATAAATGTTATCTTCTCCAAGAAACTCTCGACGAAAAGTATGTAAACTTTTAACTACAAAGGCGAGGCCTAGATATTTTCCCGAGTTTTCATAACTTTTTTCAATGGGATCGCAGCTCTTTGATAGCGACATCTCCGCGGGCAGCTCTCGACACATATTCCCACTTTCCTAGCGACATGTCATGTTATCCAATATTTACTGTTTTGTAAAATACTCATGTGTTGTCGCAACAAATCAGCGAGTAAATAGAAACAGTCAAACGCTGCTGTTAGTAGTCAGGTTGCGTAGTGCAAATAGGAGACATATTCTAAGCAGTCATCCGCACTTACAACTATTACTTAATCTGTAGTAAAGTGAACAAGGGCCGTCAACATCAGGTCACTATGTCGATGGCGGACAACGAAAGTCGCCGATCGAAGGAATGTGGTACTTAGGTAGTGTCTACCTGCAAGGTAAGCGAAAGTTGTGACGATGTGTGGGGCTTACCTTCACGTTTGTAGTTCTTCCGCGGGGTGGCTGCGGCTAGTGTGAACACCAGCAGCGCTGCGGCCACCGCCTGAAACAATACGTACAACGTCATTATAAAATATAGTTTTTTTTAAATAAAAGAAGTAGTCTATGTCCATCCCCATGATTCAGACTAGGCATTTACATTTTCATCTGAATCGATCGTGAAAAGATAAGAAACGATAGTCAGAGAGTCAAAGTTACTTTCTATGGTTAAGTGCGGTCGGTTTCTATGGCATTGGTCCATTTTTGTGATTTTCTTGACGTTTTGTTTGGACTGGTAGTTCTAATTTAGGCAGTTCTGAATTGCGCAAATGAAGTTTATTACTTAAGACGAACCTATTCATTTTTATACTTCGAAGCTTTGACTGGTTCTATTACGACTGCGGCTTGATTCCGGTTCCTCCGATATTGGTATGGATATAAAAAAACCAACAAGGTTGAAACATTATTATTCAGATAGTAATTTAAAAAAACGTATTGATATTGTTTTCCGTAATCATAATGCATCATTTTCGCCTTCCAAGTTTCATGATGAACCGATCAGAGATCCAGTAAAGTTAACAAAGGTTGCTATTGCACAGAGTATGAAGTTATGTAATTTTATATGATGTCTTCTTTATCAAGAGTACAGAATATACAAGACTTTACAAGTATTCTTATCAGTTAAAAGTTGAAACAAAACTAGCGACATCTACAAGCATTCTAAATATACATTCAAATATAATTAGTTAAGTTAACATAGTAGTATATAGCCGACATTGACCGCTCTCCCATTGCAACAGCGACATGTGCTCTAAGCATCACGACATTTACGTGAACAGTGAAACAATTAAACTAACAGCAGCTACGGAGCGTGCGCAAGAGTTTGCGCAACGGTTGATTTTTCCACCACGGCGCAGGCGCAGCGCCAAGGCGACTTGCGGTGGTCACTGATCACCCGATGGCGTAAGGACAATTTTGGTAATGTTCTTTAATTTGTCACGTATCATGATACAAGAGAACCTTCTAGCGACGTCGTGGCAATTAACTGCTGGATGTTGGAGACAGTATACACTTCATTTTATTATTGTTTGATTAAATAGTGTTAAGACCGAATCACGTTCAAAACTGTACCAACTGTACCAAATTAATATTATTTTTTAATAAATTATTGAATTGAATATTTATTAGCGAACAGGGAATTTTATGTTTCGATTGTAATTCAAATTGTAGTTAAGCAAAGCTTTCACAGTTACTCAACGGGACGTTTCTCAAGCTGGTGAATGAAAGCAGATAAAACTCTCCTGTAATAAGCATTACTTAGTCTCACTTAATATTAAACAGAATAAACCGAAGCAACCCGAATGTCACATTGGCGAACTTTAAATAAAATCAACTGGATTTATTTACATAAATAATGTGCCAAGCCAAAGTTTCTTCCTCGTAAAATACTTTAAACTGTCCAAAAATAACTTAAGCCTACGTTAAGTATGGGAAGCACATCCAAGCCATTACTTCGGTAGAGATAAAGCGATTAATAATCAAAGCACGCACGCAGGAGATCGGACAGACGAGGTGAAACTCCTCTCGTCATCTCCGAAGATGTTTGTCAGCGACTCCACGTAATACTAATTCGGCAGTAAGTAGGACTCGATAGAAAGCTTGTAGAAGTTGAGGCGTTCAAGCAAATATTTTCTACATTTACATATAGATATTTAAATTTTTCTGTATATTTCGACATTTATTGTTTTACTATCATTTGTACAAGCAGTAAATTGTAAGAAGTTCTTTCTTGCTTTATATAAGCTCTACCTTTTCTGTAAAGTTACGCCCAAGAGCAGCAAGACTTCAAAACCAAAAAGATAGAAAACACTTCATATTCATTGCTCCCCACTAGGTATGTGTCGTAGGACACACACAAAGACATTGCAAGTAACACCCAGACCCAGAGCAGATATTTAAATTCATCATCCAAACATCTGCCCGCCGGGAATCAAACCCGGAACTTGCCGCTCACAAAGCAGACGAGCTACCGACTTAGCCGGCTCGTCAAACTTGTTTACGTAATAAACTTGTCGGTTTTAAAGAAACAAAGCTATTGATCTAAAATAAGTTAAGATGTCTTGAGTCGTGTCCAGAATTCATCAATTTCATTGTACAAGGAGACCGAAATAGTTTGTCAGTGTGACGCATACCTTACTTGTCGTGACAGACTGGGCTCTGACATTATTAGATCATTAGAAAAAAAATATACCGTAGCGAGTGAAGCTACCGTAGCCTTAATAATCAAATTACCTATATTACAATTGGTACTCACGGGATATTTAACATGATTTTTAGTTTTATTGAGATCCCGAAATTTCGTCACAGTTGCATGCGCCATGTTAACTGGTAAAATATAAAAAATATGGGGAAATATCGGGATCTCAATAAAACTAAAAATCGTGGCAAATATCCCGTGAGTACTAATAGTGATTTAGTAAACAACACGAAAGTCTAAAAATATGTCCATGTCCATATCTTTGTGTGTGTTATATGTTGTAGATAATAGATTTGATAATAGACTTTTACTTGGGACGCTATATCTACCCTTGTTGCTCTCTCAAACGCCATTGTGCTGGTAATTTTGTGTTAGTGGATACATTATTGTATATACTTTAGATTTAATCAGAATAATACTCAACTTTACTTTTCGTATAATCAATGCAAAAGTAATTTTTATTTCTTGACTTTCATTCACGTCATGACTGAGAAATCATAGATTGCCAATATGTGTTACATAGATAGGTAGATGATGACAGACAGATGTTTATTATCAATGAGAAATGCAACCTAATCAGCCGATCGTGGCAGTATGATAAAAATTATTGTATGGCTTAGTGTAGTTAATTTAGTTTAGGATTTTATCTATGGTTTAAGCAATTATCACCTAACAGCGTATGTAGTTTTTTGACCTGTCATATGACACAACGTTGAAATCGCGCGGAGTGCGCTAGTCGCGTGGCGGATGCGCGCTGACGAATCCATTCGGCCAAGCTGTTTGCGCGCGCGCACATACGCCGTGCCGCGTCGTCGCGAGCTGTGACTAAACGCGATGATACGCTTTGATTGTAGGCAAATGTGTGCTTTTGTTAAGCTTTCTACGCTTACAAAATACTCATTAACTTACAATAGAACTTAACATATCTGAACTAGATAATGAATTAACATGGCAAATGTAATTTTTTTTCTTTAGATCCTAAATAAATAAAAACGATTCGATTAAATATCTTGAGATAGAGTTACCAACTAACTCAGATCGGATTGCTTAGTTTGGCTTACTCAAGCCACTGCACTTAGCTCGACCTCCGGCTTTTTTGGCCGAATCGCGGAAATCGAAATACTTAGTCTATATAGCAGGCAGCAGTTTCTCCCAACTAGATCACCGCTGTGACATCCAGGCTGGTATCGATAGAGTCATCAACGTCCTGAGAATGAGCCATTACCAGTGCATTATATTCTGCACTCGTAGTTCTGTACCGAAACGTTCCGACCGCAGCTTCCTGCTCGTATAGTAGTGCGGAAATCATCTCAATCGATCTAATAATAAGCAATTCTTACTTATTGTGCAGTAAAAAGGCCTAAGAATATGGGAACCTTACCTCGTTGATATACTGGCAGCCGCAATGCAGATCTCGATTAGGAAAATTGTGTCAATATTTATCAGATCAGCTATTTGACTATTGTATTTAGCTACGTGTAGTCTTCGCCGACGATAATTGGTTTCGTGCGAGCCACGAATGCCAACGAATGCGAGCAGAAATAATACGCGTGATAGATTTATATCAACTGAAATTAGCAAAACCAATTTTTATGACGATGATATTATTTTATAAATACAAGGCTAAATTAAAACAAGCAGTTTTTGATTTCATCTGGTACTACAAAACACTAAAAACTAAAATTAAATAAAAACTAAAAGTTCTAAATACATACGTAAACTAACTACAATTTCAGGTATATACATGTTCATAGAAAAGGGCTTGTTCTTTATAGATATCAATATACAACTGAAGTTAGTGAGTGTGTGTAAGCTTACTTAAGCCATAATTAATCAAATCAAATTAATATATCAAATTTTAATATGGTACCTACCTAAATATTGATAGAACAAAAATTCAACTGGACTCTTCTGTCATTATTGAGCCATAGCCACTCTTGATACCATTTGCAGAATAAGCTGTCGTCATGTGTGACTGCAGCAACCCCGAGGCAGCATTAAATGTAGCCTCGTCCGTCTCACGGGAACTCGTGCCGTATGGGAACGGAGCCGGCGTCTGCGCAACGCGCCATTGTTGTCGTACCACATTCAGATTAACGAGCATTCTTTCAATTCACATTCATCTAATTGCACTTCCCGCCGAGTGAGTTATCTCCGGAACACGCTGACGCCTTCGGTTGCTTCATTCGCTATTAATTAAGTGCAATATTTCTTCTAAACAAAAAGGTTTACGTCACGCGCGTCCTATTTTTCAATTACCACGGTTTTGTGAGTTGAATGCTCGTCACTCAGGAACACTGCGAATACTAATTGCTGAATATAAAGAAAGTTGAACAAAACACTATCATTATATCGATCTCCATCCGACGAGAGGGAATTTAAATGGTTTTGTAATACAAATTCACACACGCTCATTGTAAGTTCTCCTTTTTTCTGATCTCGAGCGAGAGGAAACTCGGTTGCCGGCTGCCGTGCGGAACTGCGGGGAACCTCCACACTCCACGCATGGAACGTCATCACACTTTCCAACGCTAATGGCGCCAATAAGTTTTCCCGCTAATTTTCTCCTAAGATGTTACCATTAAGTGCTAGAATGTTAACTGAGCACAAATAGGCAATTTTGTATTTAAGTCGATCCTTAGCAGAACATGTAGAATGTGCCCTAGATACGTATATTAAAAAAAAACGGTAAGCATATTTTCTTTAGTATAAAATTAACGACAGGCAACAAGCAATAACCGTTACTCTATACCTACTCTTTTCCGGAAACGTTTGTCGCTACGTAAGACACATTTATTCTAGTTCAATAGTTTAACTCGCTTCATATATTGCTACATTTTCTCATTGTATAATTAAGTAAATTTTTCCACTTCCAATGTAACCTAAATTTAATTCAAACTATTTTGTACTCTGCAGGCAGCAAAAAATATTTTCTTTTTAGTTTAGTCTAGTCGAACCTCCATGAGCACGACGCGGTCTCCTGTAATCGGGGGTGCACCCAGCTTGATGCCTGTGTTTCATAATGTGAATGTAATGTGTAACTTCTGTTGGGGATCCATATTCTATAAAATAAAATAAAAATAAATTCACACTTAGGCATATACCTGCAACAATCTCATTTACTACCAGATTATTGAAATGTATGCGCATTAACGTAAATAAAAATGTATTATTCGTGGATAAGTAGGTCATTCGCTTCAATTAGGTAAGCTGAAGTAATAATTAAGTAGATGAGTTTCCAAATGAAGTGGTGCTCTCCTCATGAATTTATTCATATATTCAGGAAAGTACTTGTTTTCGCGGAAACATTACACGTCGGAGATTATCGTATGACTGCGCTATAACATAATGTTGCGGATTTAAATATGCGTTACGTGATGGCGGCAGTCACGAGGTCGGTCACAGGCGAAAGTGTTTCTATTCTTGCGGCTAACTGCGCTGGTACGCTTGCCTCGCTGCTCGCTGCGCCTCGGAAAACACCAAAACAAACATAGCCTCCTTATCGAACTCAGCTACTGACTTGAGAAAATAACCAATATATCCCATAACCCTATATTGTACGTTTAATATAGATAAATCATAACTCCGAGGACGTTAGACATTAATTCATGTGTACCTACAAACTTGACCCAGTAGGTCAAGGAGCTTTGTAAATGCATGAAAGCCTACCTATTATTGTACCATGTTAAATGTTGTTGACTCTACCTTGAACTCCACTTCAGTAATGAATAATGAGTACTGCAAGGTCGTACTTATCGGGCGCGCTTCTTGGATGCCTTACTATCTATTATTTTCGAAAAATCAAGATTAGAGGTTTCGATTTTGTTCGAGTAAGGAAGGTGAGCCGATCTCACCCCCCGGGCTTGTCCTCGAATGGGCTTAATATGGATTTGGGTGGGTGAACTTTTTATTCAACATCTTTAATTCGATTCGACCAAACGAGAGTAATTTTTATTCTTAGAATAAATCAGCGTTTTGACATATCTAATTATCTATACAAAAGCTGTCAAACCGCCGAATATGATTCCTCAGATAACAGTTATCTGACGTTGGAAAATCCAGCTTACTTTAGTTAGATCCGTTTTTAGATGTTTACTTTAGGGACAGCTTGGAAGTGATCGTCGACTTATTGATGAGGTAAGATATTTATGTACAAGGAAATAGAAAACAAATTAGAACTAATACTAATCTCATAAGCTTCAAGTAGACTTCGTGCCACAAACTGCCGGCCCACTTCCCGCGTTGAATTGCCTTTGCAATCCTCTGAGCAAGGCAGTCTATAATTTACTTTCTTTATAGAATACCTACTTACTTACTTACATTATTTTCCTCAATATTTTGTCGAGGCTTACTAAATCAGAAGATACGCCCGGTGTCGGTAATAACATACGTATTATAATTTTGTATAGTCTAATTTAAGAATTTAATATGATCAGTAAAACGTGCGTATTCAGTAAAACATTGTTGAATGTCCCTCTTGCGACGATATACATCTAAGTGTTATTTTAGAGCGGCATTTGACTAATTTGTTCTATTACATAAGAAACCATCGAGTGTACGTCTGTGTGAACTTTACTCTGACCCAGAGTTTTTGTTGTCTCGACCTATAACTGTTTTGTACTCTTTGGTACTTTTCTCGCCGGTATTCGTAGAGTATTTTTATATTAGTGATGAGGTACCTACTCATGGATTAATAATTTATTGTTTAGTTACGCAATAGAAAGTGGGACAGGCGTTATTGAATTGAATAGACGGTTTAGAAGTCGTGATGACCATACTGAGAGTCTTCAATGGCCATGGGAGATTTACACCATGAGATGAATAGAATTGTTTGAAGTTGCTTAGTATTATATCTATTTTGAAGAAATGTCAAAAGAACATTGAATTATGTCTAGTTCAGAAGGTTTCCTTTGGTATTTACCTTTACATAAGTACGTACATAATATAATGCTTAGTTTTAATTATTCAGGTCATCAGTTTAAGAAGTACTTAGTTAGCATAACGCCATCCCACTTCTCTCGACGTTATATTCTAAATCAAACAGTCAAAATGTCTGTTCATCCTAACTAATATTATAATTCAGAGGAATATAGCCGTATATAAAGCGTATCACGACCAACAAAGCTTCGAGGTATAAAAATGAATTCGTTCGTCTCGAGGAAAAAACTTCGCTTGCTCGATTCAGAACTCTCTATATTACAACTGTCAGTCCATAGAAAACTTCAAAAAATGCACATAAATGGATCAACACTATCTAGCGAACTATAGGAAGTAACTTTGTCTCCCTGTCTGGATGTTTGTCGCTTTATCGCGGCTAAACGGCTGAACGGATCTTGATAAAATTTGATAAGTTGTTATTGTATATCACAAAGACGGATTTTTTATGTCCATGCGAACGAAGTCGCGGGTCACAACTAGTAACTAAAATATATATAATCAATAGCTATATCGGTAACTGACCAATTGACAAGATTTTCTCAATTTCTGTCAGTAGGTTCACTCGAATTTAATACCTACGAGTAGATATAATAAATAGTATAATTTCCGTTAGTATTCACGACACGCGGACGGACGTGCGATGAATTATTTAATTATAATATTATTATAGTGAATTATTAGATTGGAATTGCTTCCAAACGTGTTGTGCTTTGGTTTGTGATAAATATCACAGGTCAAACCAAATAATTTTTGAAAAATGGCTCAGAAAATAATGAGAATCGTGTAGTATTAGCTAAGCATCGCTTCTTACGGCAAGCATTCTGAATTAATAGCACTTAGAGACGATGTCAGATGATGACTCTGACAAAAGCAATCAACGGCATCTCGTTCCGTTTCATAATGTAAGAATTGTACGAGTACTTTCACATTTCGATAACATCGCAGTAGGAGCCACTGCAGGCTTCCTAGACTACCAAAAATGTAGTAGCGCAAATTTGCTAGGTACGTTTATAAACGTATGTACGGATATTACCCGTACCTTTTTCCTTCTCTGTTTGTGTCAGGTATGGTTGGAGTGGATACATTGGAGTTACGACGAAAATTATTGTTAGTTATACACTATTGCCAGATCCTTCGCAACAGGGTTAACAATCCGACAGTGCTAGGTGCTCTGGCGTTATTTGTCCCCGATAACTATGTTCGTGTCGGGAGCCGTCGACGGCATCGGCTGTTCTCGTGTGCTGTCTCGCGAACCTGCCACGCTAGCAACGCACCTACAACTAGAGCCTTGGCCGTGCTCAATCATTTTGCGCACAAGTTCCAGCATATCGACATATTTAGTGATAGCATCACTATTATTATTAGAGAATTTAAGTTGTTTTGTACTCATTGTAATTATTGTTTAAGATAGTAAGCGTTTTGGTATACTGTTAGCTTACTATTTGTTTTTTGGAAATAAATAAATAAATAAATAAATAAATAGTAGTTCTGCGAACAGTAGACCTCGCGACCATAAACTTTTTTGTACAAACGCAATTCTACAATTTCATAGAATTTAAATTATAGAACCTGTACACCAAGTTTCGACAAGATTGGCTTAAAAATTCGAGCTGGGGCGCTAGTCTCGACTTTTCGCTATGCACTTTGCGACCGAATTCGGTCGCTATGACGCAAAATTCAACGCTATTTTTGCGTTTTTTCAGAACAATTAGTGTTCGTCGTCGAATATTGCGTCATAGCGACCGAAGTCGGTCGCAAAGTGCTGTAGCGAAAAGTCGAAACTAGGGCCCTGGGCCCTTATTCTCTATTGCCATAACTAGCTTGTTACGCGCCATGTTAAGCTAACACCGTGTTAGTCGCACGAAACGGTATTCTCTAAGTTTCTTAAACGCGCGATTCTTCAAGTCTTGGTACGATTGGGAACCACGTTTAAGTTTAGAGCATGTTATGACGTCACGCGTTATTGGCAAGTTATCTCATGTGCGATAGAGAATAAGGGCCCAGTACACTAGTACTAACATACAGACTGATGAAAGCAAATATTCCTAGTTAATAAAACATAGATTTTCGTTCGCTTCGCTCACTCGGTCAAATATGTGTAGCCAAATTGTTAGAGATTGTGTGGATTTATTTTTATCACGTCTTGTTCATGCGTCTATTTATTTATTTAGCCAACCTGTGAGCAGCTAGTAAATTAGCTGGGCCCCGCGGTTTCACCCGCTATTCTACAAGAATGATTAAATTTTTCGGGATAAAACCTCCATACAAAACTTCATCCAAATCCGCTCAGCCGTTACAAAATTGAACGGGAACAAACACACCTACACTACACACTTACACACTTCACACAAACTTTCGCATTTATAATATTAGTAGATTTAAGATAAAAGAGGTCTGAGTTGTATTTGAAATAAAAAATTAATAGGCACTTTATTTTTAGTTTAAAATTGCAAATGTTACCTATTTTTTGTCGTCGTGACAGGACTGGCTTATTGCAAATGTTTTAAAGCAATTTTCACGAACAGTAGGTATGTTAGCGTTGGAATTGTTTTACCAAACTAAACTAAAGTGACAGCATTTTAGTCTCAATTGTCAGTTTGTGCCAATAACTATAGAGCTGTCGAATGAGGTATCCATACGGTTTTGAAAAAAGCATTAAGAAGTAAAACAGAATCGGCATCATTTTGACGAAGGAGTAAGAATTAGCATTTTTTTCGAGTTCCTCTATGGTCGGGAACGACAGATTATAGTAATTTATTACGTTGTAAAAATAAACGGTTACAATAATTGATGCACATAAGGATGCGATACAGCGTTTTTAGTACGGCTACAGTATAAATAAGTAAGGCCGTACGGCGCTTCATTTACAGGCTTTGTTTCTAAGGTACTTATCCTAACTAATAGGTTTTATAAATGCGATAGTAGCTCTGTCTATCTATCTCTCTGTCTGGGTGTTTGTCGCGTTTTCACGGCTAAGCGGCTGAACGGATCGACCTGATTTTTGTATAAATATAGCTTAAGGGTCGGAGACGGACATAGGTTTTTTTTGAAGGGTCACGCGAACGAACTCGCTGGTAACAGCTAGCTTACTATGTTACGCAAAGTTTGGATTGAATACTACAATGTTATAGCCAAAACGCGGTTAAAGGGTCATAGTGTAGATTAAACAGAAGGCACGTGTATGGCGTGCTGGTATACGGGCGTAGATTTCTACGCGTTGACGCAACCAGTTATCTAAGCTGCGACTCGGAAGCCCGACATTGACCTTGCTGAGGCTTTCTCGATTTAAAACAGCGTTCACTGAATAATTCATAAACACTGAACTGCTTATTAGTAAGTCTGTATTGACATGTTAATATCTCCAAACTAATATCTTATAAGAGTTATTAGAGTTAGGTAAGCGTACGGTCCGCACACCCTGGGTAAAGTTCTAGATAATAATCAGAGTAAAAACTCAATCAAATAAATTTAACTGACGTATATTAACAATAAACTTTATATAATAATGATATTATGATAGATGGATGATGACAGAAGAATAGAAGACCAACAGCAAACTGAATTGGGTGAACGCTTCAACTGCTGCGTTAACACGAAAGTAGATATAACAGTGTACGTGCTCGTATACAGTAAGTAGTGGTGGAATTTTCAAATTAGCATCTATCTATACTCAGGTAGTTAATTGAATGAGGTGTTACTTTGCAAGAAGTTCATCTTCAAGCCGTATGACCAATATCTGATGTTTTTCCGCCGTAAATCATCGCGCTCGCGGCTAGGCAGGGTTGGTACTACTTAGATTCGAGCTTACGATGTTGCTGAGATAATAAAGTTGCCTCACGAGTGATTGAGCCTTCTAGCATCTTTCCTAGAGGTACGTTGTCAACTTTGAGGTTTACTTTTACTGTTATTGTAGTTGTTTATTAGGAGACTGCCGCTGGACAGGCCCCCAAAATAAAATCTCCAAAAATGATTGTAAAACAAGGAGGTCTATATTATATACGTAGCAAAAGTATTAGAGCATCATCAGTTATGAATAGCCCACTCCTTCGGTCGCTTGTTAGTCTCAATTTAGAAACGGAAAGTAGTATATGATGGAGATGGATGCAGCAAGTATTTAAAATAATTAGAGAATAGTTGGCAACCCTATCCGGCGTATGGCGGCTGGTGCGCTGACGCAACGTACACGCGAGGGGGGAGTGTGCTCTTGATAATCGTCGCTTGTGACGCAACGCACCGCGTGCACTGTGACATCGCCCTTAGAATAATCTGGCAGTGGAAGCAGCGGTGGTGTCCAGCCGGTGGACGTGCGCGCGGGGGGCTCGGGTGGCCGGAGCGATCTAATGTCGGTGCGGTTTTTGTATTGCTGTTGTTTCATACTTTGTGGAAAGTATCACATTCGAATATGTTTTCCTAATACGTGTTTTTAAATTGTACTGTCTATACTGAAACATTTTAAGGTAAAAATAATATTAAATTGTAATTGAAACATTTTAAGGTTGCATAATAATATGTTTTCGCTTCAGAAATACCTAAAGCCGACATACATACATCCGTTCCATTTATCTCCGTAGATGATTCATATTAAATATGAATAAAAAGTAAAAAATATAATAAAATTAATTTAAAAAAATAAGTATATATATATTTTATTTAAGTCCATAACTTTTTTATAAATTTATTAGACTATTTTTTTATGGCGCAAAGAAATCCTTATCTTACTTGGTTTAATTTAGCATCCTGGTCTAGCGTGAGGGCTTTCTGGCCAACAAGAGCCCCTGAGTTAGTTAAAGTTATGAAAACGATATGAAGTAAATTGTTAAAACAAAATTCTTGCTTAGTTAACTGAATACGTAAATAGTGAAAGTGCTAGGTATAGGTAGTTTTGTAAGCCCGCATTGAATTATCTACACTGGATGTTCTAATTAATGGACAAATTAGAAAAAATACGTTATATAAACGAATTAGCTATTGCAACAATAGTAGACTTATCTTTATTAGAAAAATTGTGTTAAAATTATTTAACAGTGTAATACTTTACAGAGTTTTTTAGATTTTGAAATCAGTAGCTCTTTCTAGGTATATGAAATGTTATGAAATGAAACTGGGCCGAAAGGGCCAAGGTGGCTCCCCACATGCCCGGGGCTCGAGAATGGATAATGATAGATGATACGTTTAGGTCGCAAGAGCTGGGACCTAGCCTGCGCGGCCCCCTATCCTACCTACCGCCTGGCTTGCGGCAAGCTCAGCAAGCCCGAGCAGGCTGGGGCCCGGCTGGCAAACGCCACCTCGACTATATGGCCAGTCCGACACTGGGTCTGAGTCTAAAAACCTTTCATGCAGCTTCTAATCTCGTGTTACACGGACACGGACAGTTGAACAATTATTTTGAAGACAGTTTAAGCTCTAGCGATAGCCGCGTGACTGTCTAACTAAGCCACTGCGACACTCGTCGATGCTTATCCGATCGGTGGCTGGTGGGAAATCGAGTTGGATACGAATATGGCTATATTGCTCTAATTTAGTAATTTCGACCTAGCGAGGGATTTTAGTACAATACCAAGCTTACATGCAAACCAGGCGTAGTTAACACGAGTCTATTTGTAATTTAAAAACACGTAATTTTATGTTCAAATTGCACTAGGTCTTCAGGAAAACTCATTTTCCATCATGAAAGATTGATTCTATCGGGCACTCTAGCGTTTAGTTCAAAAAATTTGAAGATTTAAATTTAAGCTCCCACTAGTTGTAAGTATTTAGTTTAGAGCCTATAATCAGAAAGAACTTTGTGTGTTTCTGCAAATGTATCGCAGCACACTCAACTTTCAGTGGAGTGCAAAAATGTAAGTTCAGGTTAAGTTTTTATTACTGTTATATTGGTATTTATTATTAATTACATTTACATTATTTTTTCTGAATTACATTACTTATTACTATTGTTTCTTTAAGTTTATTTTCCAATTCTCGAGCCTAGGCCCGATACTGGTTTTTTGTTGGGCCATTTTTATATTTTGGAATTTATCTATAATGAAATAGAGTTGGTGGTATACAAACTATGGCACTTAGATGGGGTTAAAAAAAATACACGGGCTATTGTGATGCACTTCTAGATATATACTACCATTTGGGTATGGAACGAGGTGCGGCAGCCGCCATTTATATACCTCATTATTGTGAATATTCAAGTTCAAGTTTTACGAATATTTAAATTTCAAAAGTAGTGTATTATAGATGCCTGGACGCCGTTCTAAACGAAAATAAATACAGGCAAATCAGGCAAACGGTGGTTTTCTAAACAAATATGTATTATATTGCTTCCGATCGTACAACTTATTTAAAATTGTTTGATAAATACTTACTTACAAAACGCAGCTCAAAAGGTTTTTTTTTTTTTTTTAAATACTTAACATTCGATAAATTTTCAGTTAACTCACACGCAAATCGAAGTTTTATGACGTTCTAAACTAAGACAATAATTTTAGATTTTATGATGATTTTTATGATTATTGTTTTATTGAACCAAACGAAATCGTTTTGAAATGTATTATTAGATGATACGTGTGATAAAACTACTTGCGTACAACATTTGGGTGTCTAATATTTATTTTAGAGTTAAAAAAAACATAAAGTCAGGTTGAATCAACAATTGAGAATTGAATGAAAACATTAAATCAAAATAATTTATATAATAATTTTCTTCTGATTTTGCCAATAAGGTATAATTTATATATGAATAGTTGTATTATTTTGAGGTAGGTACATACCAGCTTGTTCAAATAGATCATCTTGGGTGCCCTCCTACGGGTTACTTCTGAAATCATTGCCCAACGATGAGTACACTGCTTTATAAATAATCCTAAAAGGAAAACCTATCCGCGACCTGCGCTGCAGTTGTTGGCTGCGTTCACTCCATCACGACTTCGAATAATAATGTCGTTATTCAATTATCTTAATTACAGATTAATTCGCTAACTTATTAAAGAATTATCATCAATAGTTAATTGTATTATGGAAATAATATTTTTTTACAGAAACACGATTTTTTGAACTTTTAAAATTGAAATCATCGTACTTACCAGGAAACTATTAAATCCGAGTTTCACGGTCACTGTTTTTTATTTTTTCGAACTTTTTTTTGTTGTTAAATAATGTAAATATGTGCGTGCGTGTGATGGCGCACTGGTGACGGTGGCGCAGGCGCATCTTCGCTATATACGTTGAACCCCTCTCCCTCTCCCTCGGTATCTCGGTGCGATACTCGCCGATACAATTGAGATGTTATCGCGAATATGTTACATTAGTCCAGTTATTAGTTCATTACGTTCCATTATGTGTACGATTGTCTCTTCGCAGATTAATTTCAGAACTTGGGGCGAAAACTCGTTACGCTTTTTTGGGCAATAACAAGAAGGAAGCTGTAATGAAAATTGTATAACAACTTTACTCTGGATTTACGCACGATTAATAAGTATATTTGCGCATTTTCCGGGATAAAAACAACGTAGTCCGTTCTCACGATACACACTATAAACGGCTTGATCGATTTTGACAGGTTAGGTGTTGTTGGATTCTACTTTTTGCCCAGAGTGTAATAAGGTCCATTTCGCAGTCGGGTTTTCGTTTCTCTTTTTAAAATAATACTTTTTGACAATGTAATGTATTGATGCAATAAAAATAACGAGAATCCATCAATATCACACTAATATTATAAATGCGAAAGTTTGTGCGTAAGTGTGTTTGATCCCAGTCGACGCCGTAACGGCTGAACGGATTTGGATACAATTTGGTATGTGCCAAATTCTCCTGGATTAACACATAGGCTTGACATACTTTTTTCCTGGAAAAATATACTATTCCTATGGTATAGCGGGGGGGGGGGGGGTACAATTCTGAGTCGCATTAAATTGTTCTGGTCTTGCGTGGCGCTTACCACCAGGAAAGCGACAGGGTGCGTTGTCACTCAGTTGCATTAAAAAAACATTAAATTCCTACGTCCCCGTGATATCAATCAGCTGTCATCGGGAAAAAAGTGTAATAATGCCATTATTTATTCGAAGATTATAATATTAATAAAATCCGATATACCCACCCTCGCTCCCAGTCGTACCAAGGCTCAGAAAAGTTTAGCTGCCAAGTTAAAAAAGCGACCTGCGCCGGCCCGCTTTGTTCAATTAAATATTCAGAGGAAATCTCCGCGCGACCCGCGCTCTTCCACGAACGGACGCCGCCTGGAGAGAAACCGTTTTAATTACCTGCCTATGCTGCCTTACAATTTACTTTGGGATAAAAAACGAGATGAGAAAAATAAAGGAAAAGTTGAAAAATTTATTTTTATGGCAGTAAAGTAACTAGAGATTTAATAAAATAATATCCGCGCCTTTGTACCAGTCTCAGTAAAAACTATAAATTGTCTTTGTAATTATATCATCTAGATATCTAGATCCCGTTGTGTTCTAAATGACGAAGACGACATGTCATGACAGGAGTCTAAAGCAATCACACTGTCTTTACAAAAATGTGTTGATTCTCACCGTTTTGTTATGATCATGTAGATATTTTATTCATTTTGCATGTAGTTAGGCTTCAGGACTGGCCAGTTAATTGCTTGGCCTGTAGGTTTTAAGGGTTCTGTACCTGAAAAGAAAAAGGAATCTTTATAGGATAACTTCGTTGGCCGTCTGTCTGTCTGTCGGTGTTTCTGTCTGTAAGACCCTTTTTCTCAGGAACGCGTGAACTGTGGAGGTATAAAAGTTAAAATTAATATCGAATACGGTCCACGGATCTACGGAATTAGATCTACGAACTCTTGGAAATGAAAAAGTAAATCGAAAAAATAAGTTTTTGTGGAAAAAAAAAATTACAGACAAGATTTTATAAAATCCGTTATTGGACCTGTACGCTGTTCAAAATAACTGTTAGTTACTGAGGAGTTCCGCTTTCAATCTTTCATATCCATCGGCTCTCTTTCATAATATTGTATTGTCATCGGAACTGGACAGGCATGCAAAGTTTCAACTCAATTGAACAAGAACCAAAACCTATACGTAGGTATATTTAGAGAGGGTACGCTCCGTTGACATAGAATCATTAAATTTGACGAGAATCAAGGTTTTACGGCACAAGTAAATGAATAAATTTGAAAATAATTATTTTGTAGATATTTCAAATAAAAAAAACTATTACAAACTTCAATTTGTGGTTGGAGAAATGACCGTATCGACGTATGGGTTTTTTTTTTTTTCAACTACAAATTTAAGTTTGTACGGAAGCCTCAGTGCGCGAGTCAGATTCCCATTGTCCGGTATTTTTATTAGTAAGTAAAGGTATATTTTCAGTGATGGTGCTATCATCGTCATCAGTCATAGTGTAACTTCGCCTGATAGCATCAGGTCAGAGTTAGATGTGCAGATAGGTTGATACCTATCTGCACATCTAACTCTTTTGAGAGGAACTTGAGCCCAGTTGAAGGACCCTGCGCGATGTCACGATATGAGATCACGACTGGCTTATCAGATAGTTGGCAATGACCGGGCTCACGACAGGTTAAAGCATTTTGGCGACATGTTGTCCTTCCAGTTTACCAACAATATACTTGCGAAACGTGAGGATGACGTACCTCGGTGTAAAACAATTTTATCTACAATATAATGCCGGTTACCAATGACAAAGTTCTATGTGTTATTGCCAGTACAAAGACGTCTTTGCTTAATTTGTTTTTACTCTAATTAAACATAACATTACCGACTGGATGTAAGTAAACGTGTGCATAGTAATAATCACAAACACGGCGCCTGCAAGCTACCAACTTACAAGGATGATTGTGAGTATAGGAACTAGGTTACTAATTATCGCATACGATTAGCTGAGGACGACAGAAGGAGGTCAAACGGTAACACAAAGCTAATTTGCCTACAGCTTTGAAGCTTCGACATTACCTATTAGCAATTAGCGAGTGGATAATGAGGAGACGCCCACAGCCAACTCGTGGAACAATGGGACCAGTGCGTGGTCATCCTAGTCGTGCTGTCAATGAACGGCAGGGGAGATGTGGTTGACAAGAAAGTCCACAGAGCAGTTTGTGTCAGAGAGTTCTTATTCTCAGGTTCTTTAATGATGTGATTATTATGAACTTATAACATTGTTTCTAATTTATTTAATGGTAAAATGCATTTGCTATTCAGTAACTAAGTATTTACCTAAGTGTAAGCGCTAATATGTATGTCCGGATGCATTGACGCATTGCATTGAACTTGTAATAGTGCACAGGTGGAGGGCGTCGGCGCCGGTTGTGCTCTGCACCCTGAAATAGGTTTCATTGTGCCTTGCCCTTTCACTGGAATTACATTCCCAGTCCCGAATAGAAGATTTTTACATATTTTCAACATGATTCAACATGACAGTGATTTCTCATCTCTAAACTCGTTCAAATTGACCTTTTATTAGATAGCCTGTGGCGGGATCCGGCCTTTCAATATAATATCTAACTTCATGGTGGTTGGACATTAAACTTATATTCATTACTCACTCGGCATGTTTCAGGGAATCCTGGCCGCACCCACCTGTGGTGCAGCGACGTCCTTGTATGCCAAGGTCTCGGACATACTAATTCAGCGTAGGGACTCCAGTCCCTTTTGAGTGATACCAAAATTGTGGTAAAACAGGGCTGGCATAATCGCCTGGCGACTAAAGCCCTAATTAAAAAAAAATAGATTAAAAAAAAATAAAAAATTGCTCACTCGATGGCTATGCTTCCATTAAAGATGTATTATTAGTTTCCAGACTCTGTAAAAGAGGTTTAGTTTCCTCTTTAAACTGATTGCTAACCCTTAGATATCATTATTTGTTCTGCGACGCTTCATCGTGTTTTTACAACCGTTGGTTGGCCGACGCTTCCGATGGTTCCACAGCGCTCAGTCGCATATAGCGAGCTACATCAGTCTTGTATCAAGGACTAGAGTTGCATCAATGCAGTTACTGCGGCCATATCCCTGCGCGAGCGCAGTTTTCGTTGCTTCACATCGATACTACCCACGAGAAGGTACCTAGGGGCTAAACAACGCCAATGTCATTGGTGTGGTCACCGTGTTGCCAATGGTGAAGTACATGATTTCGATTATACTTGGGCAACAGAACAGATTTGAACAATTTAATTATTTTCTAGTGAGTTAATGGAAAGTTTCGCTGACAGAGTTTGCGCAGGGTTTTGATGATGTGCGTGTGACGACACGACTTGCGACGTGCAAAGCCTTCTAGCACTTTGACCATTGATGACTTGATGATTGCTCTTGGTTGAATGTCGAGACTCGAGGTCGATTCTCTAAAATTTTGATACCGATAATAATTTTTGAATATTGATTTTTATTGTTTAAGACTCAGTTCTCTCTCATCTTCTATAGTGTTCTTCAAAGTTTAGCGAATAATTCAAGTGTTTAATATATTCAGTTTTTTTTTAAAAAAAAGGACATCAAAGTTCACAAGCTACCTATTAAGAATTTGTCTTGTTTGTTTTGAATGTCTATTTGATTATATCTTGCGGCGAGAGATCCTATGAAATACGAGATAAAAAATATGAATTCAGTGTTTTCTATATTAAGAATGTTGTCTCTACCCACGCCGTGGTTATTACCATAATATAAAGGATGTGTGAACTGAAACACTGTTAATATTTATACAATGTCGCCCATCGGCAAGTGTCCGCCTGAAAGGGGCTTATAGTACTCATCATTATGAACAAATTTTACTATGGGACCAACCCTGAAATCGAGAAAAAAAAATCTGCTTTCCATAGAAAAATGTCAATGACACTCGACAAAATGTATGGATCAGCAGAGAAAAAAAAACTCGTTTTCAGGGTTGGTCCCATAGTAAAAGTTGTTCATAATGATGAGTACTATAAGCCCTTTTGGGGCCGTCACTTGCCGATGGGCCAACCTTTAGTTTTGTAAATACAGGATGGATGACTGTGCAAGACATATATGCTCCAACCTAGAAGTAGCTCTTTAGTGATTTTACAACTGGAATTACACATATTAAAAAAAAAGGTTTCTGTGTCCATTTGTCCATCTTCAATGTGTTCGCGCATCGTTCATCCGATTCAGATGAAACTTAGTATGACTTTCTCCACACTACGTTCTACGTTCGAAGACGCAGCTAGTTCACACAATGCAACGCCATATAAATATGAGATAGGTAATTATTATTCAAAAGTCTCCCGCCGCTACTTTGACGCGGTCCCCTACCACCCCAACCCCCTAGTAGCCCAAACATCCAACTACTCGATAGACAGGACATACCCAACTCCCCTCCGTAATAGACGCCCAAAAAATATTTTGGGCGACCCGGACGATCCAATCGCCGTCGTCACCTCCGCGGCGCTTGGATCGGTCGATCCGACAGCTCCCGAAAACAGGAAGTATTCAGTATTTGGTATAGGCGCCGGTTACCAATCGCCGATCTGGCCGGCGTGGTCGAAGAATCCCAGGATCTGTCCGAAGATCGATTAATTTCTCTCCAAATAATCAAACAGATACAAACCAAACCGCTAGGGCCCCAGGGCACACGCCTTCCGGGGTGCCAGGGCCAGTTTGATATCCCCCTCCCGGGTGACGGCCCAGGCCGAGGTTCGTACCGCAGTCGGAGCCCTTGCGCTAGTCACCCTCGCGTCGTAATAATAGTTTTAGGGCTCAACGCCTTTTGCGTTCGCCAAAGTCCGGTTATATAAAAAAAAAATATATATATATTATTCAAAAGTTGATGCGGTTAGTTTTTGTAACCAAAGTAGAGGGCTGCAGCTACCTGTGAATGTCGGGAGAGTTCTACATTTTGTTTAAACGTATTATATGACTGTGCTTTATATTGCCTCTGACCGTGGGAGGAGCTTCAAAGGTTGTATTAATTAACAAAACAAGGGCAAAATATACAAACATTTCGTGCAAGAGTTATAACATACAGGCTAATACGAGTGGGCGTCGCTCTGGGGTCAAAACAACTGAAGTCTATTCAACGTTCAGTGTTTGAATACGTAAAGAATCGATAAGTTTTACTCGTGATATTCATCATCATAGACAACCACAGCCTTCTGACCAATGCTGGAGCAAGACGCCTATCATGGGATAGGCCATAGATATCTTGAGCCATCTGCCTTTATTCCTGTCAATATCGTCGACCTAATTATCGTTTTGGACCCCAGGCTCAACTACTATTATGGGCGACCTTCGCTACAACGCTTAGCTTACCTTATGTCTTGACCCTATGTAGAGATAGATTTAGTGTCGTCTAGTCTGAATTGACGCCCATTTTAAGATGTCACGTAATATAATTATACTACTGATGTAACAGAAAAAGGCACATCAGACACGGACACAATAGACACACGGATATTTTTTTATGAATTTTTGTAATATTATTAACGCAGTATCAAAATTATTTATGAAAACCTCAATTTTTATATTCAGCTTCCTGGATAATGTTGCTAGACTCTGACTTACAGCTTTTTTAGATATGTACAATGTTCCCTGTTATTGTAGTTAAAAATAAATAGAACATATAAGACGTATTATCTTATATTTACATACATCCCTACTTACAGAAATACTTATATACTTACATACACCATAAAAAAAATTTTTTTCCTTCTCGGGCAGTCGGTTAGTAATAGACCGTTTTATTCTTAAACCTATAAAAAAGCCTTGCATTTGTGACCTTCAAACTTAATCGACATCAAACTGTGCCTTTATGTTAGCAAATGTGACTTTAGATAACAAAGGTGCCGTCTCTCTAATGTATTTATGTGATGAATTTATTAACATGATTGAACATTTTCCAAAAAAAAAAGAAATGAGTTTTTGTTAGATTCTCATATTTTTCTGATTCCAAACTCAATTTTGAAAAAATATAATAACATGTGCTTTTTTCTTTACGACTATCCTTAAGTCTGTCTGTTATCTAACACGTAACAGTCAGATCCATTCATTTCTAATGTTCAAGTGCAATCTACTTTCAGATTTCATGCAGGTATGGATGTATATAATTATATGTAGGTATAGGTATGTGCGTGGTGAACGCTTACTGTGTTCTCCGGTATTGAAATTAAAATATCAAATAATTTTAATACGAATCGAGTGTAACAATTAAAGAATTTTGACTATCAGGTAGCTTATAACTTGGAATAGCACAGAAGGTACTTTTTATCCACGACAATATACGATTCCTGTAGGATAGCAAATGAAACCGCGGCCCGTATTAAAAGATATAAATAAAAAGGGCTCCGGATACATGATTCATGTTTCGTATTGAATGATGGGTCCTGAAGCCGTGTAGTGGATTTCTGCGCCAGGAATGCGCTGGCGCTGGCACAATCATTATATTTATTTAAAAAACAACAGTTTACTTATTGAATAAATTATCTAACACTTTCTTATGCTGAGTTTCCTGATAAAAGAACGTCAATACTTTATAGTCACGAGTGAATTGATTTCTTATATGCAGTATGCAAGATCTTACAACGAGTAATTGTATTTTAACATCAAGTTAGATGCACCTAAACAAGTCTACCAATCAAAAACATAAAAAGTAAAAAAAAACGGGGTGGTTAGTATCGCTACAGTAACGTTTTTCCCTCGTTGAAACGTCAACAAATCTCACATATAAAATTTTGGTCGACGCTATCGGTGGTCGTACAATAGCGCCGAACGCTACACATCTACGGCGCTAACGAAGGCGTGCTCATTCTTTTTATGGATGAGTTCTGGCGCTCGTTTGATTCGGTACAATTCGGCCTAAGCTAAAGCCCTTTCTCGCTGCCTCTGGCTCTGATTATTCCTGTAATTGCTGCGCAAAGCAAAGCCTGAAACTAGCAGTTTTTGAACGCTTGGTAGCCTGTCACCCGGTACAACTTTTTATTTGTAAACTTATTTATTTTTCACCTTTTATGGAAAATCTAAATATTCACACGAGGACATACAGATAACTCATGTAACCCTTTCCGTTGCGGAGTTATGACTAATTTTCTAGACTTCTCCCCGCTCAATGACGTACGCGTATGATGACGTCAGTGCACTAACATGCAGGGTGTAGTGATCTATTTTCAGAATATATACAACACTTGGCGATACAACGCATGAGTCATGAGGTATATTAAAATTTTTGGCGACAATAAAAGCGTTTCATCGCTAACTCTGGCGGGACCTCTGTTAGCCTTTTTAAAAACGCTTACACGTTTAAAAGGTCAGTTCTGCGTGCTTCATCTTCGACCACATCGTCGCTTACCAACAGGCAAGTTGCAATGCAGACTTATACACGGTAAAAAAAACTAATCAAGTAGTTTTGCAATGACCTACGTAAGTATGTGTTCTCTTTACAGAGCGTGACCCATAACATTTTAGCCCGCTCTTTGACGCCGTTTGAGATGTTAGATGACTCATAAACCCATGAATTTTGTAATAAATGTTTACAAAATTTATGTAATACTGTACTGCCTATGTGTACTGCATGACTGTACTGTTCTACTGCGTGTGTCAGTTGCCCTTCAATCGTCACTAACATGTTTATACTAGTCTGACATGCAGTTTATAAAATCTATCTATCTCTGTATCAGCCTTTAAACATCCCACTGCTGGGATATCGGCCTACCTTCGAAGGGTAGGTAGTTATTGGCCAAGTGGGTCAGCGTGCCCAGTAACAAGGTAAAATTGAGTCAAAATATACATTTAGATAGTTATATCACTCACCTAGTCGATGGTGTAGTAATTTATAACTTCACATTTGGATACAAAGTCACTTTCACACCTCTTACTACTTATATATTTATAGCGATGGTGAAATAATAACGAACATAATGTGTATGAAAAATAGCCAAGTGTAGAGTGCAAATAAATAAATATAAAATAAGGCGTTTATTTCTTGTTCAATCAGTTTTGTTCTAATAATTGATGAACTTAGACATGTTATTTAAAAAACAGCCTCATACTCTAACTTTAAACATATAACATAAAACCAGGGTTGAGCATTCCGCCTGTCTGAACTACTTACTACGTTATAACCTACGCGTACACATACACATTACGTTATCTACATTTTAGTTATTTTTCTACTGTGAAGTTGTGTAGTGCAATGCGATGGTGTAATAAATAATTAAATTTAATTAATGGTGTTAATTTTAGTGGGTATATATCGTTCAGCTTCATGTTTAGATTTCAAGTTACCTTGGTTTCGCTATTTACTTCCTGATTGGGGATGAAAATTAGTACGCAGTCATTATTTCAGAACATATGCCAATTTCTTGTGGGGATGATCATTAGTACGCACGTTGAAATCGAGAACATTTTCTATGATGTATGTAGAATGGAAATTACTGCTATCTAGCGACTGGGGACGAAAATTAGTACGCAGTCACTTTTGCAGAAGCTTCATAATTTTCTTGTGGGGATGATTAGTACGCGCACTGAAATTGGTGCACATTTCCTGATATTCCTGTGTTATCTCTGCGGATGAATATCAGTACGCAGAGACTTCGAGAAGTAATAGCAAATCAGTTACAATAAATCTATTCTGATCCGAACAGTTCCTATGAAATTATCACTTTATCTAGTTTTCTTTCTTATACACAATTTTTCATACACATTATGTTCGTTATTATTTCACCATCGCTATAAATATATAAGTAGTAAGAGGTGTGAAAGTGACTTTGTATTCAAATATGAAGTTATAATTTACACCATCGACTAGGTGAGTGGTATAACTATCTAAATGTATTTATCTTGACTCAATTTTACCTTGTTATTGGGCAAGCTTGCTACCCGGAGCGTGTCCCAGATATATTTGACCAATAATTACCTACTGCTATATACACCATGCTGGCCCAGTGCGGGTTGGCGGATTCACAAACTCCATTGAATTTCTTCTCCGGAAATATACAGGTTTCCTCATGATGTTTTCCTTCACCGTAAAGACAGTGGTATATCCGTACGTAAGTTCCAAAGAACTCACTGGTATGATCCCACCCGGGTTCGAACCCGCTACTTCATGAACGTGAGGCGAGCATTAAGATTATACTAGATCTATAATATTTTTTTACAAAACAAAAAAAACTGACTTCATCAGAAGCATTTATTTTAATTTGCTTCGTCATAGTAGCATCACGATCATAATCGAGATTGTCTTGGCGCACCCGCGAAATACCATTGAGAAGTTCCGGTGGCCATCTGTGGTCTTCTTCATGAACTCCACTTCACTAAATGATACTATCTGAATGCAAATGCTTGATTTGTTGATGAAAATACCAAAATCGCTATATGTATACCTGTAATATTTGAGGAGTTCCCTGAACCCCTCATGGATCCCATTATCAGAACTAGATTTTAATAAAAATAGGACCTATATGGCAGTATCTCCTTTCAATTTATATTATATAATTAAAAATATATTTTTAAAATCGGTTTATAAATGACAGAGTTCTAAGTAAATAAATCTAACAAACACAAACAAAAACTGTAGAATTAAGAACCTCCTCATTTTTTTGAAGTCGGTTATAAATACACAAAACTGGTAATATCTATTGTTAGAATATTACCAGACCACATTACCACATAATCATTATTTCATCATCATCATCATCATCAACAACTTTCCAGCCATTGTTGAGTTACGGATGGTGTAGGTCTTCAGCGCGCCTTTTTTCCTGTCCTGTGCCAGTCTCGTCCATAGCTACCTTAGTTATTTTAACTTAATGCTCATCGTTTTTATTTAAGCAAAACGCCAAATTAGCATGACGCCTGAAACAAATAGGTAATATTGTTTCGGTCGTATAGAGGAATCCAACGACACCTCACTCGTGAAGATCGGCCAGCTCGCTTGGCCTACAGGAGGTAAATAGGAACACACAAACATATATACTTACATATACCCCAAAAACATTACGCTTCTTCTTTAGCAGTTGTGTAAAAATCGTGTGGTGTAGCCAGGTCGGGTACTCGTTATTCTACTTTTATTTAAACGTAAAGCAGAACCATTAAAACAGTTTATTTGAACGTACCACACACTCAAAGTGTTCTCAAATGAAATAAATTTACATGTAAAAGTGTTACTTAGTAATTAAACAACTACTTGAGGAGATAACTGTGCGTATATTTTATAAAATGAATTAAATGTTATGTAATAAGTTAAGTGTGTATATATGTATGCAGGTGTGAATCGGAGAATATTTAAGAAATTAAGACAATTTAAAGTTCGGAAACTATCTTTCGTATGAGATATATGTGGTATATAAATTAATTAAGATATTATTAATTATGATGCATCATGTGGGTAATTAAATACCCTAATTTTAACTATGAAAACTGACGTGCTTTTCACAAATCTTGTTTTAATAAAACGGCAACCTCAAGCAAGTCTAGATGAGCCCGCGCGCGTCACGCTTATAGCATTCCTTGTTAAAGGTCACCGAAACTATAGTCGGAATTACCGATTAAATTTAATGTGAGTATTCCCGTTTTATTAAAATAAAATGAGACTAATTTTATTGTTATTTCAATAATTAAGTCGTAATGCTTACTGCCATTACTACTTGCCTATTGCATGTAGGGTAGGGGTTTTCTAAGACTATAAAAAGGTTTATTAATTAAGGGCCTTTATACTATAGGCGAATTATAAATCGGAAAGAAAAAAATGTTAAGAACGCTATTACAGTTGATCGATTCCGGCGTTACTTTGCGGAAGTTCATTTTCAAACTGCGTCTATATATAATAATCAACCTGAGTGTCTGTCCGCTGCGATGTCGCGTTCAGTACAAAAGGAACAAGGGATCAATTGTTTAACTTTTACTTTACGAAGAGAATTTAATATGAAAAAAAAAACATAATTTAAACGGAATTTAAAATTATTATAATACTTGAAATTATTATTCTAAATTAAACATAGAGCAGCACCGGCCTCCGGCTGGGCCGCACCCCACAGGCCGTACCGTGTTGCGCTGCGCCTGAAACAGAAAATAAAAAATGAATTAGCCTAAATATGTCGCTAGTATATAAACGTATCTGTAAGAAACACTTTGTTTGAAATAAAATTGATTATAATTATAGCACAATATAATAAGACTAGCTGCGCCCCGCGGTTTCACCTGCTATTCTACAGAAACCTAATATTTTTCTTGGATAAGATTAATCCATCTATGAATTAAACCAGGGTGTAAGCTACCTCTATCCTGAATTTCATTCAAATGCGTTCAGCCATTACAGAGTTGAACGGGAACAAACACACTTACATACTTACACACAAACTTTCGCATTTATAATATTAGTGTGATAACTGTTGTCACACACGATAGTAAAAAGAAATATCACCGGTATCCCTAGAGTAGGTACTGTAACGACACAATACGTTCCACGTCTGCGCGAGGCATCATCAGCACTCAGGACGTGTTGACCCTCCGACCGCTCGGCGGAGAATGTGAGCGTTATTACATTTTAGGAATCAAAGTTGTTGCGAAAATGAATCAAAAATATGAAGTGCTAATTGGTAAATACACCATGCTTGGGATGTACTGTACGTGTACAGTGTGAATCGGCTTTAACCTTGTCTTCTAGCGCTATTGGAGTTCCAGGGATATTATTATTAGATTTACGACTACACTAGAGAAAATACATTTAATTTTTAATAGCTAAAAAAATGTAAAAAAATATCGGGTTCCGTAGTAATATGTATTGTCATATAACGAAATATTATATGAAGATTTTTCCACCTGGTTTGTTCGCAATTTCCGGTTAGGTTCATTGTTGGTTCCATAGTAAAAGTAGTTTCTAATGATGTGTAGGAACAATGCGTTCCTTTCTGCTTTGCGTGCGTACACGGTGGACCCGGCTATAAAACTAAAACTGCGATCAGAATCACCGGAGTACGGGGAGCAGCTTCCTCTTAGTAAACGGTGAATACACTGCGACCTCCAAGCCGCCTGCCTAGGCAGTGTATTTCACCGTGAGGATAATGGCAACCACCGCCCCAATAGGGGGAAGGCTTCTTCCAGTCGAGGACGTCTAAGAGCTGATAAGAACGGTAGCCCTGTAGAATGTGTGGTTCCGATGAAGGCCGTCGCTACATGCAACAATCGAGCTCTTGATTGGCCTGTTTTAATAGTAAAATATAATGAACTGTTTTACTTCATTGTTATACTAAAACGGACATAGAGATGAATTTCTTTCTGTTCTATTTGTATCTATTCTTTGGCGGAAACTTGTAATTGGCCCAGTTTTAATGTTACTTATTAAGTAAGGCTGTAAGTTTTCCTTAAAAATGTAAAAATAGTAAAAAAAAAAAACTGTGGACGGTTTTCACACACAGCGCCACCTAGCTTGTACTATGGGAACCAGATAACTGATAGAATACATGAATACATTTTTTTTTGTAAGTACATACATAGAAACACCCAGACAAAGAACAAACATCCATGTTCATCACACAAATGTTTGTCCTTGGTGGGAATCGAACCCTTAGAAGGTGGAAATCCTCCCACTAAGCCACAAGGCTAGTCGTTAAATAATAGTTTAAATAGTTTCTGAATAGTAAGTATCACGAATGATGTTTTTTTTTAATGTACTATGCATAATCTCTGGTTTTTGTGGCACTAAATTACTGACTTATACATATTTTATTGTTCTTCGGGAAATGAGAATGTGCTCCAGTGTTATACCCGCGTCTTCAAAAATAGTTTAAAATCCAGACTGTGGACAAGAAGTGAACACTGCGACGGTAAGCAAAGGAGGCTTGTTTTTGTAAGGTTATTGTACGGAACCGCATTAAAAATGTAGAGGTCTGCGTCGAGTCGCGCTCGAGAGCGTTCTCCATTCAATGAATCGGAGATTGCGTGGCGGTGGTCTACCGCATCACACGCACTAAGAATTCATTTTACTTCCATAATACGCAGGGATAAGATTCAGTTTCACGTGACACATGGACCATGGAAGAATGGTAGTAAAGTACATGAAGAGTTACTGTTGACCTTTAATACTTATTCTAGAGTATAATTGTGAAGTTATTTGATGTTTTTTAAAGTTTAACCTTGTCGTGTTTCAAATAGTATCAAATAGAGTGTAAGGTGCTTGCGAGGAAACTTACCGTTTACTTGCAAGTGCTAAAGTCAACAAAACTTGCAAGTTTGCCAGTTATTTAACCGCCAATCAGTAGTGTGCAAACATTACTGTGTGGCATAATTTCTAGTGAAACTACTGGGCATAAAGAATTTATCTAAAAAAGTCAACAATGAGACTTGGCGTCTGCTCACAAACTGCTATGCAGTTAGGCACAATTTTAAAAAGATACTTAGAATTTTATAAAGGTATGTTTCGTATAAATAAATAAAAATACATTTCAGGGTGATGAGCGCAATGCATTGCCGCACAGCGTTTTGAACTGTTGAACTTCTAAATTCTGGATAGCACTGAACCGAAATAGGCGAGCAACTTGCTCGTCTCGTCACTCCGTTTCATAAAAAAGAGTGGTGGGTCGATGATGGTAGACATCGGGGCTTTCAGTCATGTTGGAACCTGGAACAACCCGTTAGATATGTTTTTTTTTGCAAGTTATAGATGAGTTTCATTGATAAATTCTCATGAACTTATTCGTAGATTAAACCAGTGATCCGTGGGTCAATTTGTGGACACGCGATGTGCACAACTTTTTTGGATTCAAGTGTATGTTAGGAAATGTTTTATGTCCGACCTTCGAATGCTGAGAACAAATTGGTATCTAAATTAAAAAAACACATGAAGACACGCATTTACAATATACATAGATTTAGCGACGCAATGTTAGCCAATAGCATTTTATTGCCAATAATATAATTATTTGGATAAAAAGGACACGAGGAAAAAACTAAAGGTTAAGATGTAAAATGTAGAAGAACACGTATGTACTTAGGCACATATCAGACTATACGTGTATACATAGTATATTTAAATGTAAGTTTGTAGAATGAAAGAATTTCAATGTAGTTTAGCAGCTTAAAATCTGGATTTATATTATGCGTCATAGCTCTGAAAAATATAATTATATGGATCCTGTAGGATAGCGGGTAAAACCGCGGGGTGAGGCTAGAAAACAAAGTTTCGGGGAAGAAGAATATTGATGTAAAAATTCATATCGCAAAATCAAATCTTTCTCAGAAAGTTACAAAGTTATCTGTTTGTAAGAAGACATTCAACAAACATACTATAGAGAAGAACATACCGCACGTTAACCTAGTTACCAAAGATCAATCAGCTACTTTATCACCACTTCACAGCCGCAATGCAAATATTGGTTACAACCTAAAACTATGCGCCAAGGCTTGCAGAATATTTAAAATCTTCAAACGATTACAGAATACAAAACGTGCTCTACGATTAAAATTTTTCAGTTTATAACAAATGTGGTCTGAACTTCTATAGGCATGACGTAGTCTCCTGTAGTTCGAGGAGCATCCAGCTTAGTATCTATTTTCTAATTAATGTTAATGTAATGTATAAACTTCGTTGGTTTCCATATATATATTAATAAAAATAAACAAGGGGCATAAACAAATTACATAGTATGGTTTCTTCTGGGTACGTATAGGAATGTCAAAAATTTAAATAGCATCAGAATGTCTAAAAACTAGATGTGAAATGGTTTAAAAACCAAAACGTCCTTATTTTGTCTAAAAATAAAGCGATGAACGGTTAGAAGTCTTACTTAAAAATTACCAAGTTCAAAAGATTTAAAGTGAAAATGACTAATTTTCAAGTTGTATTATTATTGTGCAGTATATTATTATGCTACAGCTACTTTTTACTGCTTCGCCGGTCGCCACCGCGGCACGATCGCTTCGCTCGCCCGACTCGCGTGTTGTTTGTCGAAGTTCAAACATAAACCAAGCTGGTGTTTGGGCCACCATATTATGCTTATGGTGTTTAGGTTATTAAATACATTTTGAACCTGACTATTAGCATTTTAAATAATGTAATTAATGATTTAAACGTTTGATATATCCAATTTTGATAGTCTGAACTTATTTATAATGACTTTCGACATCTTAAAACATTTCACATTTACATTTTGGACATCTTGAAGCCTAGACATTTCGCCGTTAGCCATTGAAATTTTTGACATTGCAAATATTTCCAATACGTACCCGTTCATCTAGAGTTTTAACTATCATCACAACAAATTTCATTTAAGCCTGTTCATGTTCAATCCATTCTTATTCGTAGATTCAGCTTACTGTATGGGGACAACCATTCCTAAAAATAAACTTTCGCACTTATAATATAAGTGTGATAACATTAACATACAAACGAGTGCATTACGTCTGTCGGTCAGCACCACAATGAGTGACGTAACGCGATTGCTGCAATCGCTATAATACGGTAGATATTCGGGCGAAATACGGCAGATGCAACCTGACCTTTCAGACCGCTACCGTAACTCCAAATGAGCCGTAATTGCAGGGAAACGGCGATAAACAAAATATACACTAGAGATTAACATGTCTAATGTGTCTATACTGTTCGTAATCATGAGTTGAAGTTATTGCAATACGTTTGCAATTTAAGGAAAATTGCCACAATAACAGCGCGTCACACGTTCTTCTATTAATGTTGATAAATATTTAGACAGAGTCCGTACATTAAATATTAAGTGGATAACTCTGATAGAAAATCAAATTCGTTCATAGTATGATTTGTAAGCTTAGAACCGTTTTGTCTAATACTTTGAAATACAAAGTTTTGGCAGGAGCTGGAATTCCTCGGGCGTGGCGCTTACCATCCCGGGGAGAACCTACTCGTCTCGTTACCCAAACATTTATCGAAGCCTACTTTCCCCGAGGTAATCGTGGTCCGTCCACCGCCTGGCACATCTACCGCTCGCTAACAAGGCCTGCTTCTATAGAAACATCGCGGCTGTCTCCGTGTTTGCATTATGTTATGGCGTTATATAATGCCACCATTGTGCACATATTGCTAAACCAGTAATAAAATCCGACAATCATTAGGATTTCCTACATGTAACGGTCATCGTAAACGAGCAATCTTATTATGATTGTAATGAAATTTAAAATTACCTTCGCGTCGGGTGAGGCTTCGAAAATACTTCAGTGCGAGAATCGCAATCAACCATTCATGTTTGAATTACCTTCGTACTTAGACTATACTAAAACTAAAAATATCGATGTCTGATAAAATATGCCTAGCCAGAAAAAAATGCTTGGTTTTTTTTAACACTCGCTACTGTTCAGTAGACTTGATAGGAGCATAGTAAAATTATAATACGGATAAGTATGTATACAAGTAAAACTAGATTTAAAAAATACACATTTTTTCAGTTAGCTGCAATATTTCCATGACGCTACGATGCTCTCGATACACTCCATCCTCAACTATCCGACGATAACAGGTTTTACCTTCTAGACAACTGTAGCTCGTACTATCCACAACGCATTGTTCCAAAATAGCCGTAAAGATCCAAAAAATAGAATTTGACGCGTGAAGCTGCAGACTGGATGGTTGCGTGCTAAAATAGAGCGAGGGTAGTCGTAATGTAATGGTAATACTAGCTCGGGGCACAATTATTACGTATTATGCACCCTTCACCGCAATGCTTCTTTTCTGTTCAAAGAATTGATGCACGTAAGTTGCTCAGTGATATCGTAACAAAAAATAGTTATGAAAAAGTTAGAATGGGGGAGATAGAGCAAGTAGGAAGGATCTGCTAATATGAACTGGTGATGCCGGCGAACCGGCGAACCGGCGACGTCGTAGAGGCTGAGGCAGGCCACCAGCCTGACGGCTCGACGACATTGTTAAGCAAGTCGGATGGCAATGGATGAGGCTCGCAAAAAGCTGGAGAAGGCGTGAACGTGAGAGAAGCCTAGGTATACCCATCAGTGGGTGTGTACATGCTAATTAGATAGAGATAACTATAATATTCTTCATCATCGTCATCAGCCTATGCCTGTCTGCCAGCACCGTGCGAGGTGTACACCACTGAGTTCTGTCAGTTTCTGTCATTCTTCTTGGCTCATGTGAACCTGGAATATAACGGGATCTATGATTCTTTCGAATAAAAATAGACCCAAAACAATGTATATTTTTTACACCTTACCACCTTACGACCATTTAGCCTGAAGGTACTAAATTTGTTTCAAATTAAAGAAGTCTAATCATCGCCCAAATTCTATCTGCTTATAATAATGTACTTGTATTTATTTCTCCGAAAAAAAAAACTGTGTATTTGACGTTACCAAGTGTTGTAATAGCCCAGGGTCCGAATAAATGAATTGAATTTGACAGGTACCAATTCATGCATTGGCTGTGGTCGTCAACTGTGATGGGATCAGCCCACTATCGCCTGCGATACTGTGAAGTGAAAGAGGACGTGCTGATGTCGTCATCATCGACGGCGACTTCATGTGGCGCCTTTCTATGACGTCAGGGTACTTCCGCATTCTGGCGCTTGACAGTGCAAGACAAAGACGGTTACAAATGAGGTCAAATTCTTTAGCGAATTAATGTATCTTGTATTTATTAGATATTCATTTATATGAGAGCTGGATGTAGGAAGATGTCAGAACACTTATATGCAGTCCTAATGATTAATTACTACGCAGACTGCTCAACTAATTTTCATCAGAAGATACAAACCTAATTATTCAAGAGTATACATATAGAAAACCATTGAAGTTATACGACGCCATAAACAGTAGACAGACAGGTATTAGATGTAATGATGTTCGCAACCAGAGTTGCGTTACTAAGTCTGCTAATAGTTCACAATCAGGCATCTATGTCAAGTCGAGCCGAACTCTGCCTCGAGAACTAACACAATTATTAATCTATCGGCTTTGGAAACAAATAATGTCAATAAGAGATTTGACATTTGTACATGTTTGCGGGATCCTGCCGTGTGAATGTGATGTAACGGCACAGTGTATGGCGTAGTTAGTTAGTGACCTCGTGACCTTACCTGCTTTTATGCAGCTTGTATGTATGAAGAGAGCAGTACAATTGAAAGAGGGCACGCGAAAAAAATGGTTTCGTAAAAAATAATAGTGATAAAAATACTTGCAATTTCTTTTTATAATATAAAATCAATTTTTTTTTCCAAAAAAATAAAGTTTCATAGTACCTATCGGCGAATGTTTTGTTGGCATCGATTACCTAAAAGTGCTAAGTGTTCTTTCTACGACCAATAATGTCACATAAACTTTACGTGTTTTTATTTTGGTAACACTCAAAATGTCGAATAATTTTGTAAGTGTTATATTATATTTTTAGGATAGTTACTCGTACTTCCTTTCTCACTATTCATAGGTTTTACTGCCCAAGAAGGAATGTTTTTGCGTTGTATGTAAGTATGTATATGTTCCTGTAATACTTCTAGCCTGAATGGTTTTACCGACTTGACGAGTGATTTCGTTGGATTCCTCTTTATGCCCGAAGTCCCACAGGCTCATTTTGCATTCGACTTTTTGGTTTTCCTTTTAATAATAATAGTTTTCTAAAGGTTGGTATGAGTCGGATTTGAGCAAAACAAAAGTGTTGCCCGCACAAAGACTTGTAAGCTTTACCATTGTTTGTCGCATAGTAGATATTTGTTTCATTACGTAATGAGGTAATGAGGTAGGTATTCGTCTTCATTACGGCTCGGCTCAGCGCTCCGTTATGTGAGTTATGTAAGTATTGGAGTTGACCCTGCAAGGACGTGCTTATAGATATATTTTCCAATACGTTAGCGATAGAGATCTCTATTTAAGTGGGTAGGTATAGTGAAAGGTAATATATTATGTTTCTTTTTTAGATACTCAGTATGTATTAGAACATATCTTTTAGGTCCATTAAGTCGACTTCGCGAGATGTTGAATGCTCAAAATATTGAAACCTCGCAATGTATATAAATGTTTCTTGTCTAAAATTGATTTGTACCTATGATGATCAATTTTCACATTACTTCTATAATTTGGGCATAAGTAGGTACATAATTAGCAATAAGTAATTACTATATATAATATATATTGTTACATGAATTTTTAACATTCCCAACTATGCGGGTTAGGTTAATTTATTAAGATTAAAAAACGACGAATTGCGGAGAAAATCACCCGAAATCTCGACAAATATTCTTTAAAAAGTTTTTTTTATATCCTTCACTTAAAAAAAATTGAACTAAACCCTATAATATATATACAACTTAAAAATAACACTAATGTAATAAACCGCTACCAGCAGGCGTCGTGCCCGAAATGTTGGTTGAATTGCGATGGCAATCCTTTATTCGCTTATACAATATTCCTATTGTATGTAGTTGTTTTAATTTCCATAACAGAACTCGTCGAGGCACAATGTCTAGGTTGCTATAATGTGTTCCTTGACCTCAGCTGTTTGAAACCAGTTCGACACGAAATAATACAATAAAGACCAAACGTTTGTCCGTCTCTGAATCCCATCCGTGACTCGCCCCTGCCGCTGTCGCTTTTCTTCATCGTCATCCATTAAAAATAAGTATATTTAATCTAGGAATTGCTGGCATAGGTAATTACTGCAGTCGTTACTAAAAACGTTGTATTTGAAATCAAGATTGTTGCGTTGCAGAACGTTCTAACTGAAGGTCAGTTTGAAGAAATCAGTAGGCAGTACACGACTTACTTACAACTAGAGTGACCTTGTTTTTTTGATTATGGAGGATTTCTCTGCGTTCGTGGAATCTTACCATACTATAAAATATGGGCAAATTAAACCTAAAAGTTTTCGCAACTTCAACGTTTTTTTTAAATATACTTATATTATATAATATATATACAATTCTATTTCAAATATAACACTGCGGCGAATTTACATGTGACGCCGAGGTCAAAGGTTATATATATAGGTTAGGTTAGGTTATATACTTGTTTTTATTATTGCTCAAGTATTGTACAAATTTATGACCCTTTTCTTAGTAGAGAAAGAACTGGATTCTAAATGAACATACACATGATAAAAATCTGTACGAGTCTTCTTTTGAAAATTGATGTGAGTGAGGGTGAGAGGGTGTATGTATGTGTGTGTGTGTGTTCAGTAGTTACATTGATCAATATAAGGTTCTAAGGTTATAAGGTTGTGTGTTGTTAAAATTCCAACGAAAAGTTTACTGTTATTGAATTTTGATATGAGTAACATACATACTGTCCAGACAAAGTTAAATTTGAGTTTTTAAAGAGACTATATCAAAGCGATCTTTGTACTATTTCACCACTTTTGACTATAGAGCATACAACATAATTTATGGTAGTTTAAGTATGTAGTTAAATACTGACTTGTTAATAAGGTTATGGATTCCAAAATTTTGTTGGCACATCTCAAGTTGAAGAAACTATAGTTAAGTACATAGATTATACCAATAAGTTAAAAGTTTTCTGCAGTTAAGGTATTCTGAGATTTTATACTAGAAGTTTTGCGAACAGTAGACCTCGCAAGCCCAAACTTTTTTGCACAATCGAAATACTACTATTTCATAGAATGTTGTAGTCTTCGGCGATGTTTTAATGGGTGGGGTCTTTCCCCAAAAAAAAGGGGAAGTTTGCTGCGGCGCCATTTAAGAGAATCCCGCTGGCGAATGGTGGATGCAAATGCAAATTAATTATACCAATTGATATTCTTCTCATATTTCTCATTTCTCAATAAAGATTAGGTGCTACGCGAGCTTTCTAAGTAGTTTTAGTGCTATTTTATGTAGTTATGCCATTGAGGTTAATAGCTCATTAAAAGATTTAAAATTAATTAAAATTAATCACTTTCCTAAAGTTGCCGTGTAAAAGGTCATCTCTAAGACTTTGTGGTCACATTGCCTAATAAACTTGAGAATTATATTTACTACCCATGATTTCACTTCAGATTGTGTAATTAAATATTTAATAAATAAAAGTATTCTTTTTAATTGACATTTGACCAGGAACTCCTCCGATGTAAGTGATGGTTTGGTGGAGCTTGTCAGAGCAAGAGAGCTGTTCTGAGAAATTCAATGGAAACATCATGATGGACATACTCTGCTCTGTGCAGAGTACTCTTTAAACACCCCACTGCTGAGATATCGGCCTACCCTCAAAGGGTGATTAGGCCATATCCACCAAAAAAATGCAGAAATACGCAGGCTTCCTCACGATGTTTTCTTTCATCGAATAGCCAATAGTATTATCCGTCGTAGGTTCCAAAGAATTCACTGGTACGGGACCGCCCGGGCTCAAACCCGCTTCCCCACAAATATGAGGGGAGCCTGCTCGCATGAGTTTTTTACTTTAAGTTTTTTAGTTGACCTTTATAATGAAGCTTCCGCATTAATTTATTTCAAAAAAAAAAGTTATTTTTTTTGTAAAAAATAAATTTAATCTTTGAATGATGCCGCTCCCAAAAAGCATGTTTTTCTTCTTCAAAATACAAAATCAATTTGCCTTTCCTGACTGATGTTAGGTAATGATGTGGGATGGAGCATGCTTTCCCAGAAGGTACAAGTTTAGTCAAGATTTATAGACAGTAGTAGTTTTAGGGAAACACAGACTCCGGTAGTAAGTTCCACATCCTCGCAAAATAAAAAAGGTGGTAAATAGCGCTCGTTTGATGCGCGTGTTACACGGACTCGGTGTACTGCCGGGACGAGCTCGTTTGATGCGCGTGTTACACGGACTCGGTGTACTGCCGGGACGAGCTCGTTTGATGCGCGTGTTACACGGACTCGGTGTACTGCCGGGACGAGCTCGTTTGATGCGCGTGTTACACGGACTCGGTGTACTGCCGGGACGAGCTCGTTTGATGCGCGTGTTACACGGACTCGGTGTACTGCCGGGACGAGCTCGTTTGATGCGCGTGTTACACGGACTCGGTGTACTGCCGGGACGAGCTCGTTTGATGCGCGTGTTACACGGACTCGGTGTACTGCCGGGACGAGCTCGTTTGATGCGCGTGTTACACGGACTCGGTGTACTGCCGGGACGAGCTCGTTCTACTCGTTACTATGAACAAATCAATCAGCTGTTCAAAACCTTTCGTTCAGTTTGTCTTTTTTCTACAGAACGGTTGCTTTTTGCGATTACAGGATCGTTACTCAGTTACCCTTTCCACGTAGCCCCGTTTACAAAACATTAATTATTCGACATTGCAATTATAATAATTACTTAATTAGGTACTACGAATAATTACAATACAATAGAAATACTAACTATCAGCAATTATTTATTAAAATTATAAGCGAATGAATCCATCATTTTCGGAACGGCATTTAGGAAACGTTAATCGGTTTTCATTTTAAGTAATGAAAGACACGCAAATTCCGAGTTAGATATTTAAGTATAAGTGTATACCTACTAAGTAAATGACGCTAAGTATAAGTTAAGTGAGGGCCACCAAGAAGCGCGATAGTATAACTATACCCATCCGACTCAACAAGTATACAACAATATGAGTGCAAAAGGATATAATGATAAGTAATATCGACGTTAACTGAAGGAATCCCCTGAAGATTCCATAGATAATCGACATTTTATTTTATCAATATCTTTCTGTCTTCTGGAACATCAGTAAGCGTTATTGTTCTACGTAATTAATCACAATATGAAACCTTAATTAACTAGCAAGTGTAGTTGCTAGGTACGACAGATAGGCTAGGCTTTCAACACCCCTTTCAATCGCTGTTGGTAGATAGGCTCATGTGATGCTAATCTGGTGATCGTCACTCACACAGTCGCATTATCAGTAACTGTTAGGTAAGCTGTGCCGCAGCGTCAGACACCGTAGAGCTTCAATTGCTTCTAGGATCTCCACGCACACAGGCGCACACTTCGCGTTCAGCATTCAGCTTTCAGCCGCAGTACTCGGGCAAGTATCGACCGGCCACGCCCCTTCCCCCGCCCACCGCCGCACACCCCCGCGCACCCCCGACTCACCCCGCGGAGATTTGTTAATGATAAATCGAAACGAACGATCTGCACGTATTTCTCGTGCATCCATGTTTCGGGTACTTTTAGAACCTATTGGTAGGTACTTTGCTATTGATTTTGATTCATAGTAGATATAGTATGATATTATTTTTATGTGCCCTATTCTTAGGTGCTTGGTCTAACTTGGTTTACTGTGCAGATGCGCGAGTGAAGCCGTGGGGGCAAGCTACTATGTTCTTACTAACTAGTTATCCACTAGATAATTTGTGCACAACTTAACTTTATTTAAGATCACAAGTTAACGTTTTGGAAAAAAGTTATGAATAGGTTACAATGTAAGCAAGATGGTCTAGAAGGCTATGTTCGTTCAAAACTAGGCCAAGAAGTATTTGACTCGTTCGCTAGTTTTCCTAAATGGCAACATGCCAATTTTGTTTCATAATATTATAATGTTGTCAACGTTTTATAGCTTCGCGCCTACTAATGATGTTCCGTAGTACAACATAGTTATGACATTTAGAAAATTTCAAACGCATGTAATGAAACTATTACTGAACAAATGCTATAACAAACTTCACAAATTCATATATAATAAATATCTTGACATTTCACCTGAATAATTATGATTTGTAATTGTGTAAATGACATTAATTTTATCTTTTTGTATAACCTAGTTATACCTACTAGTATAGTATTGTTGACAGATGCCCCACGCAGTACTGTAATGTAGGCATACATTACAAGTATTGTTGACAGATGCCCCACGCAGTACTGTAATGTAGGCATACATTACAAGTATTGTTGACAGATGCCCCACGCAGTACTGTAATGTAGGCATACATTACAAGTATTGTTGACAGATGCCCCACGCAGTACTGTAATGTAGGCATACATTACAAGTATTGTTGACAGATGCCCCACGCAGTACTGTAATGTAGGCATACATTACAAGTACTGCATACATCAGCTAGTATCAAAAGGGTAGGTTGGTAAAGGTACCGACATGCACATGCACAACACCAATACTTCACATGTTTCACACAGCTAAAACGATTCTGATTTTAATAAAAATATAATAATAATAATATTATTATATATAATAATATGATTATTTTAATAATAATATTTTAAATTTTTATTTTAAGGTAAGTTTGGATCTAGATTTGGTTTTGTAAATCGACTACTTAAGTAAAAAATAGGAAAGTACAGTTATTATCCATTTAGTAGGCTCGTCGGGACCAAGTGAGAAGTTGAAGAAGAGAGACGAAGTTACTTGAGTAATTTAGTTTTTGAATAGAACGCCATACAAACCGGTAGTTAAACGAGTACTTACTTCTCGCCTGCTCCCAGTGATCCAACGGCTGCTACCTGCAGCAGCTACTTGTACCTACCTGCTACTATATGTGGCCTCTTTTCACAGAAAGAAAAATGTGATTCTTGTGATTTACAGGGCCATTCTCTAAAGGTGAGTCTCACTGTATTCTAACAAAGAAAACTCATTTAAGTTCATTTTTGTTCATTTGGATAAGTTTCCTCTCGTTAAAAAAAGGAAAATTTAATTCGTGACAGCTACAGCTGTAATGATTTTTGATGTGCACATAATGAATGTATTACCTTCGAGCTTCCGTAGCGTACAGTGCATAATGGGCGGTAATGGAGATGAATGGTGGTTATAATCCCAGGGCGGGCGGCACGAGGCGGCGGCGGCGTTCATCTTCCATACAACTGTAGTGCTAATCCTCCTTAATCATTCAAATGATTAAGAAAAATGCTTTTACTGATATTTATTAAATTAGTATAGATTCTAAAACATTTTCCGAAATGCAAAGTGTATTTGATTTAAAACCCTCTCATCACTAGCGCTTTGTAAGTGGGTCATAGTTACCTACAAATGCGGGCGGAAAATATCATGTCGAAAAATACTATTAACCTAACTATTTTCTTTATTTCGATCATCTACGTCCGTAGAACGCACACGCCCACATACACAAATGCCCCCCACACACACAGTACACACATACGCATAGACATATGACATGCCAAACAATACACAAACATTTACATTACATATTTTTTACAATTAATATTAAAAATTATTTATAATTTTGATGTAAATTACTTAAAAGATGGCATCTCATTCTCAATTTTACTTATTTTGTCTTACCTTACAGTAGTGATGAAATGTAGAATACTTACACACGTACACGATTATCTTGTACACCTGGAAACTATTCGCAAAAATATCTCGTACGTAAATGATCACATCCGTTGTGCAACAATCTACTATATTATACTACACTTTCTCAGTAAGTCCCTTATTTATTTTTGAAAACGAGGAAGAAAGTACTATATTACAAATATGCGAGTAGAAAAAGTGATACATGACCAGTGGCCATGATCCTGTCCGTCCAGCCTGCTTCTAATTCCTTGAAGCATGGAGTGCGCACGCACAGGATGGACACTCCACGTTTCAAAAAATTAAAACAGTGTACGTGGCAGAAATGACAAGCCGTGGGTAACGAGGCGAGACGAGCCCGAGTAGGAGCCGCCGTGACCCGAGCGAGGGCTCAAATATAACCCTTTTATTATCCTTTTTGTATATTTTGGGGCTTGTAACGTTTTCGGATATTTTTTCTAACAGGCTCACAATACAGTGAATAGCATACTAAATATCTCAATCGTTTTCAAACTGCGAATGATACAAAACGATTTTAGTAAAGTTTTCATTTTCATCTAAGAAAGCGAAGTGTGCTTACAACTTTACAATGTAAAGTGTAATGAATGTTGTTAAGATCAATAACAGCCTAACGTAAAACAAACAGCTCTGCTAACAAGGTCCTCTGGCTCTCGAAGGGTAGGGTCACATTCAGATTCCAGCTGGGTAGATTCCCGATAGCACCCGCTACATTTCGCGATAAGACGGGGTGGAGGTAAGACCGCACTATGCAGTACAATACTGGTACTCATTCATCATCATCATCAGCTTATTCAGCCAGAGCATAAGTCCCTCCCTCTTTCGCCACTCTCTGTTTTGTTCCAATCTCGTCTAAGGGCTGTCGTAATTTTTTTTTGTATCGTTTTCTCTGCGGTTTTTCGGGGCACCGCTTACCATCACGTTGTTACCAACCTCTCGGAGACCTCCACCTGCTATCACCAAATCTACACGGTATAAAGCTAGTGACATGAGAGCATTCTCTGTATTATCATTATGATAGGTAACTGCTGCGATGCCTGCCTATAACAATAGAACAGCTTCCACATGAAAATAAATATTTGTGGACGTTTTTCACACACAGCGCCTCTAGCCCCAAACTAAGCAAGGCTTGTGGGATGGGCAATGGGAACCAGATAACTGATAGAATACATAAATAATTATATTTTTTGTAAATACATACATACATAGAAACACCCAGAAAAAAAAAACAAACATCCATGTACATCACACAAAATATTTTGTCCTCGGTGGGAATCGAACCCACAACCTACAGCTCAGAAGGCGGAAATCCTCCCACTGAGCCACAGGGCTAATCTAACTCAAGTCTCTCTCCCTCTCTCCTCTCTTCTCTATTTTAAATAACTCTTAATTTCTTCCGACACTCTTTTTCTTTAGAATACTTATTAAATAATCTCCAATCCCAAAAAATATATTTAATGTCGCAATGCCTCGCGCCGTAGGTACATAGTGCAGTGGTGCCCTAACTGCAGAGTATAAATCACGGACGACACCCGGACGTGTCGTAATCCCGTGTAATCCGGGCCGGGACGGGGCGACCTCGTTATGCCGATGCGACGCGGTTAGCTCGAGCAGCGGATTGACATGGATATTTGTAAAAGGAGGGTGATAACATGACAGTTGTTTTTTTATACTTGCCTAGCGACTTAAATGACCAACACAAGACTAATGTACTTAGTAAGTATACAAACAATAAAGTAACTTTACGGGTAAAAAATGTATTTTGCTAGACGCAGACTGAACTACATTTTATCGCAACGGATGCAAATTCAATTTTCGCTTGGGGACTAAATTTAAACATTGTTCTCATTTTAAATTATGTCTGTTGGCGCTATAATCTTGTCATAGCGAAATAAAAAGTCTGAAAGCCGACCTTCCGGTACTCTTAGAACATTACATCCGGACGGAGTCTCCTTGCTAAGCCTATCTCAAAGGCGTTATATTATTAGTTATATTATAGGCCAGCGTTTTGCATGTAAAAAAATGCTTATTTTATTGAGGGGTCGGAAACTGGTAATTCGCTTAACCGGTTAATGTCATTTTGCCCCGAACGGAATAGATTTTTTGTGAAACCCATTCATTAATTAAACATTAGATCTGAGTTTCAGTGCTTCAAATTTCGATTGTGGTGATTATTACTACCCTGAAATAATCTAAGCTTTATCCTGGATACGAAACCTGTAAATTCATTAAAAGCCTCCAGTCGTTGCGGAGTTGAGTGGTAATACATTACTAAACATCGGTGTCGCGATAATATGTTGATTATTCGTTGCTTATATATTGCAAAATCGAATTATCGTAAAATGTTTTGATTTAAATTGACTTTGCTTATATGGCTTTACGATCAATTTAATGAAATGATTGAAAATGGCGTGCATAGAAAGATCAGTTTCCAGATTAGTTTTGATTTTTTCTTCGGCGTCTTCAGTTCTCCGTTTGGAACTGTATATATTTATATTTATCGTGGAATGTTATAAAATACTCGTTTTTCTGTTGTTTTTCGTGGACTTGGATTCGTCTGCGGTCTTTTGTTTGTTTGTAAGTTTTAAAATTAAGTTATTATGTTTTAAACTTTAATATTAAGGACAAATAAATATTAAAAAAAAAAATAATAATAATATTTAGACAAAGCCCCTTTGCAGCTGCATTTAATTTTCGAGGCCCTTTTAAAGGCTTTAGTAATGCTGTAAAAACATTGTTTTGACGTAGGTATTAAACGATCTTGGTCGACGTTGACCTTTGCACTACAAAAAACAATTACTACTTAACTTGAAATCGTAGCACGAAATATTTATATTTTAGCCCAAAAGACAGTGTTGGTAAACTTGCACCTTCAAACCCACCCTTTTCCCCCTGAGGTATCTTAAAATCTGATTGTCAATGTCTGTGGTTTGGTTGTTAGCGCCAGTGTTATCGCCGGTATTGGAAATGCTATTGGTTGGTATGGTTTGCAATAAAATAAATTGTAGTTTTTGTGTAAAGGTTAAATATGGTATAATTAGACGAAGGATACCAGTCTCGGTGTTCACGGAGCTCACACGGTGCCAGTTCCCACGGGAGCAGGGGGAGGGGGGTCGGGGAGAGGGAAGAGGGAGCGTTACTATTAGTATTTATTTATATGGTAATGCAGGAGGGTAGCCCATACGAAGTGATGTGAATAAATTGAATAAGCACGTGTGTCAACCAAGTGGATGTCATATGCGTGAGTCATTTTTTTCATATACACTACAGTAAAGCCAAATAAGAAAGGATTTTGACGTATCGTCAAAATCGTGATCTATAATATAAATAAAGTGGATTTATCTAACTTGACATTTGCGCTACAAAATGAATACTTTACAGTAGACATGATCGAAGGAGAAGTATACCAATTTTTGTGTAAACGCCGCGTGAATGTTGATAAAATACCAACTTTAAATCCACCTAGAACTGTCAAAATCTGATGCTTTATTCGGCATCCAAATGCTCCACTGTTACATTCATCACAAGAGCGACGTTTAGAATATCAGAAAAGTAAAATAACTTGTAATTATGTAGAGTGTATTTTTCTAGCTACATGTAGTACAAGTGGAACGAACGTCTATTATGGAAATGAACACTTTGACGCAAGAAACCTATTGGGACTAAGTGTATGTCTCAAGGAAGCCATGGAACTAAAAAACAGACATATTCCACTCGTGACACACAGACCTCAGACGATAGATACGAGCATTCATCAAAAGATTATAAAACATGTACAAAGAAACGTGTATTAATTTGTAACGGGGTTTCCATTTGCTTGTGATGTTCCATGGTACAATCATCTCTTAGCAGCGGTTCTAGTGGGGACCGTGATATATAGAGCCACACAGTTGTTGGTCCTGAACAAGACTTAGTTTCGCATCTACCTTGTTTACTTGCATGTGTATAAGAAAATATTACCTTACATGACGTTCGCGTTTAAGAATAAATTGTACTTCATGGATAGCGATAGCGGTTTCACTTCTGTAAATATAATAGCAATTCGAAACTATAGAAACTAAAAAAAATGACATCCTATTACATCCAGTGTTCAGATGTGTTACCGCGAGTGGAAACGAAAACAGACCACAGCAGTCAAGTGTCAGTGGTATTTGTATTTTATTAGGCACTCATGGCACAGACTTGTATGACTGACTGATGACAATGACTTGTAGCACGCAGTAGGTATAAACAGTATAAATACGGTTTGTTACTAATTTTGCAAACAATATTTGATAAGGATTGCAAATGGAGTTGGATAGGTCACACTCTGCGTAGGAAACTGGATCACATCCCTAGACAAGCTCTGGATTGGAACCCGCAGGGCCAGCGCAGGTGTGGTCGTCCCAAGCTGCCCTGGCGGCGCTCTGTCGTCATAGAGGTGCAGAGCATCGCCGTCGGCATCACCATTAAATATTAAATACATATAAATTAATAAAAGAATAAGTAATTGTTAATAGTTTGATAGTAGAGTGCCATATAGACCGAGATACAACCGGCCCTATGAAAAGAGAAAGGCAAAAGTTACTTTAAAAAAAGTGGTTTAGAACCACACTTGGAACCCACGTTTTTGTTTGAATATTTATTTATTTATTTTATTTTAGTTGGATAACCAAACAGCCTTCATACAAATAAATTTAAACACTAGGATAATAAGAACACTCCGTGGCCCAACGGAGGCTATCGCTTATAGAACAAACATGGTGCTAGTGCAAAACTACCTAACTTAAAAAAAACATTGTGAATATAGTGAGTTAAAGGAGGTAGATACAATTGGCACTCGGTAATGATGAATGACATCCGCCGAGTTGCAGCCCGAGTGGTGGTCGACGCATGCGCGCCGCCATCGATCTATATTGTTCGTATTTATAGTGCATGCCATCGCGCGTACGACAACCGACGGTGCCAACTAACGGGAACATAGGGTTCAAGACTAAAGGTAGATCATTTTGATGAGGTTCCACAATTTTTTTCTGCGTGGGATGAGTGACGGCAAGAACTACGTCTCTCCTCCGGCTCCAAGTTGTCTAGGATTTTGAGAGGCTAGGTCAAATCTAATCTATTTGGTTCATAGAGCAACTCGGTCCGGCCCGAACGCCGGGTCAGCTGGAGGTCAGTGTTGCTGCATGATATGGTTAAAGATGGCAAACCCCGAGATGTAGAACAACAGCTAAAACCCATGATAAAAATACTACAATCATTAAAATTCAAATTGTGAGAAAACTGTAATAAGAACCTTACCTTACTTGCGCAAGTGCTCCAGACTCTTAATCAAGTCCGGGTAAGGATGTCCTAAGGCCTATGATGCTAATAGTGTTTTTTTTTGTAAACTAATTATGTGTTTTTTATTGCCAGATAATCATTTTCCTTAGAAATAACGAACACACTTAGTTATAAGCGAATTACTAAAGTGTCTAAAAACACAATTTGCATCGGACCCAAACTAGGCACAGCCTGTGTCTTGGGCAACCTGATGCCAGTTGCCAGTACCTGTTTTCACTGGGGTTTGTACACATTTACAACTTTATAAACTTAACTGTTATAATTATTAATTAATGTATGATAATTTCCAAATTTAGCGGATAAGCAATAAGTGTTGTTTTTTTTTTATCGAAACGTAGTAGCAGTAGTTTAGTGCGGGGGCTTCGGTAAAGAGCATGCATGCGCCCTAAAACTAATTGTAACAGATAATTATTTCGCTTCGAAGCAGTATACAATGAAATTAGCCTCTTAGTTTACTACAATTATTCATGACAATCATTTGGATATTATTCCATAAATATAAGAAGAAATGTATAAAAAAAAGCGGAAAACTGATCACAAAAATAGTATATAATCAAAATTATTATTAAAAGAAAAAATTAAAACATTACCCTTCTTATCTGTCAGGGCAGTCTGTTAAAAACGCCACCGTAGAATGTAGCCCAGCTACTCCGGACATAAAAAGGAACCCAACGACACCTTACTCTTCAAAATCTGTCGAGCCGCGTAGGCTACAGGGAGTTAACATAGGAACACAAAAACATACATACTTAAATTTACCCCACAAACATTACCCTGGTTCTTATATAGGCAGGCAAAAACAAAGCATTATATCAAGGGCTAAATTATAATACACACAGACAATACATACAATACAATTATAATACAGAGTTACATTCGAATTAATAATATTCGTTAGGAAGTTTTCAAAGCATTTTGGAACTCACGTTATCTTATGAGAATATTTAAGTACCTATTCAAAGGCGATACGACGTAGCTAGGCATTATAATAATAGAGCAGGGAGATAATAGGCTAGGTTATATTATACATAGTTAGTAGTATAGTTATTTTAGGTTATAAAATCCTGAATAAATTACATGTAACGGTGTGTGGGTTCAGGTCCACTATTCGGAGATATGAATAACTTGTTAAGAACATGTCGGGCCATGCTTAGTAGGGTTCCGTAAGCGCGTAGGGTGTTTGAAGTTTTTATCCGTTATTACAGCATAACTCAAAAAGTAGTTATCACATGTTGCCCAAAATAATTTTAAAAGAAAGTTTTTACTAAGATCTATCAACATGGAAGATTACAAGTTTTTGAGATGCATAGTTTAGAAATGGCGGTGGGGGGGACACATTGCAAGCAACTTTGTCGGCCCATATTTTGCAAGCAGTACGTTTGATAAAAAAATGGTATAGGAAACCTCAACATTAATATAAAATTATGTTTTTTTTAATTCTGTCAAAATTGTCACCTTACCTATTCAACGACACCCAACATGATGGGGTGAAGCGAAATTTTTTTTTTACCCCCCCTTTGCGTGTATGGGAGCTACCTTTATTTTACAAAAAAAAGTTTTCTTTTAATTTTTTTAAGCTTTAGTTCTATACTTAGACTATCGTAGTGCAAAATTTCATGCATGTAAGTTTATAACTTTAAAAGTTATAAGGCTGTAAAGGATTCAGACAGACAGACGGACGGACAGACAGACGGACATGACGAACTTATAAGGGTTCCTTGTAGTACTACGGAACCCTAAAAATTGATGTCGATTTCAAGATTGCCTCCGACCAATCGATGTATCTCGCATGCTAACCATCGTGAATATTTCGAAAGATAGCGTTAAGAATGCGAAATCTGGAAGATCGACACGTTGAATCTCAGCTTTTGAGAATAGAGGTCCTGGTTAGGTTATATAAACACGGCTTAAAATAGTAGATCTAGACTTAGTTAAGTAGAAACTACTTAGTCTGTTTCGAAAAGCGTAAAAAAAACGTGGGCAAAATAGGACTTCAAATAATAGTTTTGTTTGGTGCAATGTTTAATTTGAAACCAACAAAAAAATATATATGGAAAATTCGCTGATAATGGCATCCAAGGAATAACTTACAATTAAAACGTGGGGCATCTACATGATCTAAAGAATTCTATCCTTGGACGATGTTTGCTTAAAATTGTAGTGTATGGCGGTACCTACATTATAATCACGGTGATATGTGTAATAGAGGGCAGGTCGCGGCGGCCGACGACCTGCCCTTCCAAATACACCCGTGCTAACGATACCATTGTCTTACTTGTGATCGCTCCCTGGCCTGGTATTTCCTAAAGCAAATCTCTCCTCTTTGCAGAATAACATTTTAATCCAAGAGTTTAGAACGTAGTGTGATATTAAAGTTTAAAATTTACAAATCCCTTGAAGCTGTATGTTATGAATATTAATTCTAGATCGCTTGGAGAATGAACAACGTCGAAATTTAATACGAGTCTTGTAGAGTTTCGAATTCTGTCTTTATTTTTGACTAGGTTTGTGCTGTTTTTATAGATTTTTCAGTTGTGATCCATCATGACGAAAAATGAGAATAGATAGAAGCAAAACACGTTTTTTAGACTAAAGCAAATTAAAATAAATAGACTGACTGTCGAGACGAGATGCCGATCGGATTTATTGTAAAAATATACCATCTAGAATAGATCATTTTTCTATGTAAAAACCATTTGTAGGAAGTCTTCTTGATCTTTCTTTTGTCTTCCAAACCCAATTGCTGCTAAAATATATAACAAACTACCAGTACAGATAAAAGAGATAGAAGTTGAATTCAAATTTGCTAAAGCCCTAAAAGTTGTATTACTCGCGAAACCCTACTATACCCTAGACGTTTTTTTGACAGATAAGACTATTGTGGAATAGATTAACCCGCTCCGCACGATATTGCCATACGCAATCAGGGTCATTATGGTTACTTATTTAAAATATGCTAATTAAGATCTGCATGTAATTAACATAATATTTGCAATAATTTTATTGAGTATTGATCACGATTCATAAGTGTTTGTTGAAAAATTATTCCTGATGGTGCCTGATGTTACCCCCGAAATATAAAATAACAAAACATTATGCCAAAGATGACGTCATCGCGTACCTCTAAAAGTCTTAAGATGTAAAATATTTCCCAATTCTACAACCGAACTAAACCATAGCTAATTTAAACAGATTCTGAAGCATTTATTTGATAGTAATCCGTTCTACAAATTAATTGAATATATGTCAATGAAATTCACGGAATCCTCATTTTTATGTAATGAACAAACGTAGTAAGCAACATACCTACCTGTCACAATATTATCAAATTGTTTAAATTATTGATTAGTTTGTCTAATTTAACTCTTAACATAGTTTAATTTGTAAAAGTGACTTGCCAGTAATATTCAATGTTATTTATGGCCAATAAATATTTCTGATTTCTATTTTTTTTTAATTAAATAACGAATGCAAAAAAAGTATATATTTTTTTAAATTAGTTTCATTAGTTTTCCAGCATTTTGGGAACGATACCCACTGGTAGCGGTCTTTTGGATTAGTTGATTTTATTTAAACTATGTCTCTTTTATTTTGTGTATTATGTTATTTAATTAGTTACTTTTTATTAGCAAGAACTATTTATTGATTTATTTAGATGTATGAAAAATTAAAAATTATTATGTTAGTGGATATCAATATAATTAATTTCATGTGACATCTGTTAATATAGTATGTTATTCGTTTCGTAGAATTATCTATATTTTCAGAAAATAATATAAAAATTGCTAAAAAATATGACCAATACAGCCTCTAACGCTCACACGTGTTTTACTAAACAATTTTTTTATAACAAATTAAGTTTTTGTTGAGGAAATGGGCGAATGTCTGCAAGTTTTTTTTAAATTTACTATACCGCGATTTGTCAAGCTAGTAAGTAGTAGTAGTAGTAGTAGTCAAGATATTAACAGCGGAATTAATATATACAAAAATGTTTGTCTTGTAAAACATTGTTGCCCACACTACCGCACGCTTCCTTATTGTTCACAATTATGATAAAGCCTTTTGATAAGCGACCTAGGTACATAAAAGCTAATCATAGTCCCATATAGAGGCAGCCCTCGGCCGCTACTCGCCGCTATCGACCATCTCCTCTGCCCTTAGGGTCTATATTTAGACATTTCACCATCGACCGATACATATCTACGTGAAACTTTCAGCCGGGCTCGATTGGTTAACGAGCCGTGACGTCAGAGAGACCTCTCCACCAATGGGAGGATAGAGTTTTGCGCATGGCAACGGAGGCTCTCAGGCTGACTGACTATCCCGGCAGTCTGGGCGAGGTGTCCCAGGTGTGCCGAGCACTCCCGACACACAAAACAAAGGTCAATATTGCACTATTTTTAAAATAACTGCAGTTTTTGTTCTAATTTTAAATCTGTGCTTGTAGTGGTGTGTGGTTTTTCTATGTATTAGTAAAGCGTGTGGTTTGAGGGTAGGTCGACAATCGATATTATTAGATCGCGGAGTGGAAAGGGTTATATAATGTTACGTAAGTAGGTGTGCAGGGTCGCAGTGTGAGTTGGTCCCGGCACGCGGGCCGAAACAGGAATAGTATTTGGTTCGCTTTTGGTAAAGAAGGTGAAGTTTTACAATTTTTAGTATTGCTGGAGAAGCGTTGCGCTCACCATCAATCAATTGACCCGCTATTCTCGTAAATCGTTTAAAATAAATATTGGTATAATGTGGTTTCTATGTGTATTACTTTTTTATTTTTTTATTTACTAGTTTTGTTTAATTTTTCTATAAATTTATTGATCACAACTTTTATTCATTGATTTTATTATTTCGGATATTTTATTTATGACTATACAATCGATTGCTAATAGTAGCACTAACCTATAGAAAAGTGTCTGAATCCGCCGACCGTCGGCCGCAAGTGCTACGAGAGCGCTATGCCGTAGCTACATGCTATGTCGTAGCTGGGTGCTACGGAGCTACAATTACGATTCAATTTCACAACATTTTCTATGCTTTTAGTTATACGAATTATATTATTTTTACGCAAAGAATAAACGAATTTTCTCTCAAATTAAATATTAAATCCAATAGTATTGTTTCATCAATGACTAAATACTGCAGTTGCTTTGACTGCCATTATAAATTAAATAGTACAGAAATCCTCACTGTAGCATCGTAGCATGGATAGTGGAGTCCATAAGTGGGTCAATTATAGTGGGGATTTGAAGAATAAACCTACATCTCAAATACACCCTAAAATATGGGTTATTAAAACGGTAATAGCTTATCATTGCAAAGCGTAGATGCATGTTCAGAGTAGTACGTAAATACTTGCTGAATGAATGAATGGTATCGCGTCAGTCCGGGCAGCTTACATCGGTAAGCTACGTTAGCCATCACTACTAGCATTATAGTTCAATTCTACTTCTTTGAATATATATTTTCTTAATTTTGAAGTACTTTCCGTTCTTAGCACTATTATTTATGTAGCGCTCATGGCGCAGCTCGACCAGGCGTTACTCAGATCACCGATGTTAAGCTACGAACGACATGGTCAGTCTTCGGGTGACCGCGAGTGATGTTTACAACTGAGCGCTATCGGGTCGGATAACACGTCCAATTGTGTGTCCTGGTTTTTTGTCCTAACAACAACCGTTAAACCGCGCTTGAGGCCTTGGGCGGCTTTAAAACTGTGACGTCAGGGCTCGCCACTCGGCCTGTGTGAACTTACTAACTTTATTGAGGCTACGTTCCAAAATGGCGAAATTGTCTGTTTATAAATGTCAAAGATGATTATTTTATTTCATACTAGCTTCGCCTACGGCTGCACTCGCCATCATATATGATCTGTATATTTTTTAAGAATAAAAATGATGGTTACAGTATACGGAGAGTAAGATATCTCCATAACAAATTGCATTCAGATCCATTCAGCCGTTACGAAGTTACATTGGGATAAACTTACACACAAACTTTCACATTTATAGTAAGAAATTTAAATGTATGTGATTATAATAATAATTCATGATATATTTTATACAAATGCCACCTGCTTCGTTCGTTTTGATTGAAACAGATTACACAGCTAGAGAAAGGCCTCAGCCCAACAGTGGGCTAAAGAAGGCTGTGGATGATGACTTTCGTGATCACTGAGACTCTGCGGTGGGCGGTGGCGGAACAAAGTGAACACGACTAAGTGCCTGTTTCCTGAGAGTTTGGTTTGGTTGTCATGGTTGAGATCTTCGGAACACAATGTTCAAGATAAAAAAAATTGTTGATACTTCGTATTAATATAATATATATCATGTACTGTCACCCAGCTCGCAAATACAGATAAGCAAGAACATTGGAAGATAAACATCAACTGAATGTACTCTGTAATTTTATTCACGAGTTTCATTTGTGCCCGAGAGGGCGGAAGTCATAAACCGCGCGTGTTTCCGGCCGCAAGATGGCCGCCGGAAGCGGGGAGAGTGGCAACTTCCGCTGCCATATTTTCTTCGAGCACTCTCATAATATAAGATGTTGGGTTTAATATAGTTAAGGTTTGTTTGTACGTAATATGTAAATATTTAATTTTACACAATTACATGTAATGACATTTATATGGATATGTTAGTGTAACTCAATACAATGAAGCGTGTTAATGCGCCGTATTCTGGAAACGTGAGGGTAGTGGCGAAGAATACTATACCAAGTGGGGTTGATGAGTATTTGGATTATTTTTAAGGCTCAATTTCACCAAGATAGAATAAGTCATACTCCAGAGAAAACTAGCCGTTCGTTCGCTTTATTCGAGAGTAAATTACTACTCCGCCGATTTTCAAGAAGTTCATGTTATACCAGGGAGAAAAATCACTCAGTCAGTCAGACATCTGTTCTTTTTTGTTTTGAAAATCCTGACAGTGACGACTTTACGTTTTAAATTTTTTACTTAAAACCCTACTAAATGACATAGTACTTCTAACATAACAAGATGGACGTGCCCTATTTCATTTAGACACTTTTATAAATGTGTTTATTTTGTTAATTCGAATCGAACCAACGTCACAGAAAAACTACACGAGATTAAATTCATTTTGTTTTAATAAAACGGGAACACTCACGTTAAATTGAGTCGGTAATTCCGACTAAAGTTTCGATCACATTCGGTGACCTTTATCAAGGAATGCTCAGCGAGACACGCGCGTGACCTCGTCTTGCCTTGCACTGACGTGAGTATTCCCGTTTTATTAAAACAAAATGTATCAAAACCACGTCAGTTTTCATAGTAAGATTAAATTCACACTGTTATACAGTTGTGAAACGTATTTGAAGTTATCCAACAGTTATATTGAGAAATAAGCAATATTTGGTATAGTTATTCTCGAGAATTAGAATGTTTGGTGAAATTGGGCCTTAGTATATCTTATTTTATTTTCTAGATAGTAAGATTCGGATAAATATATTATATTAGGTATACGTTTTGGTTAATTAATAAAAACGTTTGTTATAAAAATACATTTATTTCATTCCTTCGAATATAAATTCGTGGTAATTGGTATTTCAAAGTGTCTTTTTCAATTGTTACAGACATCCATCGAAGGCGCACCATGGTCTGACACAGAACGCCACAATCAAACAAATACATATCAAATTATGCACTGATTAAGCTTAGATCTATAATATACACTACTCGTCTTATTATTTAAAAAATATATTAAAAGCTAAGTAAACTATTGAATCGCGTTGTCTGACGAAAAGAAAAAATATTACTGCCCGAACCGCGGCCGGAACAAATATACAAAGAAAACTAGGAAAAGTAAGGAACGGAGGTCGTAGTAAGGGCGGGTGTAGTGTTGTTGTGGGGGGTCGCCCCCGGGCTGGGCACGGTGGAGGCGGAAGCGGGCGCGCTGCTGGGGCGGCTGCAGGGCGCGCTGCGCGGGGGCGCCGCCGCCGCCTCGCCCGCTCGGGTCGCCAGCTCCATCCGCGGGTACCTCACGCATAAGGTCGGCTCCTTGCAGCTCAGGGACTCAGGTTAGTTTATACTTGTTATATCACACAAATATGGATTTTTCTCATTTGGTAATGTAGTTGTACACCGACATTATTTTTGTGTGCGTGAATTCAAGAGTCGCCAGTTTTGGCTGTATGTGGGTATTTAATCACTCGCTTTTCTGGAATTTGTCATTTAATTTAATTTGACAGACAATGGGAAGTGACAAGAATCGCACTAGGAATAAATCATCATCATTCGTATCATAAGATATTCCTCAAATACTCAGTGGTATGTAAGGACACCACCGGCTCATCCCAGGAAATAGTACCTACTAGGCAAGGTCAAGCTTTAGACCTTAATTGATTAATTCACAATCTACAATTGATAAGTAATTTTTAAATCAAGTATTTTTACAAGCATTTATTTACCTTGCAATGTTTGTATGTTTGTATGTATCTTCGGGTCAAATCTTGCAATTGAGTTTCAGACCAGTTCAATTCAGTTGAAATTTTGCATGCCTGTCAAGTTCCGATGACAATACAATATAATGAGGGAAGCTGATCTGATGATGTAGACGGAAGGTGGTAAACGGAACTCCTCAATAACAGTAGATTGATGGACTCATTTTGATCAGCGTACAGTACCAAAGCTTGTCAGGAAAAATACTTTTTTACACAAAAACTTAATTTGCAAAATGGATGCAAACCTGAAAATAAAAATTTTACATTCTAATTTACCAAACTCCCAGGGAATTTCTTCATTTTTGGTTTTTACTTCACAAAAAATGATTTTTAATGAAATACTTGAACCCAAATAACAAACGCAAATAAATCCAATTACAACAAAAAACAAAGCTCATGTAGAACAAGAGCACCAAAAAGGCGCTTTTCTTAAACAAACAACGTACCCCCTCACAGAAACCCTCTACAAACCTAACACAACAAATTAAACTTTATTCCGTTGTGATAGAGATTAAGCCGGCCGCAAATCAAGCCAGTTTCCGTTGGGTACAGCTAACGATGAGCAAATATTTGCTAGACAATGCCTTCATTGGATCAACAAGGGAGTGACGTCACACCACAAATAAAGGAGCACTCGCATTGTGTATTATTGTAAAGGAAAACGGTAAAAAATATTTGTTTAAATTAATTTGTATTCAATGAAAAGAATCGACGTCAATTTATTATTAGATTATAAATGTTACAATTACATATCACGGTTAAGTAGCACAAGGACATTTATTTTTGTCTTAAGGCCTAATTTCATCAAACTTTCTTATTATCGAACACAACTTTACTATACCAAGTATTACTTATCTCTCCATGTTTACTCTTGGATAACTTCTTTTACGTTTCACCACTTTTTAACATATTAAATTTAATCTCGTGTAGTTATGCTATGACGTATTTTCGATTCAAATGAAACACACGTGTAAAGCGTCTAAATTAAATTGATCACGTCCGTCTGTTTTTGTATAATCATCAAAAGGGCGAGACACTTATGAGGAATTATACTAGTGCTATATGTTCCATTCAGAAGTTTTACCTAATGTGTATCACTGGTGTTATTCTTTCTAGAAATAAATTATAATTATTGTCAATATAATTAACATTACCGATAGTACCTAAATATGCTTGCCTTTCTGAGAATTCGAGGTCCAAATGAATGATTACTATTTAAATGTCACTAGAGAGAGAATAATCAATGGTGAAACGTAAAAACTGTTTATGCTTGGAATAATGGCTAATTTACTCTGGATAAAGACTATATTTTTTTTTTTTTAATATTATATTCTAATTTAAGCCTATGTTTATTTATGCTAGTAAATATATTTTCATTTTCCTTTTTTTAATTTATTAAAATTACCAATTCGTTTTAAGGGTAATTTTCCCTACTGTTATGGGAAAAAAATAATTAAGTTTGTTTATTGAGACAAAAGCGACAGAATCAATTATATTTATCTCAAAAGTAAAACTTACGGTAAGACTCCCGTTTCTGTGTACCTGTCCGTCCGTATGTCACACCCACATTTGTAAGGAAAATTTAAAATATACATATAAATGGAAATTTAAAATAAATGCGGTAACTGGTACGTAGGTCAAGTATCGAACATGGAGTGTCCGATGTGTCACACAATATAGAGTTCACTATTTAACGCTTTGCCTTCAGCTGAGATTCGCGTCTCTCCGTCTGTAGAGGGTCTCTCTGCTAAGTTTGAAACAAGCCTACAAACTCACGCCCTTACACGATCGATCTCAAAACCATCCCTCGCCGCAGTTTACGTCTCCCTCTAATTGCATCAATTACGGAGTCGCGGGTTCGATTCCCGGTTCCTAACTCGAGTTACACTCGTTATGTCGTGCGGTTACACTTGCGGAAGTTAATTCCTTTGATGGCAACACTGGGTTAATGAGGTGAGGGGTTACAATTACGAAATTGTTACGACTTAATTGGAAGTTAATCGTGAAAAAAGAATACCATTTTAAAATCTCATTAACTTTATGCAGTTAAGTTAGCTTGCAGTCTTTAACTATTGTTTTTATTATTTGACACAAACCACTTGAATGGTCGAGGATGGCAACACATACCTAGCCTGCAACGGGAACTGTTAAAACGAACAAATAAAATAAAAATTGAAATATCAAGATAATTAGCACATAGACAGTGATATTTTTAATATAATTGTAACTTACTGGACTCTAGTTTATGAGATCCAGCCAAACAATTTTAGTCAAATGAAACGTTCTGGAAAAACCCCAAAAACAACATGGCACCCTAACATTTTGGCCTTTATGATGATTATTTATTTCTAACATAGCAACAGAACCTTGAGCGTATCCCGACATACACTTGACCGTTTTTTTTGTCTTAAAATCTTTTAATATGTAGTTAATTAGTAATATTATGTAGTACATTTATTTATAACACTTCAGTAAAATAAAACGTAAGTAAGCGTTTTGGTAGAACTTACTGTTAGCTTACTATTTGTTTTGGAAATTAATAAATAAAATACATTTGTTATGACGCGTTCGTAATTATAATAGCAGTAGTTTCTGTTGGTTAATATCGTTGGTAATAAGCCAGATGGTTTTATCGATACTAAATCGTAAAGCGTAGAATGATCGTGTTTCATCCAATATCAGTCAACAACTCATTTTCAGCGAAAGCTTTCCTCGACGACGCAATTACTTTGTCGTTTCATCTTTACGTCCATAAATCACGTTAATATACAAACTGAGACAAATTAGGCCTCTTTCACGAAATAATAATGTTTATAACATATATCTGTTTTTACAGACGCGGCAGCTCAGCAACATTATTCAGTTTTCAGGCCACAGGAACCCTTCTCACTGTAGTTGCTTTTACATGAATATTACTAATTATACATCTTGCTTTTCATCATCATCAACATCAGTCATAAGACGTCAACTGCTGCACATAGGCCTCCCCCTTAGAGCGCCACACCGACCGATAACGTGCCACTTGCATCCACCGACATCTTGCTTTTAAAATAAAGCAAAACCTCTCGCTGGTAGCTACCGGACATCACACACGAAGCCTCTCGCTGGTAGCTACCGGACATCACATTGTTCCATGACTTTTCACAATACCTTAATATAGTACCAAAAATACTTAAAGTTTGTATGGCAAATTTTGATCCTTGTATTTTTTTGGTGATAAGTCAGACTCCTAAGCTTCAACGTCGCTCCCGTGTTCTTTCTTTAAATGTTTTTGATTTTTATTCAGACGAAAAAAAACCCGACTTATAATAGTCATGGATCAAAAGTTGTTGAGTATGTTGTACGGAAGAAACCTGCGAAAACTTTTGCGTTACCACAAAAGCACATCGTATATAGTACAGGGTAACATAGGACATGTAAGGCCGGAAGTTGGCTGTACGAAGTGGGACCTGTTTAAAGAAAAACATGTAAACATACGTGCGCTCTCATAGTACCCACTCGATCGTAGGGAAATAGTTTGTGGAGTACTGTTGTAGATAAAACAGGAAATTGGATTCTCTCCACCCTTTAACTGTTTGAAACGAGTGAACAGACTTTTTCGATTGAATAGAGCGCTCACTGGAACGTGAAACGGAATTTCAGAAATAAACGACTGCTTAGTGTTCGAGAAATAGGAAACTAGAGAATTTTCTTTTAGTCGTAATAGATAATTGAATCGCTTGGGATTCGGGGGCATTTAGAAAACAAAGAGACATCTTCAAATATAAAATCCCGCAATGCCTGAAGGAGCAATCTATGGAAACATGGCCCCTCACTAAAAACTCTAGGCATCCGATTAGGTGTCCCAAATGAGGAAATTCAAAAGTTAGACCAATGCAGTCACCGAGTGGTATCCGTGAAACGGGAGACAAAATAGAGACAGACCACCAGCCCGCAAACGCCGTCGTAACCCGCCAAGCTTGCCGTAAACGGCAAAAGATGGCGTGAGCGAGAGGAGGCCTATATTCAGCAGTGTGTAGATACAGGCTGATTAGATAAATAGAAAGAGACTTGAAAAACAATTTAGATGAACATCTGCAAAACAGAGCATGATACTTGCGTTAAATTCTAGTGTTTTTGGGCGAAAGCTAGTTTCTATTGTAAATTTTATGATATTCATAAACTTCGAATTTGGAGATAGAGGGGTTGGTGCCTTTATTGGTGGAAAGTTAAAAATTAACGCATTTTCAAGCATTTTAAAATGTACGTTTTCCTTCTTTAGGTACGATAAATGTATCCAACTCAAAATAAAACAAAGTTGGACAAGCAACTACTCCCCCTCCCGGCAGGTGCCCGAGGGAGCGAGGGGTAAGTCGGGCCCCACCTATGAATATTTGATGTCCCTTCGGCCGCGGCTCGAGTCGCAACTCGTGTTATATGCAAATGGCACCTGACGACACGACGGCGACGTCGTGCCCTTGTCACATGAAATTTGCTATTTTCATTGTGATTTATTGAATAACATGTTTGCTGGCACTAGATCCTAATCATTTTGATAATACTTACTAACTTGACTCCAATATTATGTAATTTATTATACTTCAATAAAATACCTAATACTCCTTTTTGTTCATCTAATTAATTTTATTCAAAATAACTACTAAAAAAATAAACTAGTTGCACCCCGCGGCTTCACCCGCTATTCTACAGAAACCGAACATTATTCCGGGATAAAAAGTAAAATACAGTACAGTACAGAGTTGAACGGGAACTAACACACTTACATACTTACCTACATACATACTTTCGTACCGTTCGAAACGGTTGCCGCGGGCGACTCTGTAATACAAAATGTCGATCAATAAAATATTTACAAAATGTAGTGTTTTTGGTACACCAGAACCTTAAAAACCAGCATTTTTGTTACTAAGTACTATCATAGGTTTGTAGTACAACAAACAACCAACAGGTTTGTTGTTTGTTGTTAGGTGTCAGGAATACATGTATTCAGTTTTCTGAAATGTGGCAGATTATTATTTGATATTATGCTTTTGTGTGGTATTTGGCTCTTTATTCATTTGATTTTTGAAACTTATTTAAACATGTGACGTGGAGTTTTGGCAGGAACGTGAAGAAGTCATGTCGCGTCGTTGTATTATTTCCTAAACTTATGTTATTTCGAGTGTTAATGTGTAAAATTGGTGAATTTTTATCCATTAAGCGTTCGTGAACCTGCGCGAGTGTTGGTGAATAGTATATATTTGAAACGTGCTGTTTCCTTTGGTTGACTTAGACTCTGAAAGACTTGTTTTCATGGTGAAATATTTGACTACACTTGAAATATTATAATACTTGACACGGGCTAAATACACAACCTGTGGAGCCAATACATAAGAAGAAAAAAAACGTGTGACCTTAAATGAACTAGTTATTAAATAAGTAATATTGATTTCTTGCGCCAAGTTATACATCATGGTATCCCCGGCACAGGAGGTCCAATGGAACATGCTAGTAAGGAGCTCTGACTGTCTAGCGTTATTTTATTTATTTATTTAGTAACTATGTATCAGTCTCCTTCGACTAAGTATAGAATTCAAAATTCCTGATCTCGGAAACTTCTCAAACCAAACCACGCAATTAACAAACTTCCATTACAATACTTAATAAGCAAACCAATTTAAACTAGATTACAAACAATAATCCACTCGAGTGGAGCGAGTAACGATTGCGATTGTCATGTTTCCATTATCGATTCGTGACAAAGAGCGAGGCGCGTGGCCCCACTCGCTTTGACATCGAGTGACAAATGGGTCTCGCGAGGTACAACACTACTGACGTTTACCAGATTACGTAATAGTAACTACGTGTCGTAATTGGGGTGAGTTCGAGATGGAAGATAACATTTTGGATATAATTTTATTAGTTATGGTTATGATAGAGATTGTGGGGTGTGCTAATTTTATTTTGGTAGGCATTTTAAAGATTTCTTTACTAAGCAATTGTTTTGAGCTTCACATTAAATATTATTTAGTGGGTATCCCAGGCTTTTAATTATAATAATAAAAAGTCCGTAATAACACTCCCTGCAATAAAAACGCCGCTAACCATACATTTCATTACAAAGTATATTTAAAAGTTTTAATCTCATCTGCATCATTGCTGAGCCGTTAAATTTTGTTACAAGTCTACAAAACGTACTGCATCTGTATTCCCATCAAAACTGGTACGGTGCAATCAGCGCCCCCTACCGGCCATTTACCGCGCCCGTGACTAACCGCTTCCGTGCCGCACTTCGCCCACTCTCCCCACGTACGTGCGCTTTGTTTAGAAATGCGTTATTAGCCACGGTTTGAAAGTATAGCAGGATTTATACAATGTCTCGATTCAATATTAGGAGACAATAAAATTAGCTGTAGATATTATTGAAAACAATAATGAATAGCTATATGCGCAGTTTGAACTGCGTGGACAATCATACAGGGACTTATGCATATTTTCGAGATGCTTAATGTCACTCCGTTTTATCCCTTTAAAAACTCACGTCGATCTGTAATCATTTGCTGCGTGAACGAAGGTCAAACAAAACACAACATTTATGGATATTAGTAATACAGGGTTATAAGAAAGAGGTATGCTAAGCCGAAAGAGGCTCATGGTACTCATGATTGTGAACCACTTTTACTATGGGACCAACCCTGAAATCGAGAAAAAAAAATGTTCGATAAGTTTTGTCGAGTGTCATTGACATTTCTCTATGGAACAGCTGATTTTTTTCTCTAGATTTCAGGGTTGGTCCATAATAAAAGTTGTTCACAATCATGAGTACCGTAAGCCCCTTTCAGCTTAGTATACCCTTTCCTTATAACCCTGTACAGGGAGAGGATTGGCGATTTTAAAATCTACGGCGATCCTGACAGTAAAACAACGTGATATAAAATATCTCCGTAATAGATAAATATATTATCTCCATTTTGTTCACTTTTAATTATTTCATTAGGTTTAGCTGAAATCGTACTTAATTAAGCAGTTATCATGTAATTTATCGCGACACTAGATGAAACAAAAATATTTCTCATACAATTAACATTTATTTCGGTAGCAACGTTCCGACGAGCAAACTTAATCCCTGTTTTAATGAAGTTCGTTCGAATTCCCGCCCGTAGCCCGCTCCGGCCTACCCTCCCCCTGCGTACATTTATTAGTATTGTTGCCACATTTACTAAGTAACACCAGTGACTAAGTTACAGCTGCCAGTAAAATGGAAAGGCCACTTATTTCAAGTATTTAATTTCTTTTAACCCGTTGTAAATAACAATGTTTAAAATTAATTATTTATCTTGTCTCTGTCACTGATGCAGAATTTTTAACAACGAACCGAAATGTCAGTCATGTAACCAATTCGAAGATGAGTTTTTGACTCCAGGTTGCTCCGGGTTGTTAAACAAATTTGGTCTACGTACCTGAAGATCAATCTATATCTATAAGTGGTAACAAATACCGATGAATGAACTGTATTCTGTAACTGCACATGAGGTGAATCGAATAGAAACTTCTAAAGCCACACGAGATCAAGTACTGATGAACTACAATACTGTATTTATTGCCTTTGTTCACACGACAATGCTTGGATATGCCGCGACCGCAAGGGGAAGTCGGGGCAACACCGGCGTCGTTCGCAAGGGGATGCTTTCTGTTAAATCGCTACTAAACTCGCTAAATATTGTTGTGAAATTTTGATAAATCGCTTCTTTAGATACTAGAAGACCAGGAGTATTTTATACAGAAAAACGTAAAATGTTTGCCTAGTTGTATGTATTCATGATACTGTTGCTATTAGGTAGATACAATTATACTATTACCTACTTAGTATAATTCAGTAAAAATATAAAACGTGAATAATGTGCAGGTACCTACTTACAATATTTTAATGTCGTAGTAACAGAATGTAAAAAATATTGCTCTCCAATTTCTATTTTAGAAAAAACAAAAATTATCTACATATTAAAATTTCAATGTCTTTTCGTAAAAAAATAATAATATCGTAGCAAGAAAATCTAGCTGACGTGTCTGAAGAATGATTTTAAAAACTATGCTGTTACTACTGCCCCAAATGCAACTGCAGTCCATCAAAAACCTATAAATAAACCATTCTACACAGTGTGAGGCGAGACTGGTAATGATGCGTGTAACTGCACACGCGACATAATAATGCAAAATGGTTCCAATAATGTCCGCAAGATGGCGCGTCATACATTTGTCTTAATACGCCGAAGGCGACTGCTTTTCTGGATTAGAAAAAATGTCGTATGTAGAGAAATTTTGTGGTCATTATTTGATTATCATAGTATAAAGTTCAAATTAAAAATTAAAAAAATAAAATAAAATTAAAATAAGTGATTTTTCGATTTGCTATACTATAAAATATACGTAACCAAACGAAAAAGTTAAAAAAAAAACTGCTAAAGTCATGGCTTTCAACAGAAAAACACCGCTTTATGGTTTCGTACACAAGGAACCCTTATAAAATTGTCATCTCCGTCTGTTTATCCGTCTGAATCCTTTACAGTTCCAGTACAGATCTCAGGTTTTTTTTTGTGTAATAATGGTAGTTCCCCTACATGTGGAGGGATAAAATAAACTCGGTACCCTTTCATGAGGAGTGTCGTTTTATATGTCTTTTAATTTTAATGCTAACAATTTTGACGGAATAAAACAATTAATTTTATAATAAGGTGTCATACGACATGTAAAGAGGGAATAAGAAAAATCGCTGGTCCCCCACTTGTGGGGTCTCATTGATCATTCAGTAAGTCTTTTAAAATGAAGATAAGTTTTCCTACACAATTTTTTTATCATGTTTATGTACCGCTTGCGAAATATGGGCCGTCACTAACAAAGTAGCTTGAAATGTGCCCCCTTGCCATTTCTAAACTATGCATCTCAGAACTCTGAACTATGCATCTTCCAAAATGATAAATCTTAGTTAAAACTTTTTTTTAAATTATTTCTGGCAACATGCGATAATATTTCTTTTAAATAAGTGGAAAAACCTGTTAAATAATTGAAACGTCCTACGAGTCTCCGGAACCCTAGTAAGCATGGCCCCACATCCTCTTGACAATTCATTATTATATGCTTCATATTATATCAAATCTTTATGAAATGTCGAAGTCCAACAACTAAGAAGGTATTGTCAAATTTCCGTCGGCCTTATCTCGTGCTAAATTAGTTGGAACGTGTCAGTAATGTGCAGGCCGGAGGGCTGAGCTGAGGGCAATGATTTGTGGCGATGGCGATACCGGCTAATGTCGGCTCGGTGCGCGAACCACGGGACGGGGAAAATTGGACGCTGATAACATCGAACGCGAGATCGTTTCGCATCTCCTAGCATCTTTTTCACATCACATTGTGTAAAAACAAAGTTTTGCTGATAAAAGTACTTCATGGTTTGAATTAGTTTATAACTAAAATTTTATGAAGCAGAACTATTAAAAATATAAAACAAAAACACAAACGCCAATCCCAATAACCGTTGTCAAAAACGAGAAACTAAACAAAATGTAATCTAATCAAACCCTTCGATCCATTATTCGCTTCTACGCTACTGACATTTCAATCCCCTTCAAGAAAAATGTGAGACATTTCCGCGCGCTATTTCCACCGACAATAATAACAATAATAATTCAAGTGTTCGTGAAAAATCGTGCGTGTTCGGGTGATTTCGGTAAATGGTTTATTGGCCGCCCGCGGACGCGTATCTCGTTATGGGATTTGACTCGAAGATTTACGTCGTCAATTCACGAGAGCGATATGAATACTGAATGTCTGTAGAATCGTGAAAGTTTATTTGAAAAGCCAGTTCGTACTTTTAAAAGTATCTGCTTTCGTTATTAATGTTATGGCTTAAAATTTTGACAAGTTCTGTGATGAAACTCGAATAAAATTAATTTTGCAGCGAGTTTGCAGCCGAGAAGTTTTAAAATACGAACAAATTTCAGAAATAAAGAAGAGCTCATACAATAATATGATATTGAACGATTTTTTTTAAATAAAATTTTATGAATTGTCCAAGTTAATATTTCTATTCTGCGACCCTTTTGTTAATTCATGGATTTTAAAAGCAACCCCCTGTGCATGAATAGCAATAATCCTGTGTCTCTATGACCAACACAGAGCTCATCCCGGCCGCGTGTCGTTTCACACCGCAATCATTACTTACAACAAACTACACATCTCTGAAACACTACCCGGGTTCTGCCACATCCTATTTACACGACAAATTTAACGATGCTTTCCGCAACGGCTCTATTCTCTTAACAATACAGAGTGCTTTACATTGAAACGAATAGAATTTTGTGCAATTTTTCCTGGTTGTAAGAGGGATGGCTTCATTTGCTCCAGGCTCCCCTCGGCGTTGGCGGCAATTACGGCGTCTTGTTCCGTGGCTCGTGCAAATTTAATGACTCGCAGGTACTTGAATGTATGGCTTTATTTTAGTTCCGTTTTATTTTGGTTCGTGAACAAGCCCGTTACAAAAAGAACTGAATTTAGTATAAAATAGCTGTAATTTTTTTGTAAAAAATATGACTCAAAACCAGTACATTAAAAAGCTTTGCAGCTCTGGGCGGTGAAGGGTTGTATGGTAACAAACTATTCTGGAACTCTTATTTCAGTATCTCAAACCACGAATGTTATGTTTTTCTACCATTCTATATAACGCGTTTGTCAACACGCATATTAGCTAAAAGAAAAATAAACTTCTTCAACATTTACATTAAAAAAAGCATTTCTTTATGTTCACAATAAGGCTGGATTTTTATATACAGCTTTCTAGCTTTTAAGAAACTCTATCGGAACATTAGATATTCCAAGCGGTGATAGCCCTGCGGCATCCACAAAGCTTTTAGAGCGCACTGTCGGCCAGCGACAAAGCTTTCCTAAAGCTAGGGTTGGTCTCAGCCTAAACCCATGAAACAAAACAACTCGGAGGGCTAACATTTGTTTGGTAAACTAATATTGCTGGCTTGGGTCTGACTGAATTTAAAATGAAGTGGTACTTACGTAGCAAAATTAGTAAGACCACACGGCTTCTGCTTTTTTTGTCATTAATTAAGTAACTAATATGTGTTTTGGCTGTTTTGTTTTGTGTTGAAAACAACATAAATAAATAATAATGAATTAATTTATAATAATAAAGTTAAAAAAAAATACAAAAATCTCGTTCTACAACTATTTTGAACATATTTCTCGTGTATTATTCTCAACTATTCTCGTGTAGCAACTACACAGTGACCCGGGCCAACGCGATTACGGCTGAGCTACGCAAACTTTCTCGAACATGACGCTTTGCCCCACTCTCCTCTCCCTGGAGACCGGGATAATACAGTTTTGCCGCTTTCCCGTCCAAAATGGGAAACTGGAAAAGTCGCGCCGCCATTTTTGTATTCGACTTTTAAATCCATCTTTGGGGACGTTTAAACGTGTTTCGGAAAATAAATCATGTTTTATTGGAAATGAAGAGCCGTTTCAATGAATATTGACATGAATAGGCTCGATTTGATAAAGTTTAACTTTTGACTTTATAAAAATGCATTAACTTTGAAATGCACCCAGTCATAATCATAGCTTCAACTTATATATTTAACTTAGTAGGCAGGATGCGATCGATGACTTAATGACTTAATTTGTGAACCTATAATTAATGTAGAAAATTGACTCAGCTATGGTTCAAAAACAAATCGCGACGTGCATTGGGAGCGTGCAACACGCTATTATACTCCCTAATCATAGGTTACTTTACAGAATAAAAATATACACAAAACTACACGTCTATATCAGTAGATACAGGTAACTCAATATTTTAACGATCTTTCAATATCAAAATATCGTCCGCCCTCCACCCTCTTGCAGTGTCGATTTTAGATCTATAAATCTAGAAGTGATTCGTCAAGTAATCAAGCTAAGCATAAGCGTACAGCTCGCTACTTGTACCACAAATAAGTACCAGTTACATTGTACCGTCGAGTGTAGTGTAGTATACGAGCAGGTCGAGGCGGCGATAGGGCACGCCGCGGCCGGCCCCAGGCGCAGCACGGAGAAGGGCGGCTAGAGGGTGCTCGAGCCTCGTTGACCTCGCGCCACGCACGGCTATTGTTTTCATTGTGTTTTATGGCCGGGTGTCTTGATGGTGGATGTAGATATTGTGGCGGAAATAGGGTTTTTTCCTTTCCCTTAATTCTGTCGGAGTTCAAAAGTATCTAAATCTACTTTTTGGGTTTTAAACGAATAACCGGCACAAAAGTAGGTATATCAAACAGTAGACGCAATCAAAATACAAGAAATCAAAATTGCTAGGAAGCAATAAATTCTTGCTTACTTTAAAATGTACTGAAAACATTACAGTACAATCCCACCACAGAAGGGCATCGAGCGCTACCGTGCTGCATGTGACGGCCGATCACGGTTCAAAAGCACCGCGGGACTCCGCTGCCCTTTGTGATGTGAAATGATGAACCATTGCCGATTGAACGCTACGGGGAAATCTCTATAACATGTTAATTTCTGTCACTCGCAGATTTAAAGTGGTAAAACAAAATGTGGAATGAGTTTCAGTCTTATAACTTACGTAAACTTTGACATTTGAAATAATCTCTCAGCAATATGCCAGTTGTGAGCTAAACCTACCTCTCTACGACTTTATTCAGGGAGTGCGAGACCGAGCGACGCGACGCAGTCGGCTGCGACACTCGCCACAACCACTCTACCCCCAACATAGCAAACACTTTTTCAATAGCAAGATGTATGAAAAATTTACCTCTAGCGGGCGTAAAGGAACTACATTTTACCACTATTTTATCATTTGAATGTTTAAAAAGAAATATGAGAAAGAACATCGTTTTTACTAAAATGAGACAACTGTTTTCCTAACAAAACTCTACGAACTCTTGAACACTTTAAAACACCGCTCGATATAACAATGATAACTACCCTACCATATACGGCTGATTTATCAAACAACATTAAGATAAGAATGTCGTCATCAAATATAAACCGTATATAAATTATTTATCTACAAAAGAAATAATTTAAATCGGCTACTAAATTAAAGCGTATAAAGTTTTTGGTGGGGATTAAGAGGGTATACTCCGTCTCATTCCACAAAGCTCGCGTTAATAAAGAATTTGTACGGCAATGTGACTTCATAATCATCAATAGACAATAGTTTATTTGTAGCAAAAAACATGGAAAAATTAATTATAAAGTGAAAAATGAACAAAAAATACATAGGGTTTTTTGCCACAAGCCAGCCCCAACTCAGCAAGATGCTGGTTGTAGCCAACCAGCGCTGGTCTTCCGTTGGGACCGGCAGGTGACGTCAAGCACGAGAACAAAAAACTAAATAAACACCCGCATCCTCAGTCTACCCGTGAACATGGCGCATGCGACTGTGCCAAAATATCGGGAACTCAACAAAAATAAAAATAGTGGTATATATCCCATGAGTACTAATAGTAATGTAGTAAACCACCACGAAAGTCTAAAACAGTGTTTAAAACAATACAAAAAATTACTTATAAATTATTATAATTATTATTTGCGCACATTTAAGTGCTTAAATAACTTTTAAAATTATGAACAGAGCTTAATATTCCCTTCGTTGATTGGCTTTTTTATGGTCAGGTTTTGTTTGGTTATGTCCACAAAAATGTCCACAACAAATCAAAATATCATTGATAAAAGGCACGGACTCCGGAGTCCGTAGAGCAAACACTGGATAAAAAAAAAACATCTTTCTGTCTTTTCCAATTTATGACACAAACAGATTTAGCAGAAAGCTAAAATTAACAACATCAAATAAACGAGCGCCCCTTTTAAAATGCAGAATGAACCCGCTTTCACCGGGCGTCCCCGGGGACACCTCCCTCTTCTATAAACAACCTTCTTACCTGCCTATATAGATCCATTACGACTTATCTTTAGACCTTTCTATCAGTAAACTTGTCTGTAGAATAGCTTATCTGTAGGGATAAGTGAGGGAGGCAGGTAAGCTATTCTAGTAATTTTAGTACAATAATATCCATGTATAATTGAGTGCGTCGTCTAACCGAAACGCAGTATATTTTTTTATATTGAAATAAAAAGTCCAAAGGGCTCGTGCTTACCTCGGCCAGAGAATTAGCATTGCTATTCAACGAGGTAACGTCGCCAGCCTTTTGGGTACCTGCCCGCGCGAGCTCTGTTTTTTTAAATCTATAATTAATTTATAATAATTTTGTTTGTAATTTTAGCTCTTTTATTTAAGTTTAGATTGTATTTAGAATAGTGTTAGTGTAAAGTGTTTGTGTTTCTTTATGTTTCTACCGTGTGAAGTATAAGGACACAGTGTGTAATACGAGTAATCGAGTACTTTTCTAGAACTTAAAGGCAGATTGAACTGTCCGGAGCCCCGGGATAGATGGAGTGGTCAAATGGATTCCAGGTATAGTTTCTTGTTGATATATTGGATTATAAACTCGCTTTGAACAAGTTTCAATGAGGTACAGGTGGATATCTTTTACATACGAATTCGTTTGAAGATTAAGTCTTGTTTGAATGAATGTACGATGTTAGAGTCACATGAATAAGTATCGTACTTATTTATGTGACTTTAACATTAGCCCCCATTAACCCACTGCTGGGCATATGTCTCTCTCATGATACGCTATAACTGCCTCAACTTTAGTTTTTCGTCAAGAAAGTTAATATTAGTATAATAAGTACACCTATATAACATTTTGTTTACTTACTAAACATAATTTCTAAAATGCAACGCTACACATATAGCTTGAACTTATAAAGAGCAAAACAACATCCAACATTAATAACAATCCAATATCACCTGTACCTTCGCTAGTGGGGTCGCGGGGCTCCATAGAAATCGCAATTTCATTCCGATTTCATGCGTCTGTTTACCTTCAATATAATCCAGTTAGGGTACCTTTACCCTCGCCCACGGCGCCCGGCGCCCGGAGGGGCGGGGGCAGGGGGCAAGGGGCAAAGTAATTACATATTTCTATCACGAAAACCTTTTCATCTTTTAAAGTGTTGGAAAATTGTTAGGTAAACATTTCCACGTGATTGAAGCTTTTTTTCCGAAAATCAAGTTTGCTGAGAGAGTTTTTCGGCCTCTATTTGCAAACTTTACGATGTACAATTAAAAACCGAAAACATCTAGAAGTTTATAAATTATGATCGATTTCATTTGATTGCTTGTATGAAATCAACAATCTCTTTCCTTAAAAATTTATAAATTTGTTAGGTAAACGATATCTAAGACGTATACTCATCACATTGAACAACAATAGTTAAAGACGTTGTGTATTTTAGGTAAAAAACAACCAAATTCAATATTTTATACTTAGCCAACAAAAACTTTTCCCCACTGCAGTGGAATCTTACACAACACAGCGGCAATCCCGCATCGATCCTCGTCCACTGCGCCGCGTGCGAGCCGCGTGACGCGTACGGCCAAGCACGGCACGCGATGGGTATGACCGCATTCGGAAAGCCATGTTCACCTTCGCGCTAGCGTGGTGCGGAGCAGTTAGCTAAAGAGTGAGTGCTGAGTGCCTGTTTGGTTCGAATAGATCTCTTGTTAGAAACATTTTGGCTGTTTTTTTGGCTGTTATTATAGTATTAATACAGCATAAAGTACCAGTTAGGTTTCAGTAATAAGATCCAAAAAGCAGTAAGTTTGTATGTTTGTTTGCCAGGGACCCTATTCCTGTGCGCTCGAGATTATCTCGGTCACTGTCTCTCTAATTTAGAATTTTATGGGAGTGAGAGTGACCGAGATAAAATGTCATTTCTCCGAATAGGGTCCCTGTTCCCATGAGATCTCATATATATAGATACGTAGCCTAATCGGCATCACAGATTTTAAAGTGCGAGGTGCGAGGCTAGCTTAGTCGTTATACGCATGATACTATGCAACATTTGGCTGTCTGGGTCGTTTAAAAAAAAATAGACATCATCATCACCATCAGCCCCAAGAAGTCCAATGCTACACAAAGACCTCGCCCTTAAAACGCCACACTTAACGAAAATTTGCCATTTGCATCCAGCGGCTGCCCGTGACTTTCACAATGTCTTCAGTCCACCTAACCTGGTGAGAGGCCTGCCTACGCTCCGTCTTCCGGTACCTGGTCGCCTCTCAGAAACCGATCATCGGTTCGAGCTATGTGGCCTGCTCATTGCCACTTCAGTTTGCACCTTGAAAGCTGCGTCGGTGACTTTGGTTCTTCGACGAATATCCTCGTTCCGGATTTTATCGCGCAAAGAAACTACGAGTATAGCTTTTTCCATTGCCCGCTGTGCGACTCTGAGTTTCTTCAAGAAGCCAGCAGTTAGAACCACGATATGTTAGGAATATTTATACTTACTTCTTTCATCATTAAATTTAGTATTACAAAACGGACACACGCACATGACACCTCTAAATACAAAAATAAAAGCGTTAAAAGTCCCATTTCCTGCAATAAAACGTTTCGTGAGCTCATGTTTCCCCATGTACCTCGTACAAGCATCTGTGTACCTATAGTAACTGTTATTCGGCTAGGACAAGGGAGTATGTAGTAAGTATTATTTGTCTGTGACTCGGACAGGGGATGGGCGGTCGTGGTCATTCGCGCAGTTTCGATGTTTCAAACTAAAAGTACTTTATGGTGATGGAAATACTATTACAGTTTTACTTGGCCGTTCGTTTTTGGCTTCGTTTCGTTGTTCTTAGTGGGACCTTGTTTGATTGTTCATGGTCAGGTTATTAACTTCGAAAGTGCGGAACATAAAAAATCCCCAATTTAGATTTTTTATTTTAGTAAATATGACAGCAACCTAAGATAACTTTGCTCTAGAAAAAACGCGTACGTTTTTCTTCTGTAATGAGGGTTTCGTGCTTCCATAATCTGTGACTGTGAATCGCCGTTTACTGTTTTTTTTCTGTGTTATAATTATCTACAAAAATTTCAAACTCGTAGCTAGTTCGTCCATTTAGTTTAGTCCGCAGCGCCACACCTTGAGATGTACCATGTTAAATATCTTATACTCAGTAATGTCACTGGACACATTGCCCTTCAGTTCAGAACACTTAACGTTTATAACACTACTGCTCGGCAGTTGAATAGCTGGCAAACGTGTGCTACACACAAAACTACATCATGATTCTTCTTCTAGTCCGTGCATAATTATAATTATTCTTGTTCATACATATGTTGTTTATGTAGTATGCAAGCCCTGAGCTAGTTTTTGTTAACGGCCCTTCGTTCTTGTACCATTTCACTGAAACACGAGAGAATTAGGGCTGGAGGCTGATGCCGGTTTCGAGTTACTGCTCGATACGGGGGATGGTTGGGACGGCTGCGTAATGGTTCTTGTTATAATTAAACTATTACAGGCCAGTGTTTCAGGTTAAATTATATGATACTACTAATACAACCGAACAATATACTTATTGATCGAGTACCTATTATTGTCCGAAGCGAACGAAAGGTCTCAGTTGCTCTCATCTGTCTGTATGTTTGTACTCGCGTACATGTCGTATTTTTCAACCAATCTTGACGAAAATTGGTATACAGGTTCTACGTTTTTAGTTTTCTGACTTTTTTGTTTGGTCGGGTATTTCCTCAAATAAGGGAGCAATTTGCTGCGGCACATTATTTACCCTATGTCCGTCTCAGACCCTTAAGTTATATATATGCAAAAAATCAGGTCGATACGTTCAGCCGTTTAGCCGTGTTAACGCGACAAACACTCAGAGAGACAGAGGGACAAATGGCAGAGTTACTTTCGCATTTAAATATTAGTTAGGATGTATGAATGAATAATGTTGAGTTACGAAAAACCTATTTATGTTAATCTGCAGTACTATATGTATTGAAAAGTGTATTTTTTTGAGGCAGACGTTGTTTAGACGTCATGCGTTGCACGGAACGATGTCTTAGAAAGTACTGCTTTAGTGTTTACACATATTGTAAATCCATAAGTCCTTCTTATTGAGAAACACAGGAAGAGTAGTAAATCCCATTAGTTCCATCGAATTGTGATGTCATGAAGGCTTCATGGTATAATACTCTTTTCCATTTAGGACGACAATTTGTATTACTCAATCAAGCTATAACAGTGAACAAACTAAAAAAATAACTAATTATTTACCAAAACAAAACTATTTAAACATTAAGCTAATATAAGAATTAAATATTTATTTCCAAAAGTTTCAACACTATCACAGATTTCAAAAGTCACAAGAAAGTAACAGTGCTGCCAGCCGCGTGCCTCATTACCCCGACGCCGCTGTCCATTACAAAGCTTGCCTTCAACGACGACACTTTACGCAGTTTTTTTCCCTTTTCCCCGGTTCATTGAAATTCAACGCGCTTACTTCGCTTGTTCAACTTCCTACAGGATTTTCCGCTCTTTTCCTTGCCCTCGTTAGGGAGTATAAAAGAATCGCTCGGGCTTCATAAGATTGAAGAGGGTCTGATATGCCAAGTATCTACTCTTACCTGGAGACTTGTATAATTGGGCAGTAATTTGGGATATTATAATTATATTTCCAGCTATATTACAAGAAACTTTGTAGTAGGTACCTGATTCAGTAAAGATTAATGTGATACATTTAAAAAATATTATGAAGTACAAAAAAAGAGAAGCCGCCACATTTAATTTTGGCTAAGTAGAGTCTCACAAAATGGCTACAAGAAAGACTTCAGCTGCAAAGATCGAGTTACGGATCGGATGAAACGCGCTGATTTAGGCGTCCTTTTGACGAGCCTCAGTTCGTAATGACGTTGGCTTCTACTCGCCCCGGACGAGACAAATTGGATTTCGGTTAAACAAGTCGTTAGCATTACTCTCCTCGAAAAACATTTTCTTCGGCAAATTTAATATATTAGACGATTTTATAGATCTGAAGGTCTCACTTTTTTGTGATCCTTATTCGCGTATTTGATGACAAGTTGAAAGTAAACATTGCAAATAAGGAATTTCCTATATACCTAATTATTGAAACGAGTCGTGTTTTATTATACCTTATTTGTGCTGTGTTCAAAAGGACTCTGAATCGTCTTTGGAACTGGAAGATCTCATTAAAATCCAACCTTATTCGGGACTGAGGAACCTTGTCAACCAACAGAAACAAAGATCGACTCAAAATCCTTTTGAAACTAATCTCCCCATCGCTCTTGCGACTATTGTTAATATCTCCATCAGGAAATGATAATACAATGATCATTTCTGTTTGTTGTCAGGTTCCGAAGTCTTATTCGAGGGTCACGGCGAGGGACGACGCGTATCAAATGAATGAGAGAGAAAATATCGAAAAAATCGCCCTCTAAAATGGTTACAGAAATCTTTGGGAGATAGAATAATTTATTGACGAGTACAAAAAACAAAAAACAATAATGGCGGAGGGACCACAGACAATATGGCAGAAGGTCGACAGCTCCACTATCCCCGTGGTAAACCTCGAGGTGAAGGAGGTGAGGGAGATACTGTGGGAGAAGATAAAGGAGCCCACGTCACAAAGAAAGATCATCCTGGTGATTGTATCTATAGCTTTACTGCTGGACAACATGCTGTACATGGTAATCGTGCCCATTATCCCGGACTACCTGCGGTACATCGGCGCCTGGGGCGAGGAAGGCTACGATCACGTCGTGACTCTCGCTCCGTACAAGGAAGGCAATAAGACCATCACACCGACACAGATCATTCCTGGAACACACGAGGGGCAGGACTCCGCAACTGGACTTCTCTTCGCGTCGAAAGCCATCGTTCAGCTGATGATTAATCCTTTCTCGGGTGCCTTAATCGACCGTATCGGGTACGACGTGCCAATGATGTTTGGACTGATAATAATGTTCCTCTCCACCTCTATATTCGCGTGCAGTCGGAGTTATGGCATGCTGTTCTTTGCCAGGAGTCTACAGGGTGTAGGATCTGCCTTTGCTGACACTGCAGGGCTAGCCATGATTGCGGACAGGTTTACTGAAGAGAACGAGAGATCTAAAGCTCTCGGCATTGCACTCGCTTTCATTAGCTTTGGATGTCTAGTGGCTCCGCCGTTTGGAGGCGCCCTTTACCAATTTGCCGGAAAGGAAGTACCTTTCTTAATCCTTGCCTTAATATCATTGTTGGACGGCTTTATGTTACTCCTCGTAATGAAACCGTTAAAAACTCAAATCAAGGAAGCGAACCAGCCCAAGGTAGCCGGCACGCCGATATGGAAACTACTCATGGATCCGTATATCGCCGTCTGCGCTGGAGCTCTGATGATGTCCAACGTAGCTTTGGCTTTCCTCGAACCTACGATTTCGTTATGGATGGAAGATAATTTGACAAAAGATAACTGGAAGATCGGCATGATTTGGCTGCCGGCTTTCTTTCCTCATGTACTCGGGGTGATTATAACCGTCAAGATGGCAAGGAAGTACCCGCAGCATCAGTGGCTGATGGCGGCAGGTGGGCTTGCACTGGAGGGCTTGTGCTGCTTCATAATACCGTTTGCTACTTCTTACAAAATGTTGATGATACCTATCTGTGGGATCTGCTTCGGTATTGCGCTGATAGACACTGCTTTGCTGCCAACACTTGGATATCTCGTGGACGTGCGATACGTATCCGTATACGGTAGCATCTACGCCATTGCGGACATATCGTATTCGTTCGCTTACGCCGTGGGGCCCATCATCGCCGGTGAGGTAGTCGAGGCCATCGGCTTCACCGCTTTGAACCTGTTCATCGCCTTCAGTAATCTCTTGTACGCCCCCGTGCTAATAAACCTCAGGCACATTTATGATTTCAAACCCTTTGAGAATGAAGCTAATGTGCTGATGGCCGATCCACCGGATAAAGAGTACCAGACGTATAGCATGCAGGATCAGAGGCCGGTGAATGGAGAATTCAAGAACCATTTGGAGTATTCGAACGTGTCGGGAGAGGTGACGGGGACGCAGGAGACGAGCGTTGACGCCGGCGGGTATACATATGATCAGTCATACCAAGCGGGATCGTATAACTACAGCCAGCAGGGATACGAGCAGCAGCAGCAGCAGTACCAGCAGAACTACCAGCAAGAGACGCCATACAACCAGCCGAGGCAGTTACCCACACAGCCGCAGCCTACAGCCAGCAACCCGTTCAGGGCGGGCGGAGCACCCGCTCCAGCTCCTAACCCTGCGCCTGCCGTCGCGCCTGTCACAGGGTCCACGATCAAGAACCCCTTCCGGCAAGGCTTCTAAATTCAAATGAGTGTTGTTGTCTATATTTTTGATTACTTGTTGAGTAATTGTATGTGCGTATTTGAGTATAACTTCGATCACTGGCCGCGCTCGCCGATGGCGGTTGCTTGGTCTCCGGTTAGATGTCTATTACTGTGCTTGTAATATAGAATGTAGGATGTTTCAGACGGTTTGCATTGTTGCGTCTTTTGGTGTTCTATTATTGTTAAAGGAGTTAAATATTCTTTTTGTAATGTTGGCAATATAATGGTATTGCGAGAGAAGTATATAGGTATAGAAGATATAGGGCGCAAAACTGCAATCGGTCGTGCTGTTTTCTTGTTGATCTTGTATATTATTCTATAATACTAATATAACTGTTGTTATGCCTTCACATAGTCTTTAAATTTAATTTCATCTGATCTAGAAACTTTATAAACCAATGTGTGAGTAAGACCAAAATGAAATCAGAAATAAATTATTACTGAGTTACTTACTCACTTATAAATAATTATCATTAACTTTAACTTTATTAGTATAGTGCACAAATATTAAAAATGTGTTTATATATAATTTTAGATTAAAATTAAGCTAAAAATGCACGGTCAGATGCGATAAAAATATCCTCTTATTCGGTAGCAATGAATTTACCAAGAAACAAGTATGTCAAAAAGCATAAGCGATTAGCGATTAACTAATTGCTATCTTGTATACATTTATTTTATAGTATCAGATATTTAATTGCACCTGACTGTGCAAGGTATTTGTTGTGAAAGTATAACTGAGCCTTAAGTCATCATGCACAACTTTTGTAAGGCCTAAGATACACTATCTATTTCAAATCTTGGACTTATGTAATCAACCAAAGTTGTATCAAAATCATCCTAAAGTATTATTTTCACTATAACGCGACTAGTATATAAATATTAACGACAATTATTGATGTAAGTTATATATTTATATATGAGTGGAATCATTACATATAAACTCACCTAACGTATATACAATTTTTGAATGTAATTGATGGAGATTATAATATTCACGAATATCAGGAACTATGTAACTTTTTTAGGAATGTTCTTCCTATGCTATATCAGCAATACTAGCATAAGATATGTCGCTTCATATCAGTTAGTTAACATAATATCAATTAATATATCAATTAGTATATAAGATCAACTTGTGATAGAGTTGCAACCAAGTAACGATACATATCAGAATCTTTTGATTCACCGTAGCCTAAGAAATATATATAATATAATATATAAAAGTGTATTTTTGTCTTAGTGTACAGTTTTAAGTAGTGTGCAATGATATTATATTGTACTTATACCATGATTATAGTGGCTATTATATTATTATACTGTCTTGATATTGTTCAATTAATGTCATCGGTGAGTTATTACGAGATGGTTCGGTGGGGTGAAAACTTGTGTTAACGACAGGCATTCTTACTTTCTTACTAGGACATGATAGTTTTTTTTTACAATATATTAATAGTTTTGACAAAAATAGGTAATTATTTATTTTTATGGTTTTTGGCTACAATCAGTAACAAATCGTTTTAACAGATTATGGTAAGACTTTTGATTTGGAATAAGAATTTTCCACGTTCATCCTACCGACTCCTCAGTTATTTTGCAGATGACACTCACTTGATAAACACTTGAGTTGAATTGAAAAAATAATTTTAATATAAATAATTGTACAAGAAAAAATGATGCCCGACATGTCAATTGAAAGATTGTATAAAGTTAAAAAGCAATTATTGCGTAAATATATTTGTTAAAAACTTATTATTAATTAATTAATAAACGAGAGCGCTGAATTTTTTTGGGTCGCAGATAATTTACTATTTCTGTTTGATTTTTAATGTAAGAAAAAGAAAGAACATTAAAAAAATAAACCAGTTCAAAGTTTTCAAAGCACAAATATCTCAATTTTTTGCTCGCACAATTTTTATTGAGTACTGTAATTTAGACTAATTTTCGTGTGAATTTTAATGTGTCATAGTAGTAGACTAAAATGACTAAGTACTCAATAATTATTCAAGTGAGTTTTAGTGACAACAGTAACTGTTATCTGTACTGTGACTAGTTTCTAGTATCTTCATCATTCCAAGCTTGATGTTTGTATGAAAATCAAAGGTTCGTCTCTCGTATATTATATTCGTAAGTTTAGTGTCAATTTTCTTGTCAAATTCTCCCGAAATTCAATTACTTAGTAGCGTGTGAACTCAAAGTGGTAATGTTTATGAATATTTAAGTAAGTATTAGAGTTGCTTCATGAAATTATTTTGGTAACTTAAATTACGCTTAGTTTAATAATAAATTCGAATTTTAACTTTATATCAGGTGGAAATTTCATACTTAAGACATGTATTGATGATTTTCGTGGACTGGAAGTTTGTATATTAGTTAAACCAAAGATGGTTTAATATACTCAATTGAGGAAACTACGTGTGATTTAAAAATGTTTACTCGTATATATACTTACTCGTACTTTTTTATATCAGCAATAAGATGAAAGCCAGATCAAATACATATCTTTAGTGTAAGTATACATAAACGTATATATAATTTTTATATAACTATAATATTAACTATGTATGAAAATAATTTAGAGCGTGGTTGACAGGTTGGTTGAAAAAATGACGCCTAATAACAACATATAACGTTATATTGTTATTAGGCGTCATTTTTTAATATTAACTCATATTGAAATGTTAGCTGTAACATTATTTATTTTATTTTCATATTTTGCATTCAACTATACTTTACAATTTATATATTATAATGATTGTATTTTGTATACTTGTTTACATTGTACTGAAGATGTATAATGGACAAATGTGTTTAAAATACAAGAAATCTCAAAAAAAAACAATAAATGAAAATTTTAAATTACCCACCGATTTTATAATAACGTTTTAATGACAAATTGCCGCTATAAGAGGAAACGTTATTTCTAGTGAATTCTGGGGAAGAACCAACGTAAGGTATATCAGCAACATAATAAGTATGGGGTACTGATAGAGATAATTCTATTCATTTCTAATATTGTGTCTATTTATTAGTTATTTTTAACTTATCTTCCCATAGGTAACTGAGTGTCTACTATCTTTCGAATGTAATCTTTGATCTTTTCTCTAGCTCTTATTCATACTGCTTGTAGTCTGGTCATGTGGATAGCATAAATCTATTTACCTAACTATGTGTTTTAGATGTTCGTCAGTAAATTTAACTGCAAATATTTTAAAGTAAAAATATCCTGTTTTATTTGGGTTATGTATATATGATTTTGCTATCAAAAATGCGCCGTGATGAAGGTCGTAGACGTAGGTAAGTAGTCTGATTTAACTTAATCAACCTTTATCTCAATAGTTTTTGAATTTAAAATTTCTCAGCAGATAATAATTACTCAAACTACTGTCTGCGTGATACTCAACTGATTTTGAATTACTGCCTCGTCGTTATGAATTGTGCAAGTGCATACTGCAATGCTTATACTTTTTCTTTTGTTAAATATTATTACTGTACATGAATTTCATTCCATTATCAATGGTAAATAATTAGCTTAAATTTCTTACTTTGTTTTGTTTGCAGTTAGATTTTCTGCATAGATCATAACCCGTCCGTTAGTTTAGAATCTCTAATGATTAGGTCGTCACCTCATAACATTTATGTTTGTCAGTAAGATTATATTTCATTACAATAATATTGTAATTCTATGTTCTAGCTAAAGTATATTCGTTTATATCTATGCTAAAGTTTTATAAACAGAAACGCTAAAGCGTTCTCACTTCAACTTCAACAACAAATTATTATCCATGTTTCCCTTTTTAACTATTACATTCATTCATTACTCATCTTTATGTTATGTTATATTCAGTACTTCTCTTAATACATATTTATTTAACAATAGAAAAAATAAAGGTAACATAAAGACATAATTTTATTTTATTACGATTGCAAGTAGGTAACTATGTATGATACTTGTAAGGACGTACATTTAAAATGTGCTATCTCTCAAAAATAAATAAAACGCATTATAATCATTATAAATAACTTTCTCATGACAAAACACGATTTTTATCAGATTACAATTATCGTAAAAGATATTTTAATGTATTTAATGTGAACAAAATAATTGTTATCAATGCTTGTACATAAGGCGAACTAACGCCCACACGAACATGAGTGATCGATTTAAAAATAAATAAAAAGGTGTAAACATATGCCTTAAACCAAAAAGTAGATAATTATATTTTAAAGAGATAAGAACCCATTACTTATTCATTCATTTTAGAAAGTTTAATGCGTAGAACCTAACTTAAATGTATAAATATAAATTTGAATAACTAATGCTAACGTTATTTAAAATCAATCAAAAATGATAAATTACTCAATTAATCAATGTTTTGTTACAAATAATTATCCTTACACGAACTGAAAATACCACTAGGTATGCTATGTAGTTACGAGTATTTTAAATTGTTTAATAAATTTATCTCAGAAGCTTTGTAAATATCTAGATTTATATAATTTGCAATAAATTATCCCCCTTTTCCCAGAAAAATATATAACAAGTTTTATCAGTAGTTAGTACATACACAATGAAGTGTAATATCATAAGTGTATTGATATTTCCATTATATGTTTGTGTAGTCGTTAAATACAAGATTTAGGTAAATAGTTATAGATTTAAATTATTAATGACATATTTAGAACATACCTTTTAATATAATACAATTAAATATACCTCAGTCAAATATCTTACAATATTTCATATGAATCACCATTCCATCAATATAAACAGATATATTATCTTATCTATAACAGTTTTCTTCTTAGTGAACGTAAAATTATCCTGTTATGGTTTAATTTCTGACGCAAAATAGTCGTTGCAAATTAGTTAATATATTATAACAATGTTGTGACATAATTTAAAGTTGCTTGCTTTTCTTTAAATACTTTTTTGTTGTTGAATAAAAACATTATTTTAATCGGCGATTACTTTTTATGATATTCTAATCACGTAAATGTATTATTATAGATTATGTCGCATATTTCAAAACGTCACTTTCATTAGTAATTAAGTTATTTCGATTGTAGCTTATAATAAACTCATATTAATATTGATGTTACTTAGACGCTAATTAAGATATAATCACTATATATACTCATTCACAAACTTTTTAGTATTTTATCATGCAATGTATTAACAATTAGACTAACTTTAATATAGTTGTACTTTAATATACTAAAAATGTATTTAATTTAGAGTAGAATTTAAATATGTTATTTTCAGCTGTGATTTTCTTTAAATTGATTTGTTAGAATTTAATGTTAAAGCTTTTTAAATGTAATGCAAATTATCTGGATATTATGTAATATTTGTACTTGAAATAATATTTTAAGTGTTGCAAATAATTATGGCTGGAATACAGTGAAATATTTTGTTTTTCAATCTTAAGCGTCTACTAATATTATCACTTGTCGAGATCATAGTTTCTTGAAAAGAATAAAAAAAACACACAAATGACGAATAATTTAATATCAAAATTTAATTTCTTGGCATCGGAATACACCAGTTCTATAAAATATTATTTCAAGAACAGCGTGTATCGGTGAATCAGATAAATAGATTACTTCTTATAATCGAGTATATTCTATCTAGTTGTACGTAAAAGAATATCAAGTCAGTGATCGAATAAATTGTTACAACAAATGTTGTTTTTTTTCTTCATAGTTGTTCTACAACTTGGTTTAGTAAGTATCTACAAACGACATTTTTCGAACGACTCCTTTTCAGAAAAATTAACAAATCACAAAAACAAAATGTGATTACTCTACTACTAGATGTTCGGCTAGATGTACATAGTCTAGGATACTGTACTCGTCATAATGAATTAACTTTTACTATGGGACCAACTCTGAAATCAAGCGGGCAAAAAACTGCTCTCCCATACAATTTTTCTATAGAGTTTCATTAGATCCCATAGTAAAATTTAATCATAATGACGAGTACGACAATATTCTAGTATTATGTCCGTCCTCGTCACACAGAATAATAAACTAGCTCAAAACATATTTTACTTTAAAATTAGAAACCAGATTTTTGGTGAGTTTTCTTTCAATTATTTCATACGGTTTTTAGAAAATATTGTATTTAAAAAACAACCGCGCGAGATTGCGCACTGGTTCTTATGTAATATTCCATAGCAACCATAATCATGAAACATAACTTCAAAATGATTGCCCTACTCAGTTGACCTTTAACAGAAAGGCACCTCTAGAGATTGTATCACTGCGGCGTGCCCGTAACGATCTACGTTTTAAGTAATTGCCGTCGGCCCGTAACAAAGTAATACGTTTGTGCTCCGAATGCAAATCAAACAATTAGGGAATTCATCGATCTGTAAACCTATGTTACACTAAAATATACTTCAGCTAGTGAATAACAAGGTTCATCTCTGAAGCGAGCATAAGATCGTCTGATCGTCAGGCGACTGCAATCGAACTTTATGTTTCCTACGCTATATTTAAAATTCATTATCCTCTAACCGACTATTCCTTTACAGTATTCAGTTCTAGAAAATTTGAGCTTTATCACATAGGTTTAAAGATTGTATTTGCTTGTAGGTATACGAATGGGGTAGTAAAGGTGTATATACAGGGCGCGGTGAAGTTGCTATCTGTAGTAATTAGTCAAATTAGTGAGGGCGACGTGTTCTTGTGAATTCTAAGGAATGCAGATGTGGGCTTATCAAAGGTTCGAACGTTCCGGCCGAATAAAAAGTACCAAAAGCGAAAACAGACATTGAGACTGATTGGTCAATCAGAACAATCAAATTGAATGAATGCAACGGTGTTGCGACTTTATGTCAGCAAGAATTAATTTCACTTTAATTTTAAACGGCAATTTTATCATAAGCACGGTAGATCAGGTTTTGTAGCTTAGTCCAATCTTGAATCAAAGTCATAAAGAATAATCACGTATAACGTGATACCTTACATTATTATATAATCTTAACGATACCTTATTTTAAATTGTAAGCATTGCACGAAAACCAATGGAACTTTTTACTCGTGCAATCTTTACAACCGGTGGATGCAAGTGGCTCGTTGTCGGTCGGTGTGGCGCTCTAAGGGGGAGGCCTATGTTCAGCAGTGGACGTCTTATGGCTGATGATGATGATGAATCTTTATAAAATGTTAGTCTCAAGTGTTAGGCCCGAGGTAATCCATGCCAACATAGACGCCCCTCGAACGAGGCACGGAGTTAAGTGTTTGTTTCACGGAGATCCGTTACCGAGATGGGTGAACGGGACCGGGCCTGATCCGGGCCGGGAGTTCTCTGCTCTTAGCAGCGTGTTGGTTTACCCAAGGTGCCCTTGTTGTTTTAACGAATCCTGTATTTTGATCAGAAAGCCTTACTTTTAAATCACCCAAGAAGCAAAACGGCCAAAACTAAGAACAACTAACAACAGTTGTTTTGATTCTGAATAATAGTGGGTCACCCGCGTCGTTTCTGCCGGATTCTATAAAAACGAAACCCCATCAAAAATTCGCGCTAATTGAGATTTGCATTGGATTAGATACAATAGCTTTTTATCTGCAGATTATTTATCATCATAACGATGTTAAATGTATAATGATAAGTAGAATCAATTACGGTAAGTACATGCTTTTACTTTTGATTTAATTTTGCCTAAAACAGTGTATTGAAAAACTCAGCTTTTGCTAGATATCCAAAATAAACAAATCATATTAAATAGCCAAAAAAGTAAAATAGAAACTTTTCCATTTTGACACAAAACTTTAGAAGTGCATTTTGATCATTAAATCGCACGATAGCTGTGTATAGAGTATACATTTACTGTTTGTAGGTAGGTACATTCTTCAAACCCATTGTAGTTTTTTACAAATGTACATTTTACGTCTGTGTGTTCTGCTAGTTTGTACATTTTGCGTTTACTGCATTTGCAGTTTGTACGTTCTAACCATTGTACATTTGCAACAATGTATATTTTGCGTTTGTATATTTTTCTCGTTTGTACATTTTGTTAGTTTGTACATTTTGCGTATGTTTGTACATTTTAAGCCGGGGGGGATATTTTTATGTTAAATTGCATGGCCAATCCAAAAAAGCTGTAAATAGTTGTAAATATTGACAGAAGAGAAAGATATAATTATTAAATCTCTCTCTCTCTCTCTCTCTCTCTCTCTCTCTCTCTCTCTTTGACTATAGGAGTACACGTCATTCTTATACTTGCTATTAAGTAATTTAAAAACCAAAAATCGCTAAATCTCTCCTCCTCCCCCTGCTGGCAGGGGAGCGCCACCCCTCACCTGGCTAGTCTTCATTCACCCCTACAAAGCAAATGTTGCATGAAAATTTAACAAGCAATTGAGACACCAGCGACGACAGATGACGGGATAAATAAGTGATACATATGATGATACGACACGCCAGTTCTCATAGTAAAATTTCTCTTTTTTGGGCGTGGGTTATTCGTGTCTTTTTGTGTGTCTTTGTGTTTTGAAACAACAGACGACAGTTATTATGTTAACATAGAACTAAAAATGGCCGCGCTACGATTTTGTAGATTGCCTCTACGCCGTAGCGAGATGCAACAGAGCGCTACCCTCGTCTCGGTCTGACGGTTAAACTGGTCTATGATTGTTCTAGTTACAACAAAATATTTTTACGTCATGAAGGACAAACAAATCTTAAAATACGACTGCTACGCTGCTACGGTTTTTGTAAATTGTAGCGGGTTCGTAGCAATCAGCGTAGCATTCGTGTAGCGCTAATCCTGTTTCGGTACGCGGGCTCGGCACAACCCGTTCATTTTTGTTTCTTATTGTTTTTCTATAGGTAACAAAATAATGATGGTGTACCGAATTTAAAATTTAAACTTTACTATGAAAAATGACGTGGTTTTGAGACATTTTGTTTAAAACGGGAATACTCACGTTAAATTGAGTCGGTTATTCCGACTACAGTTTCGATCACATTCGGTGACCTCTATCAAGGAATGCTATAAGCGTGACAGAACTAAAACAACTATTAGCTACACTTACACTTTCAACTGTAGTCGGAATAACCGTCTCAATTTTACGTGAGTATTCCCGTTTTATTAAATCAGCAACCTCAACTTCATCGTAAAGTCGATATACTGTCGACGTCTACGACGTAACTTGTAATGTACTCCTACGTAGAAAACTCGTTAGCGGCAACGTAGTAACGTCGTTAGTTTGTTACGACGTAGTTGCGGTTACGAGAAAGGAGTGTGCCAAGGCTTAAACTACAACTATAATATGGGTATTTTACATAAGGTTGAAATTGAATTATATTATATTCAATCATTTAAACTAAATTAGACTGCCCTCCTCCTCTAAATAGTGAAATGAAAAAAGACACTATGTAGTGGTAGGACTCTTTAGCAGTGTCCATCTGGAGATGACACATTTGTCACTTATTCAACCGCCAAGCGTAGTGTGCAAACAATACTATGTTCCGCATTGGTAGGAAATGTTTCTAGCATCATTACTGGACATAAAGAGATTTAACATCTAATATCTCAGGGTGCGAGCGCAGTGCAGTGCCGCGAACGGTTTCGAACGATTGACTTTCAAAATTATGAGTGGCACTGAATTGTTATGGGCAAGCGTGACGCTTAACATCAGGCGAGCGACTTGCTTGTCTCGTCTCTCAGATACAAAAAACTAAAACACTGTTTAGACCCTGTCAACTAATTATCGGTCTAGTTCAGAGAGTAACAAAACAGAATCTAATACTATCATACTGTTTTCACTGTTAATATAACTAGTAGTTCGCGCCGAACTGAGACCTCGCGACCCCTATAACTTCACAGCCCCTGGACCGATACAGCTCATATTAGAAGTTAAAAATTGTATTGAAGTATACTCTTGCTCGCTCGCTCGGTATAACATTAATAGGTATTAAAACCTGACTAACATACTACATTTCCTTCATATTTAAATATGTTATTTTTGATGTACTGAACGCATCCTGAGTGCTTTCTTCTATCATCAGTTAAGATACTTAAATAAGAAAAAATAAATTAATTTAATAAAACGGGAATACTCACGATGAATTGAGGCGGTTATTCCGACTATAGACAACAACTGCGATTGTGTGCAAGGCAAGACGAGGTCGCGCGCATGTCAAGCTTAGCATTCCTTGATAAAAATCACCGAATGTGTTCGAAACTATAGTCGGAATAACCAACTCAATTTAACGTGAGTATTCCCGTTTTATTAAAACATAATGTGTCACAACCACGTCAGTTTTCATAGTAAGAAAGAAATACCTTCAAATGTTTGTTAATATCGTTTTCCTCCCAACTGTAAATCAGCTTTTTATAGGAGAAGCTGTTAAATATTAAATAAGCTAGCTTAGTGTAATTACAACGAAATTACGGTAAACAGGAAGATGGTCTATTATAATTACGAACGGTAATTACAGCCCAGCTATGTTATATAATACGTAGATGTGGAGATTGTTGTATAGCGAGTGGAGTGGAGCGTCGTAAAGGCCGACATTTTTTGTGGATATATCGGGTAAATTATATGGATTGTGGAGTTCTGAGCAATTTTTAGCCTAATACAAAAAAAAATGAGGAGGTTCTCAAATCTATTTATTAACGCAAAATTAGTTTTCATGAATCTACGATGAGTAATTAAGCTGTAATTGACAAAAAACGCAAGAAAATTATCAATTTCGCGCGCTGAGCGAAACGTTGCACCTCACTTAACTTAGTGTGTCTGTTAGGTAAATATTGCGTAAAATACACATCTGTACCTACACTATATTATTTAAAACTCCAATCAGCTGCCTAAACAACGAACTGCCATTTCAGAAAAATAGGTAAAAGATATTTCAGTAAACAAAAACAAATTCATATTCCAGCAGAAAATCTAGCTTGAAATATAACTGTGTCTTGTCAGTTACTATTTCTGTCTGAGTGGTCCACTCGCCGAGGGAAGGGGCATTAAGCGCCGAGAGAGCATCATTAATTCAAACATGTTAGTCTGCTACAACATTCATAACATTTCTCAAAGCTTACCCGACCACGAGCAGAGTATATACTTACCTACAAAGTAGCATTAATAAAGAATGAGACAGAAACCCTCACACATCTCGGCGGTGGACCTGCCTATAGCTTTTTTATACAAGCTTGTATTATTTGAAAATGTGTGTGTGAGTTGTAAAAGTAAGGGTATGGACCATCTGTTCAACTTTTCAGCCAACCAACGCTCACGAATTAAAGCTACAAAGTTGTTATTAATTCAGTATATCAGCCGTGGGAATTCAATGATTATGTGTGCGTAGTCGCATCTATGTTTTTCAGTGCCACCAAATTAAACTGATGTATAATAGTATCTATTTCGTTGACCACTTAAACTATTTTCGTTAACTTTTCAAGTCTAGAGTTACTTTACCATCCCTTCTATTGTAAAGTAGCTTAACCTTAGTTCGTCACGCGTCTGCCTGTAAGCAGGATCTGCTTTTGGTCTGAATGTTATTTGTCCATCTCTTTTAGTATGTTTCCTACCAACACAAGGAAACCTGGGCGAATCTATGAGTTTGAAGCGTTATTTAATTTATTATAATTAATCTTTTTCAAGTTAGTTTTCTTAATTAGGTAGTCTTAAAGTCTAAAAGTCTTAATTAGGTTTATATAGCTAATATGTAGGTAGGTACGTACTAACGCTTAGCATCAATTCAGTTCAATTCATCTTTATTTCCAAATAGGTATTAAAAATACTCTTATGGATAGTCATCACTAGATATAACTAGGTTAAATAAACAGAACGTCACAAAGGCACAAAATATCAGCACTACAAACATTTGAAAGCTCAAAAATAAATGTCAGTAGTAATAATAACACCTAAGATAATAATAGTAATAAGTAAGTCTAGTCTCAGAGTATGGTTACAAATGTTTGCTCTTATTTCTAAAGTTCTACTGGCAGGGGTTGAAATGGATGATCGAAAGTAACGGCACGCGGTTGTATGAACAAGTAACAGTGTCTCAGAATTCGCAGTGTAACATACAGGCTGATGTTATGTTAGTCCACCTGGCGCGCGATCGATCGCACCTGGTCGCCATGGCAACGCCCCCGCCCCTCGCTCGCCCTGAGCCCGGTGGTGCGACATCTAGCGGATAACTATTGCAAATACTTGAAAAATACTATGGAGAAGTAAGTTTTATGACACACAAAATTATAATATAATTTTTGACACTAAAGTTAACAGTAGTAGTTAGTGCTACGCTCCCATATATTTTATCAACTTGGTTACTTTATCTATTCAAAGACGGCTTGGTCTGAACCATGGTATAACTAAATACTACACTAAGTTTGCCACTATAGGATCACGTTAGCCGCACGGTATATAATAAAAGTATCTAATGATGATAGAGTATGTGGAAAAACCTACTTGCATACTTTATTTGCTCTCAGTCCAGCCAGTCCCCACTGGCAGCCAGACAGCATACATCGCGGGGACGTAATCAAGTCGCGCCCACTGCGCCCGCGGTGCAGCTTTTTTATTCCATTAGCATCCCACCGCCGGTCTGCCATTGAAGCTGCTGGCGACTCACAAATTTCATTTTATAGTCAAAAAATAATAAAGGAAAATCTGTTTACAGCTATCCCGTCCGTATTTTTATGTTTGACAGGCTACACTTTTGACCACAACTCACCTGATACAAGTGACGATATGGTCGATCGCATTTGCATGTACCTACTTTGTTAATTAATGTGTGTTAATTTATTTAACTAAAGTCAGTAGGTAAAGTCTTATTTTCCCACACGGTGGTCGGATCAGCCTTCCTTACTTTTGTCCTCCACTGCTTTGGTTATAAAAATCCATCTCCCTCGTGTTTGATTTTAATTTGAGATGATTTTAGTCTTTAAGTAGTACTTAACCTACTACAAATTTTGAGTTAAACGTTCACTATCGATTATTGGTGACAGCTGCCCCCAATTCTCCAAAACGAAATAAAATCTAGATAATTTTGTCCTAGCCAAACCTAACAATTTTATTGTATATAATACAATGAAATAATAAATATCTGGGACATTTTTGCACACACGGTCATCTGACCCCAAACTAAGCAAAGCTTGTAATATGGCTGCCAGAGACTGATATACGTACATAGATATTTTTAAATACATACTTATATAGATATTCACACCCAGACGTAGAACAAACACAAATATTCATCACATGAATGTTTGTCCTAGATGGGAATCAAACCCACGCCCCTAAACACAGAAGGTAGGTTCACTACCAACTGAGCCACCGGGGCAGTCATATAGACCCAAACTAAGCAAGCTTGTACTATGGGAACCAGATACTATAAAAATACACAAATAACCCAGACAAAGAACAAACATCCATGTTCATCACACAAATATTTACCTGGGTGGGAATCGAACCCACAACCTACAGATTCTGATCTGTAATACTATAGTGAAATACAGTTTAGAGAGGGAAAGGAAAGAGGAAAAGAGAGAATAGAGTTTACAGGAATTTATTAATACATAAAGATGTTAGTGTGTGATTGTCCTTTCAACAGCCCTATACTTTACTCCTATATAACAGTCATTATCTAATGTCCCAGTCGAAAGAACGAAAGAAGAAGCGTCACCAAGTGGGTCAGCTGCCACATTAGTTCAGGTTGGCAAATCTGCAACATTATGAGAAGTCTGTTAAGGTTTTAAAACTGGCTTCACAAAAGTCCTAGACTTGACACACAGGTTAGAATGTATTTATCTCTATCACACAGATATGAACAGAATATCAGAATTGCACTTCATTTTTTCAATTTTCCTCAAATTTCTTCATGACAAAAGGAGAATAAGCGCAAAGTGAGTAATCTGTCGTCCAGAATTTTCAAGAAGAGAACCACACCTTAGCCAGTAGTATGCAGACATTACTTTGTTCCGGATTGAAGAGTAATATTTCGCGCAAAGTTTTGAAGGGTCGACGTTTAAAATTATGGCTGAGCTGTTATGGGAAAGTCCTCAGGGACTCGTCTCTCAGTACGATAAAAAAGTCATTTTAAGAAAATAACATGCATACATTCAGCTTTTTGTAATGTACTGCTTCTCACTAAACTTTTTGAACTGTAGCCCGATTGCTTGCACAGCATTTAGTCGACAACCGAAGTAATAAATTGCTTACTCATACATATCTACTAAGCACGACGTGAAAAATCAGTGCATCTTTATGATACATTCCATAAGGATGCCTGATATATTATGTAGCTATTCTTATTATATCAACATAACAGTCGGTGGAAGTTAGCGCGAGGACCCGCGGGAGCTGACACCTGTCGCGGGGGATTTCATTAATTCAGATACGAGTAGGTACCATGTAGTGACTATTCAATGGAAGCGAGCAGTAACGGGACACCTGTGTGTCCTCTTGCAAAGGTGTTTTGGTGTGAGGATAACATTTAAAAAAATAGATAATGTTGTTTTAATAATTATTTATTAGTAATATCATTACCATTTATAGAACAAGCTTTGGAGCGAATGTTTGCGGAATAGGACCACAGCCGTATAATATGCATAGGTACTGAGTTTTCTAACAATCCAGGTGTCCCCGCATCATGTTACGTGAATGACCTATATATTTCTGATAAGATAATATAAAGGTAACGAACCAATCTATCTCATTCCTTTAAAGAGTAACTATTTCTATCGACAGTTTCAATTGAATCTCGTACGAGTTCCCAGCATCGATCGGTCACTGTCCAGTGTCCACCCCTGACCTGCTAATTTTGTGAGCGGTACATTCGTAACTATTCATCTTCTGAGGGGCCAATCGAGTCCAACTATATCGCCACCGGTCTAATATAGGAGCGGGTCGATTGATGGAAGTCCTTTATTACAGCGGGATCATCTATACAGGGTGGTCCAAACGGTGAAGTCAATTCGAAAAAATTAGGTTTCTCATACCAAGGGCTTCACGAAAATACCACATGTTCTATGATTTTTCGTAGTTTAGGAGCTATGTATTTTTTTTATCTTAAGGATTTTCCAAATAAGAGGCTTATATAAGAAAAAATTCCAACTTTTCATAGGTGGATTGGTTTTCGGATTCTCTTTCGTCCCTTTTAGAAAAATCCACCCAAAAAATTAAGAATATTTTTAAGGCGTTCATTTGGAAAATCCTTAAGAAAATAAAACACAACTCCTAAACTACGAAAAATCGTATAACATACTTAAGGGTATTTTCGTGAAACCATCGGTATGAGTAAATATTTTCTTCAGGCTGACGTCACCGTTTGGACTATCCTGTATATTTTCATGTTAGCTTAATTGCGTTTAGTGAGTGCACGGTGGAATTGCGGCCATTGGATTTACATATTTTTTTTTAAATGGATCGCTTCACAATGTACCATTGCTTAAGAGTGCAGCCAAGTTGTGTGCGATGATTTACTAAAACCTGTGACCTGCCTCGGTGCTTATGGAGGGCTCTCCATGGAAAATCATAGGAAACGCAAAGCTCTCAGCAGTGCGCTTCAGCGACCAAGGACTGTAGGTTGCCGTAACGTCCTCTCCGGGCTCATTTAAGTGTCAAAATATAAGGAAATAGCTCTAAAAATACTTTAGAAGTCCTAAATAAATAATGTTTCTTTATCCACTCGGATAACAATGCGAAATTGACTATACAGTAGGCAAGTACATATTTTATCCCATATTTTTAAATGAGATAAGCCCTAAACCAATATTATTTTGTAATTCCCAAATCAAACAAGCCCTAGTCCAATAATTTATTTTATTACGGCCATTTGAGTAGGTTTCTTTCGTGGTAAACATTGAAAGTGAAAAAAACAGGACAGTAGCTTTATTAGAAAGTTGCTCGGAGCTCTAGTTCTTTACTGCTAACTTCAATTTATTGGAAGCCATTCTGCCTCTGACCAATTTAACGGATAATGAGCCCTGGGGAGGTTGTGATACGGTTTGTGTTTCGATGCTAGAAGCTAATGCATTTGCTTTAGAACACGATATTGCTTCCATGTCTTAATACAACACTTACCCACTAGTCCCTATTGGGACGACTTTCCCCTTTACAGTCGTTCGGGAAGTTGGACAACAAGAATTATAAGTTACATTAAAAGTTAGTTAATTTAAGTAACTTACGATGAGTTGTGGTGCCGATCGATTTCAAACTAATATTTTAAGAAATGGATTTAGTAATGACAGCACATCGATGTACAACAGAATTTTTGTCTCTAAAAGAAAACTGTTTTGTAAGATTCGGGAGGTGCTGGCCAGTGTGTTGCCAGACTAACATTTAAGAGCTAGCATAATATATTATTGTGTTGCTGTCGCATACTCTAAATTAAACTTATCTGAGAGATCTGAAATTATAAGTCTCTTTTTTTAATACAAGTGAAAAAGTGACAGAAACAATTAGATCTGTCAAATTTTATGAAGTTTAGAAAATAGTATACAGACAAATTATATGAAACAAAATGTGTCATGATGTGTTTTTGTCACAGCATGGGGCGAGTCGCTGCTCTCGCTGCCGAGGCGGTGGCTGAGCACGCAGGTCTACGGCACCGACGACGAAGACTTCCAGGTGTGTACCAAGGCCTGCGTCTCTTATCGTAGGGCTCGTGGCGTTGCTACAGTAGCCGGTTACGATACACCAGTGATGTTTTGCTTGTTACTTGTTGCTTGTTACGCTTGCTTATTTCTGTAATTTGTTTAATATGTGTTTACTTAGACTATCGTTGTGCAAAATTTCATGCATGTAAGTTTATAACTTTGGAAGTTATAAGGCTGTAAAGGATTCAGACTAAAGTACAAAGTACTACGGAACCCTAAAAATCAACTGTCACATGATTAACCGACAATAACCTGAGAACGGCTAGATCGATTTTGATGATTTCTTTTTTTGTGTTCATAATTATCAGGACAAGCTTTGTATGAAGAGCTAACGTGGCCGAAGACTGAGACAAGTCGCGGGCATCAGCAAGTAATAAATTAAAATCATCTGTATCCGTATCGTAGACGTACTATTTACACAAAATTAAGTAAATAATCAAAGAAGTCTATGAATATTATCGATAGTTATCTATCTTATTATTTAGGCGCATAAATAAATAAAGTAAGTACCAACATACATTGTGGAATGCTAAAATAAATATGAATATGATTAAATTATCATTTTATTTTCTACCTTAATGTTTGTCCAGAATGTGCAGCTGCCGAAGCTGCCGGTGCCGGACCTGCAAGCCACCCTGGACACGTACTTGGAGCTGGCGGCAGTAGTCTGCAGCCCGCAGCAGGTGGAAGTGACCCGCGGGCTGGTGTGCGGCTTCCTGGAGGAGCTTGGTCCGCAGCTGCAGGAGGCGCTGCTCGAGCGCCACAGGGAGACGGCTAACTGGGTGAGTATATCCTGAAGCTGGAATACCCAGCACCTCCAATAAAATATGCTATATCTTTTAAACTTTTTAAGATAAAAAAACGGGGTGGCTAATATTGCTACACTACCGTTTTTTTTTTGCGTGGAAACGTCGACAAATCACACACATACTATTTTGGTCGACACAATCGGTGGCCGTGCGACAGCGTCTAAAAAGCTAATCAAAGATTTTTTTATTCTTTTGATATTCGCGACGTCGAGCTATTGAACTATTTTTCATTTTATTTGTTATCATAATGTTTTTGTAAACATCATCTTGTAAATAAGATTGCGGTGACGCAATTAAGATTTAGCTCAATAATATAACAGTTGTCAACATTCGATTCAATATAGGATTATTCTCAGCCACCGAAAGGTATTAGGAACGGAGTCCTTATCGTGTATTAGAACTCAAAACACGGCCGTTACGTCTGCACCATTGTTTGCCCATTCGGGTTCCTGACTCGATTGAGCTAAGATCAACAAATATGTTTTTGATTTGCCTACCTGCCCATATAAAATGTTACCAAAGTTGCCAATGTTTCTAATTCTGGTGCTCTTTTCTCTTGGAGTGGTGAAGTGTGGCGTTTTACCCGCCAGTGAGAGTCCGATGCTCATGAAGATCCTGGAAGCAGTAGATGTGGCCACCAGCGATGAACATTTATTTGACGCTACTTTACAGCTGCTGAAAAGTCTTTGCATCTGCATGCGAGAAGCCCTCGAAGCGAAAAAAGAGCAGTTGCAATTTATTGGCGATTCAAATTCTTTACATACCGATGACTTTAGCAGCAATGAAATAAGACTAGAAATTTACAAGAAAATTTACAACCACACCTGTTTCGAGTTGCGCAATGAACTAGCAGATAAATTGCAGAGGTCAAAAGATGGTAACGAGGAAGACTCTATGGACAAGAGTAAAGCCAATCATGACACCAATTACGTAAATAATATGATAGAAAAAAATATTAAAAATCTTGATATTCAAGCACATTTTGAAAAGTTGATGTATAAAACACTAATAGAAACGAAAGAATTGCACAGTTACACAATCAAGCGAAGTAACTTACTTCGAAAACCTGGTATTAAAAACGATATCTCCCAACAAAATTTGATTATTATTATTTCATTATCTAAAATAAAACTCAAGCAAAGTAGTAAAGAATCAGAAGAAGTTGACTACGATGATGTAAATGAAATAATCACCTCTAACAACAGTCGTGTAGAAATTGACATTTTTAACACAAAGTTTTATGATGTTAATTTGGAAAAAAACAGTAAACTAACGAATTTATCAGCCTGTAATTTACAATCTCTTTACAAATTTTTAGTAGAAAAGAAAAGGGATAAGAAAATCAATGTCATCAAATTGTTTAGTAAAACAAACTACATTAAAATATACATGGATGTTACAGCTAATATAAGCAAGAATGGTTTTTTGGATACATGTTGTAACAATAATACACAACTATGTGAAAAGAGAATAACACGTAACTACTTCGATTCTGAGAAAGATTTCAAACGTTTTCAACATCAAGTGCTTCAAAATTACAAAAAAACTATAACAAAAATTAAAAATCTTGTAAAACTTTACGATTACAAAACCAAAGTACAAGAAACTTATACCAAAAATATAAATAGCACAACTGATTCTGAATGTATTGGAACAACAGAAATCATACGTGATAAGAGCAGCGTTACTTTACAAAATATATTGAATACCTCAAAGAAGACGACAAACCAAAAGCACAATATTTCAGTTGGAAAAAGTTTAGACCATCATCAAATTCCTGCTCTGATCAAAATAGGTGATAATGATACAACACTTACCAAAACAGCTGGAAATACAATTTCAAAAACATTATTTTCTCCTGTGCTTCCATTAGGGCTTCAACAACGAGATTTAATTTTACAAAGTCAAATGAGAGATACTGTGGGCAATGACTTATCAGCATTTGATTCTCTCGAAGAACATTATTGGATTCAGAGCGAAAAGAAATATAATCGTAATAATAATAAAACGTTAGAATCAATTCAACTGAAGAATCGCAATAATGAAATAAAGCTGTTTCGAAAAAAAAATAACACTCAAATTAACGGCAAACTGTGGAATGAAGATGGCATACTTACTGAACATTTTCCTTATTATAAAAAAAATGGCTCAAAAACAGATATGAGCAACACGATTCTTACCGAAAACTATTTAACAAAGACAACATTGTACGACTCGTCATCATTTTCGACAGTAATTAAACCAAAAAGTATGTTAAAAAGAAAAGAAATGCCTCATGATGTCATTACAGAGAAACAACTGTCTACAAGATATGGCGAGCTTCAAATTTACTCAAATTCTGCTGAAATAAAATCAAAATCCACGATCGATAAATTACCAATTGCGCAGTCGGAGGAAAAAATAATGAAATTACTTATAACAACTCCGGCCCTGAAATCAAACTCTACTAAAAACGTATTTCGGATTTTTTCTACTACAGAGTCCTCTTTGGTTAACCACGCACTAACCTTAATTTTTAAACAAAATGTGTCGCCTTATTTACCTAGGACACCATCAACTCTTGCAGACACGTCAATTATAGAAACGCATCGAATCGGAATCAGGAACAAAACACTTGTATTACCTTCTGAAGAATCAATTTCAAAGCAACCATATTCAACTAGTCAGACTGTAAATATACCAATAATCAGTAAATTAGCAAAAATAAAGTCTGGAGTGGATTTAGCAAAACCAATGATAAAAAGACATCAAAATAATGTACTTAAAGATATGGCAGCAACACAACTTTTTACATCGACGTTAAATGACGTATTTTTGTTTTCAAAGGCTCATAATCAACATCTTTCGAAAATGAATTTGAAAGAAGCATCATTACGAGACCATAAGGATGACGATAATGATAAATTAGAAACACAAATATCAACATATACCTCGGAGCAATCGGCCTTAAGGACAACACCAATTGCAGTTCAAACCTATATTCCCACAGTATTTTTTATTATCAAAGAAAATTCCACAAATAAAACACCAATACTAAATAATAAGCTTAAAGCCGTAATATCGCAGCCGCTTCTAAAATTATCAACGCCAAGAACATTGCCAACAACACTCATGCAAAAAATACGAACAGAATCAAGTGATGAGGCCGTACATTTAATGACGGAAAAGCAAACAAACAATGCGCGGCCATTTGACGTAAAAAAACGAGTTAAAAATTATTCAGTTAAGAATGACGACGGATTTAATTATTCGAGTAAAAATGTGCTATTAATGTCAGACAAAAACACTGTAAATGAAATAAAAACATCAACATCATTTGTTCTAACAGAAAAAACACGGATTAAAAAAAATAACAGTTTAGTATCTGATACTGTATTGAATGTCGAAACCAAAATCAAACCTCAACGAAATCTAACGAACTTTATTACTGGAATTTCAGCCTTTATGACAAATAAAGAAAATAAAACGCCAGAATCACCTGTAGTGAATAAATATTCTACGCTTATGCCATCAATCTTTATCATAACGGAAGTGCCACTAATATTGAATTCAAAAGAAAGTACATTAAGTATGAGCACAGCACCTGGATCACAAAATTTGAGTTTTGTAAATACTAAAAGAACTGTCAATGCAATAAACTCTACTGAAAAACAAAGACGATTCAATGTTTCTATTAATGAAAAGGTAACAGACAATACACATTTTGACAATGACCCAAAGGTCTTGAACATTAGTGAGAATAAAACAAACAAAAATCGAACTATTTCAGAAATAAATGATGATAAAACTGCTAGTACTTATAAAATCAATAACGAAAATACTATAAGCTACATACCACCCAACTTATTTAAAAGAATATCAGAGAAACTTGCTAGTTCTATGATATCGGAGAATACCGTTAGAACTGAAGGCACAATAAAACTCAAAAATAGAACTAATAACACTTCACTAAGTCACAATATTGTAAAGGTGTATCCACCCACTCATCTCACCATCAAAATTCTAAACGCAGCACCAACTTATTCCTCGAAAGCAATTTGTTCAACAGTGAAATCTATTACTGACCAATTTTTAAGTTCAAAGCCTGATAGAATACCAAAGTATATGAATAGCAGCTTTAAACGAAACATTAACCCTGAAAAAAATGGAAATACTATAAGCAATCAAAGAATAAATATATCTACAGTTTCAACATTCATTCATGACGTAGAGATTAAATCTTTGGCAGAACCTGCAAAACGTATTCTTGGACAAGCAAGCTGGACATTCACAAAAAGTATAAACACTACTCCTAAATCTGTAACTACTATTGATAGCATTGATGAAATATCACCTTTGACAATTATTCAATTTACAAGAAATGTACTAAGACCAACTAAAGAAAATTATTCTCACGTATCTTTTCAAACTCCTAAAAATACTTCTGATAAAACCCAACATTTGGAACCATTCCGTATTCCAGAAAATAATACTAAGACGTTATCATATACCTCCACAAAAAAATCTCCAAGATTACCAACAGATGATCATTATGTAGGGACCAGTAAACGACCGAAGAACACCAGAAGCATAATGAAAATTGCTACTAAACCACATATAGCATTTGGAAATAAAACGCAAAGTTTGTGGTTTTTCGATTCTATGGAAGCAACAAATGGATTGCCGTTTGATGATGTTACAGCAATAATTCTAAAAGCGACACATATTACTCGTTCCACAGAGAAAAATGGTAATACGTCGACGAATATTTCAAAATTGGCACTTCCTTATACTACAAAGAAGATTAATGAAACCTCGGTGTCTGGCGATTTAACAAAAAAACATTTAAATTTACTTTCTACTAATAAATCCAAACAGACTTATAGTTGGATGGTTTCAGATACAACACCAAATTTGTCCTTCACTAGTAAATCAGAGAAAACGTTAGATTTTACAAAACTTCATCCAAAATCAGGGCTTTTCGGGCTAGACCCTCTAATACAGGTAATCAAAAACCAATTTTTAGTGTCACGAGTCACAATGCCATGGATCACATCAACAGAAAATTTGACGGAAAATGTAATTGTGAAAGAAATCGAAAACATTACGACGTATTTGGGAGACACAAGTTCTTCAGCCACAACAAAAGCTACTACAAAAAGTTTACCACGTGCATTTAAAAGCATGCCAATGAAATCGTCCCCAGAAAATAAAAAGGTTTTTCTAAAGACACTTACGAATTTACCTATTGTTGATGTCAATAAAGCAATAGTTCCAAATATGGATGCATTTCGAATTATTAAATCGTATCCAATGACAACCGAACCAATTATTCAAGAAGTTATAACTGCCATTAAATATAATAATTTTTATATACCTTCAAAGTCGAGAGCAAGGCACTTTCTGAAAGATGTACAAATTTCAACTACAAAAGATGGCTTGGCAAAAACATTTAAAACAGACGTAAGCTTAGGCAATCCCATGAGTTTGACGACGCTACCCATCAGTAAAATGCCTAGTACATCGTCGTATATTACTACAAAGGAACATAAACATTCAAATACCATAAAACATCTGGAAATTACAAGTTCTCCAACGGAATTCAATTCACAGATAATTTCCCGTTCAACTGAAAATGATACTTTAAAGACAAAACAAGCCCCCAGGACAACAATCTTTGTAGAGAAAACAACAGTTTCAATACCAAAACGTAATTTGGCATTTTTTTTAAATCTGACAACAAATCAAACCTTAAAGATACCAAAGCAGTTGTCAATAACACTCAATACAGATATGACTATTACTACTCCACCTTCATACAAAGTTACAAAGAAACATAAAGATTCAGATGCAATGGAAAATCTTGAAATAATAAGTTTTCCTATGAAACGCCATGTAGAAAAATTATATGATTTAAATACAAACGCCCTTGTAACAAAACATTCAAGTACGACGGTAAGACAAGTTCCCAGGATAATTTCAAATTTATCAGTAAAAATAAAAGAATCAGAGGACTTTCATACAAAACCGATTAATCGTTGTACAAGTAAAATACTGAGTACCTTGGCAAGACATGAAAAAGATAATCTTTTGAATATTCATATAAACAATAGTTTGAGCAAAAGTCCAGGTTCCTATACAACTGATATCAAAAACAGCATTTTTAATTTATCCATAGATTTTACATTAGAAAAGCCTATTATGTTGCCTAGTTTTGACACTGAGAAACTCAAAAAGTCAACAATAGGAAATGATATGAATATGCTACCAACTCAACTTCAACCTGCAAGTAAAAAGTCGGATTACTTAGATGATAAAACAACAAAATCAAAGTCAGTTCATACTACGAAAACTTATTCTAGTGCACATCATATAACAAAACTGAATTTGAGAGGAACAACAAATCTTATTACCGAACAACTTTCAAATTTGCTACCGATAGGGACTAATAACCCAATGGCATCTGGTACACCTAAATACACCAAAATAAACCCTGACAAATCCGAACTCCTAATCACGGCCACAAACAAAAAGTTTTTGGAGACCGTCAAGCATTATTTAAACAAAACCAACATCCAAACTCTACCTAAGCAGTTAACTTGGTGGTCTACCAAACCAAATAATATTCGTGCATCTCCACGTCGGAAATACAGTGCGGAACAGACACTCAGCAAAATAGTAGTGCGTTCTACACAAACACCTATAAGCTCTAAAGCACACCTTCCGAGAAAAATAACGAACCAGTCAGAAATGTCTGTAATTAAAACGGAAAATAATATTACAAGGATCTCAATTGCATCTAGAATAGTTATTAAAGCTACGACTCCAGATACAAAAATAAGTGATGAAATTTCAAATTCGTTGAGCCATTCTGCTACACAGATTTTTATTAGTTCAACAACAAATCATCCTGGTAATAGACACTTACGTTCTACTACAAATTGGTATAAACGTAAACATGAAAACTTCGAAATAACTCCTCGTCTCGAAATAAGTAGAAATGAAATTCATAATGCAAGCAAATCTCAATCGACGTCGACTAATATCACAGAAAAAAATGCAAAAATGGCCAGCGGGCCATTTGCCTTTGATGACGAATTTGACAGATCACGAGCAACAAATATAGATAAGAGACCTAAAAGTACCCCAGCCAATAAACCGCCTGAAAAGCTCCAAAGTTTCACTATGCTTCCCATTATCGAAGGAGATTTAAAACCATTCACGTTAAGAAATATTTCCGTTCCTGTAAAAGCTCGTAATACAAAAAATATACCTACCTTATTAACAACGAAAGGTAAACATTACAAAAATAATTATTTAATCAATCATAATATTCCAAGTACAACAATATCGAATACAACCGAGAACGGCTTACGACCAAGAGCTACACGTGTCAAAGAGAGTTATCTTACTATGACCACAACTAAAATACCACAGAGTAGTCGAAGTTCAACAAAATTATTCGCAACAGAGAATAATCAAAGATCTCTAACAATTAATGAAACAGATTATGTTAGAAATATAATAATAACTAATATCACAAATAATACTCCAAATACGACAACGAGTATCACAGATAATATTCTAAGCACGACAGAAACTAACATTAAAAAAGGAATGCCAACTACAAGAACAACTGGCATGACAGAGAATATTCCAAGATTTGTAAAAACTAGCACCGTAGAAAATATAGCTAGCTTAGGTACGACTTTTACCTTTAGAAATATTTCAAGTTTTATATCAACGAATACAAAAGATAAAATTTCAAGTTCTACAAATTCTTATAACATGAATATTCCAAGTATTACAAAATCAAATATCGCTGATGATATCTCGCAGTCAAAATATTCGACACGTGAAAAGAACGGTCTTAGCACAACTGAAAGTAAAATAACTCAGTATCTATCGAGTTTAGCAAAATTGATTATCACAGAGGAAAGTCAAAGAGCACTAGAAAATAATGAAACGGATAATATTCCAAATACAACAGTCACTGTTATCACAGATAATGATACCAGTGCAACAACTAGTATTATAAGTATTCCAAGTCCAGAAACTACTGGGTTCACAGAAAATAATCCACGTATAACAATAACTAATTTAAAAAACAATACTATAGGTTTGTTACAAACTAGCACAACAAATAATCTTTCACTGTTAAAACGAACAATTGATAAAAAATACCTTCTAAGTTTAACGAAAATTAGCTACACAAAAAATATTCAAAGTTCATCACAAATTAGTCCAAAAGAGATTATTTCAAGTACAACAGACGGTATAAAAAATACTCCTAGCTTAACAAAATATAAAGTGGTAGAGAATAAATCAATTTTCGTTGCCATGAGAACAATGCCAAGAGAGAAAATGTCAAGTTATTCAACAACCAGCAACATAAAGGACATTTCGAAATCAATAAAAACGTTCACTAAAGATAATATTTCAAATTTAACGAAAAATAGCAGTATCAATAATACCCATAGTTCGAGAATAACTACTGCCACATCGAATAGTCTAAACTCATCAATCGAGAATATTATTAGTTCAGATAAAACAAACATCGAATATAATGTTTCACGTTCAGAAAGAACTGATGTTGAAGAAACTGTTGTAAGTTCAAAATTGATAAATACCCCAAAGCATGTAACAGAAACTAACATCATAAACGATATATCAAGTTCAACACCAACTGATTTGAAAAGAATAAAAAAATCTTCTTCAACAACAATCACAATAACCACACAGACAATTCCAAAAACAACTACTAGTAACGAAGATAAGAAACTCGCAGTTTTTCAAACTTATTCTAACGAAATCTTAAAACAGGATCCTTACTTTTTATCTAAAGTTCAAACAACCCTAGAAAAAAATTTGATGCATGCTTCTTCATCCATAGACGTAAAAGACACAATATTTTTGAATCTAAAAAATAAACATCAGCACGATCTGACCAAACAAGTTCTTCCGATTACAAGTGTAAGCAGAGCTGTTAAAGAAAAAGTAGATTCAACTGCAAATATTATAACTAAATCAATTGTAGACAGAAAGATGATTCAGAAAAAAAATGTACAAAGTAGAATAGCTACAGCTCAGAAAGCTGCAGGTACCGATTATAATGGACCAGATTTTCCAAGACACTCGGCGAAAGAGGAAAATAAGAAGAACGATACAGTTTTGCCTACAAGAAACATAACAATATTGGACGTATCCCATCTAACGCAGTCACTTAGTACAGGCAATAGAATAATAAACAGCAATAAGCAAATTGCACATAAGAAACACAATACAACCCTGAATTTCGGTGGCAAGAAAACCAATGTAAATGTACACCAGAAAAAGAAAGACAAGAACAAGCATCAGTCATTGCACGAATTCACAACAAGGGGATCTATCGTCAAACATATAGCTTTACATCTTATTCCTATAATTAAGGATCAAAACCCAAGTAAAACAGGAAATGTAAGACTAAAACACCCTTTTAATAAATATATAAACAATTTATTTGATGTAAAACATACGACAATGAACACGAATATCAAATCCAAAATAAAAACTGAACTAAGAGGAATTATAAAACAAGGCAACATTTTCGAAAAACTTACATTGCCTCCTAGTAGAGAAAGAACAGTAAAATACAATACATACCAACCCACTCACTTTGATGACATTGAAACATCAAGAAGTCTTGAACATATGCATGTTGATAGGCTACTTCAATTTAAATCAAGACCTAGAATAATCGATTATTATCAAAAACCTGGTAAAATTCATAAATCGAATGATTATTTACTTCCTACACGACCCTCATACTATACTCTAAAAACAACGGAAAGAAGACCTTATTTAGAATATAGCTTTACTAAATACACATTCACTTCTACTACCACTGAGAAAATTGTACAAAATGAGTTGATTAGACCGCCAAAGAAATTCCAAGACAGCCCAGTGTTCCAACATAAAATGAGATCAAAATTAATTTCCAAAAACTATAGAATGTTGAAGAATATTCAGTATCATCTCGATGATCCATTTGCTAAAACTCAAATGTATCCAGTGACGCCACCCAAGAGGTTACGTAAAGTAATGAAACGAATAGAAGTACCCAATAAAATTGAATATGAATTCTCTCCCCAACAGTATTTTGTTTCAAAGCAAAATAAAGAGACAAAAACTAAATCACATTGGACTCCAAAGCGAATGCGTATAAAGCCAAGAATCTTAAGTCCCAGGTTTGAATCCTTTGACGAAGCAGTAAGGCCGCGTACATTTTTCAGAGCTAAACCTTTGATAATTGAAAACCTTAAAGACGAAGATTTTTACAAAGCCGATAATCATGATCTTACAGAAAAAGAGAGAGCAAGTTTTTTGCAAGAAACTTTACATATACCTGATCTCAAAGGAGAACCCGTTATTGAAAAGCCAGGGTCGTATATTCCACCTGTGATGAATAAACCGAAGTTTCTGAGAGACAGGGTGGACTCAATTAGAAATTTTATAGCAAGCTATCCGAAGGTCACAACAAAATCGCATATTTGGAAAGATTCCTTTCCACAGTCACGCGAAGATTCTGGTGATGAGCTAGTTTTGGAACCTTCATTGTTTTTCTATTCAAGAAGAAACATGCCAGAAACAACTACTCCGAAAAAAAAAAAAAAGCTGCGAAGAACGATATTTTTTTTGAGCCCCACTGTACCATATAACCGTTATTTTTAAGTTGTGTTAATGAAATAAACAAATGTAATTTTAAAGAAAAAAAGGTTAATTTTGCTTTACCTTAGCTGCAATACCTTCTAAATATGCTTCTAAAGCAGTTAAGGAAACTTAGAAATCGCCAATACATTATATAGTATTCTACTGATGCGAAAAAAAGCGATACATTTCTTCTGGCTGCAGGTAACAGACTGGTGGTTAGACGACATGTACCTGAAGGTGCGGTTGCCGCTACCCATCAACTCGAACCCTGGTATGGTGTTCCCGCGACGACACTTTGCCAAGATGGAGGAGGTGGCAGACCTTGGAGCCTTGTTTATTGACGACTTGCTGGACTATAAGGAGATGTTAGACAGGTAAATATGCAAATGCGTGTAAATAAATATGGAAGTCTTGAAAGCTAGATAACACAATTCTGAGGCAGATACGACAGGGGAAGAAGACAGATAACTAATGTGTTAGAATAATCGAATAATCTGACCGAATTATTATTTATTTATTTTCTTAATTTTTGGTTTTGTGCAATAAGAACATAAAGACTATAAAAAACCTAGAGTGCCAAAATAACTAAACTTATATAAATAGTTGTCGATGCTTCTATCTTTGAAACTGAAAAAGAAGCACACATTAGAACTGATCTAAACCTGGGTTTTTAGGGGGGAGTTACCTCTTGAACGAGCGACGAGCCGTGAGAAGGGTCAGCCGCTCTGTATGGAGCAGTTTTATCGTCTGCTAGGAGTCTGCCGCATCCCCGAGGTGGGCCGGGACCGGCTTGAGTTCCCCCCCGTCAGGGACAACGCTGACGAGGGAGAGGAACTGGTCGTAGCGGCTTGTAGGAATTATGTAAGTACTAGTTAAGATACTCCTGTAGGGAAACGGGTAAACTTCACTATTTCTGGAGAAATAGAAACGATGTGCTGATGTGGTTATAACACTAGAGTAGAACTTTCTTTCAAAAGTAAGTCTGTCTTTCACCATTATCATTATCTTGTCGTTTCTGAATTTTTATACGCCAATACCAAAAAAATACCCAACGCGTAAATTAGTTTGTCAAAAATTGGACGATATTAACCAAAACAAAAACAAAACGTATAAGAAAATAAATCTCCAGAGCAAATCGTGGGCCAAATTAAATTTAAACCATTATCGTGTCCCGTCCCGTCTCCAGCTTTACGATCCTTGGAAGATATACTCTAATTCAATGTCTTTACAACTTACTTAACTTAGTTCCCGGTAAGAAGAACGTTCTTAGTAAAGTAGTCACAGAATAAAATATAATACTACAAAAGACACCCACTCTCCCAAAAATTTGACTTTCCCGAAGTCGCAATAAAGTTAATTTTAGTTCGCACTGCGAAGCATAACTAAACTTTATAAGTATCTACAAGCGCTCGAAGCTCGCGTGCGCGTCTTTTGCTTCGGCTGTTACAGAATCGCTTTCGCACTCTTAAGCCCTACTCGTGGCTCGGAGGACAAGTGTTGTACTCGTATACGAGTATGAAGATGTAACTCTTGAGTTAGAAACAACAAAAAAGGCACAACTCTAGTGAGTGAGTTAGGTTGACGGAAGTTTTTCAGTATTGATTCTTAGACTCGTATACCTGGGGAACTGTCACTGGTATTCGTTTTATTAAATTACCCAACTAAGTTTAACTTTGAGCCAAATATCTTATTTCTTCACTTCTTCCGATTTTGAACCCGATTTCTCTGAAGGCACGGATAGACCTGAACATTTAGCATTGGTTTTTTTTAAAACTTTTTGACGAGTTAAAAAGAGTATTAAGACTTGTCTTCCTCCCGCAGTTCTACCCGATCCCAGTGAAGGCAGTGGACCGCGGGCGGCTGACGGCCGGCGAGATCCAGGCGCAGCTACTGCACTGCATGGTGGACGCCGCAGGAGCACCGCCGGCACCGCGTGTCGGGCTGCTCACTTCAATGAACAGGGACCACTGGGCGCGAGCGAGGGAGACGCTCATCAAAGGTGATGATGATACTGGCTCGTTAGAAAGCGATTCCAAAGTTCTTGTACATGCAAAAATCTTTGATCTATAATTTGATTGATGATCTATCCCAAAAACCAATATCAACCGTGAAGTATCCGCCTTCCAAAGGAAGGAGAGTAAGGTGACCTTTGTCTGATGATTATCCGAATTTAAATTATAACGAGAGAATTGCTGACGCCGGATATAGTGAAGGATTTTAGCTAAAGCAATGCTGGTCAATCTTTTACAATAGAACGCGTACCTTACCAAATTATTGCCCCCAGATGAGAACAACCGCACTAATTTGGAGCTGATTTCCCGCTCACTGTGCATCTTGTGCCTGGACGAGGCAGGCGGTGACCGCGCCGACACCAATGCCGACACCAACGCAATGCTCCGCGCTATGCACGGCGCCGGGACCCGATACCACTCAGCCAATCGGTGGTTTGACAAGACCGTTCAGGTAGGGTACTTTTGGCTTATGGCTCCTTATTCTTGCCCCACGTAGCAAAGTAGTCTGGGCCTCCTCCAACGACCGGTGTTGCATTTACTGTCCTATCACATTCTATGTGATCTCATTGTAACATGATGTAACAATTGTTTTAGCTGATAATCTCCCAGGACGGCACAGTAGGCATGTGCTACGAGCACAGTGCGGCCGAGGGCGTCGCGGTGGTGCGCGTCGCGGAGCGGGCGCTGGCTCGAGCCGAAGTGGCGGATAGACCTGCGCCTCCACCTGCGCTGCTGCCTGCTCCTCCTCCGATGAAGTGGAACATCCCGCCTGACGTGCACAGGACCATCGAGCAGGCGGCCAGGGACTTGGATCGGTTAGAACCAAACAGAGAAACGTCTAACTACTTTAGCTTTAATCAAATAGATCAACGTTACATCGACACTCGTGTTTTCGAGCGGAGAATTTCTACGTCTTTCTAGTAATTTTATCACGGAATGTATTATAATGTGATTTTGACACAACTGTTTTAAGTAATTTTGCGAAATTTAGTCACGCGTACTCAATGTACGTTTAATAGTTGGGGGGCCATCAGCCCACAATGATAAATGGGGATTTATTCGTGTGTCGTGGAGACCTATTGGATTTTGAAGATTAGGTGATAGAAAGAAAAAAAAGTTATATAATGTATACTCTTTTATAGGTGGCGGGGCCGATCCTACAGGAAGTATTCAGTATTTGGTATAGGCGCCGGTTACCAAAGGCACACAATCATACACCGACCTCGCCGGCGTGGTTGAAGAATCCCAGGATCTGTCCGAAGATCGATTAGTTTCTCTCCAAATAATCAAACAGATACTAACCAAACCGCTAGAGCCCCAGGGCACACCCCTTCCGTAGTGCCAGGGCCAGTTTGATATCCCCCTTCCGGGAGACGGCCCCGGCCGAGGTTCGTACCGCAGTCGGTGCCCTTGCGCTAGCCACCCTAGTCACAACAGTCACAATGGACATATTCGAGTGCGCCACATATCGATAGTGTATATGCCCCACGTACCTCTCATAACGGAGGTATTTTAATCTGCCAGTTTGCATGGCGGAGGTGGCCTTATGGAAGGGTAGAAATTATTAATATTAATCTCACATCCCCTTACATTAATCTGCCGAGCATCAGTAAATCCCAAAATTCTCGCTTGGGCTATATACATAGTGTCAAAAATATTTCGGTAGTTGTTTTTGTACTGTAATTATTTTGAAATCATCAAGGTTGTTTGTTCTTCCAGAGCTATCTCCGACTTGGACCACAGCGTGTACACGTACCGCGGCTACGGTCGGGAGTTCATGAAGTCCTGTCGCACCAGCCCCGATGTCTACATACAACTGGCGCTGCAGTATGCTTATTACAAGTAAGGTGGTTTTTAAGGCTTTTACTCGCGTCCACAGTTCTGTTAACTTTCTCACGCATTTACACATTATTGAATAAAATCAGTATGCAGGTGAATATATAAATAAATAAATATTGGTGGACGTTTTTCACACAGCGCCATCTAGCCCCAAACTAAGCAAGCTTGTATGGGAACCAGATAACTGATAGAATACATAAATACTTTTTTTTTGTAAATACATACATAGAATACATAGGAACACCCAGACAAAGAACAAACATGTTCATCACACATATGTTTGTCCTGGGTGGGAATCGAACCCACAACCTATAGATCAGAAGGCGGAAATCCACCCACTGAGCCACAAGGCTTAGTCAGATATCTTGTCTGTTTATGATAAGATTCACCATCATTAGCCAGAGCATCTATTCAGCCACTGCTGTACAAAGGCCTCCAAAGGACAAACGAAAGATACGAACTAATAATAAATGTTCGTTTTTCTATCCAAACGAAAACTCCGAATAAGTAGTTCTGATTTTACAATAGACAGGATGCAACATAGTTTTTAGAAATTCTCGCTCTATTCCCTTATTATCTTGTAAATGTGAGAGTGATATAGCTGAGGTCCGACTCGAAGGTACAGTGAGAACTCAAAAATTAATTATTGATTTACTATTTATGACAGATTTCCGCCACCGTATCGGCGGGCGCATATAATAACTGCGCGAGTGAAAGGGGCGGACTTTGATTGGAACGGGGCGACAGGCAAAAATGTTGCCTGATTTAGACCCGGTGATAGAATATTTCCGTATTTTGCAATCGATTTTAAATTAATTTCCCTGTGAGCCAAAGTATTGACTTTTATACATAGATCAGAACAGGATGACACATTTTCGATGACAATAAGGAATATTCCAATTCCATATTATGCAAAAACATTATTGCTCCGCGTCGTAGAATGTACGGATACTTGGTGACGACGTACGAGTCGGCGTCCCTGCGTCGGTTCCGCAACGGGCGCGTGGATAACATCCGGTCGGCCCACGGCGCCGCGCACGCCTGGGCCGCCGCCATGTGCACCGCCGAGACTCCGCCCCTGAATGAGGCCTCCGACGACGGCCAGAAGAAGGTCTCGTTTAATTTATATGGGGTGAATATGGTACTCTTTCTTACGATAGCCGCTTTTGGGACACGTGGCCTTCTTTACCGACATTGCTATCGCTTTAATATTCGTGTAGTGTTGTGTATAATTTCATAGTGCTGGAAACGTGTCAGTCAACATTCATAATATGAAGCAACTACAGTCCAGCGGTCCGTTAGATAGTTCATTTTTCTGCTGTTGTCGTGTTCTTACTTTAAGTACAGGCTCTGCAACCAGCGAAGAGTTTATGCCAGTTTTCAAGCCGCTTATCAAAAAGAACATAGATATAGCAATATTTGACAATAATACATTATATGATACAAGTATGCTATGCCAATACACTAGAGGCGGTATTAGGTTAGCGAGCCATACTAAGGAAAGCGCGATAAGCGAGCCGAGAGTGTAATGATCAATGCGAGTTACACGAGTTTCATACGATGTTTATCAACACACTTGCGAGGAAAAAACAGACTTGTGATTGTTAATTGTGCTTAGGTGGTAGGAAGTAGCCGATATTAAAAATGCAAATATTTCTGCTTGCTCACCTTTTAGAGCAGCTCAATACCCACACGACGACGTACTGATATCGTAATGAATTTCTAGGCTCTTTTTCAACTCCCTCGTATGACGTAGGCGTATGATGACGTCAGTGCACTAGTATGCAAGGTGTAGCGATCTATTTTCAGAATATATACAACACTTGGCGATACAACCCACGAGTAACATATTAACATATAACATTTATTTTAACATAGTTGGCGACAACAAAAGCGTTTTAGCGCTAACTCTACCGGGACCTTAGTTAGCTTATTCTTTCAGGTTTTATAACGTTTTCACGTTAACAAAATGTATTGCCCGGTTAAAAATGCTTTGTCTACATAAAAATAACACGCAAAGATACAGGCAGAATGTAGGTCATTCTACAATAATTCATATGGCCTTGACCTTATTATATTTTTTTATTCCTTGAAATTCCAAGAAATAGCATCATCAGCAAACTTAATTTATCGATATGTACAATTGTACAGGAACAGAAAAAGCTAGAGTTGTTCGAGGAGGCTGCACGGAAGCAGACCGAGATCATGGAGGCCAACATCCTGGGGCGAGGCATCGACAACCATTTACTGGGGCTGCGTGAGACCGCGAGGGAGACTCTGGGCGAGCTGCCCCCACTCTTCACCGACGCTACCTACAAGCAGATGATCGATTACAAGCTCAGCACTAGTCAGGTACTTCGAGTGTAAAATACACCCGAAGCGCTCTAGCGAAAAATGAAAATAAGATCATTTTATAGAATAACAAAGTTGTAGAGTTTTGAACTTGAAAACAAAAATATGTTGGTTATTACAATATGCCTTCAATAAAATTCCTTCTCGCAATAGTTTTGCGCTGCATCTCCTCAAGAGTAAAATAAATGTGCTAAACTGACTTCATAAAACTGAAAAACAAAAGAAAGAGTAAAAAAAGTCACGGATTCAAAATCTTTGTGTACCAATATAGAGAGCCATATTTTGTACCCGAGTACTTAAAATATATCTCGCCCTCAGTAAAAAGTTATAGCGAAATGAAAGTACTGAGCCGGGCTGAACGTCATCAGCTCATTACCTCAGACCTCAAGTACGCCGTTCTCAGACAGATCTCCAGTATTTATTGAAGTTAGGGTCTAAAGGGCTTTGAACATTTTCGCATACCTACCCACTGTCCGCCATTGTTTTTTCTACAATATATTGGCCACTCATAAAACCTATATGAGTCGATAGCTGACACTAATACGAAAAAGGTTTGTATATAAGACAAAATCTACTCTAAGTGTCTCGTTACCAAGATAAACTTACGCTTTCGAAGTTACACAATATTTTTAAGCTTCACACTTAAATATTCAAATGCCTTTTGGTAGAAACAGATTTGAAATCCGTGATTTGTGCTGAACTGGGATTTTGCATACAAAACAATCTCACCACCAGGTTGCGACAACGACCGAGGGCACATTCATGGGTTACGGCGCGGTTGTCCCAGACGGGTACGGCTGCAGCTACAACCCTAAGCGCGACTGCGTCATCTTCTGCATCTCCTCGTTCTCATCGTCCAGCGTCACCAGCACGGAGGCCTTCCGACAGTCCTTGGAAGAGGCTCTTAACTCCATGCAGCTCATGTTTCAAGCAAGGAAGGGTGAAGTTTAAGTCTTTGAAACCAGGCTTTTGTATCAAGGCATTATATCTATGAAAGTTGTACGAAACTTCATGGACCTCGAGATTTTAAGGGAAGAAGGCATTACTTAACGTTTCCCCTTTTCCCATAGTAACAGCTTTTGTATTTTATCATCGACCTCTGTTACACTAGGTAGTATAATAAGATTTCAATGATTTTTACCTTCATCTAGGCTTTTGTTTTGCTTTGTACACGCGTATAGAGACGGAAGAAGATGTGATGTGGATGTAAAAAAGAAACTTCAGAACTCATCGGAAGATTTTGTTCTACGTCTCAAATAAAGGAAACCCAATCTGCTCCATGAACATTTAGGTACCCAAGCTTTTGGTGAATAAAATAATATTACAGAGACGTGGGATCGTACTCAGACTCGAGAGAAACGAGAGTCACGATACTTTTATTAGGTACCTACTAAGTTGTTGGAATGGATTTGACGGCACGCAGCTACTGGGACCCTACTCCTGTGCGCTCGAGATTATCTCGGTCACTGTCTCTCTAATTTAGAATTTAATGGGAGTGAGAGTGACCGAGATAAAATGTCATTTCTCCGAATAGGGGCCCAGGTGGACTGTAACCAAGTGAACAGGAAGTTATACTTTTTTTTACCTAAAGCTTAGTTTGTGTCTAGAATACTATAATATAAGTAAATTTACGAGTAGTTACTGAGATATTTTAAATGAAACTAGAAATTTTATATCAGTATAGAATAGATTTAGTATTCAATGTTCACTCTTTAGAGTTTATAAATTTTAAAAAGGTGTTTCAACACATTTGGTAAGACTTTAAGTAACCAAAACATATCATGAAGCTAAGCTATATAATAATAATTTAATTGATTTACGTAGTACTTGTACGTAGGTACGTGCATGTAGGGTTTAACTCGGAACATAATTTTCAAAAAGCCTTGACTCGCCACAACTTGAAAAGTATAGGTATCTTATTTGATATCTTACTTGTTTCACGGAATCAAAATGAATAGAAAATTAGAAAAATGTAGTTTTGCAAGTAGGGTACCAAAATAAAACAAAATGTTTTAGTAAGTATGTTTTGACGCGACAAAATCGTCTCGAAAATTAAGCGCTGCTTTGCCACTTTCAATATTACCTATATGTACTTATGTGTAATAAAAGTTAAAAATAAAATTTATTCCATATGAGTTATAAAAAAAGCTGATTATCATCATCATCATCATCGTCATGGTGATGATATGAGAACAGCATATTATACAGGGTTATCGGTAACTAGCCAACAATCTCTCGTAGGCAGCTTCCTAGCACGAGTTATTAAAATTCACAGTTAATTTCAAAAGTTAGGTATATTTATGATGTAGGGATGTATGGAGCTGCGTGGCTACTTACAAGTAACCCTGTATTACCTGTATATACGAAATATTACAGGTAGGTAGGTACATAATGATATTATACTTACAACTTATATAGCTTTTGCGCAGTAATGTTAAACTTTTATTTAATTTGAAGTTACACCTACCCTAAATGTTACCTATTGTAGGCTATAAGCTTAACTCAATACATATCAATAGAAATAAGTACATAATTAAATAATCTAGATGTCTAAATTAACGTTCGTCCACCTGAGGGTAATTATTCATGTTTACTTATTGCCGTGTTCTCTAAGTCTTATGGTGATTAGTTGAGCGACTTGGTCGTATGATTTATATATTTTATTCCTACCGTTGGCTATAGCTACCTATAGAGGTTATATTGTTTTGCTTAACAACATGTGATAATGAAAGCAAATATTATATTAGTGTAGAACACGCTAACATTACATAAAATGCTATTATCTACTTATAGTTGGTTACTTTGTGTCTCGGATGCTTTATTTATCAAATTACTCGCGTATATCGTTTTTATTAAATATATCTAGGTATGTGTAGATAAGATATACCTATAGATGTTTTTGCCGCAGTTGCCTATCCCCTGATGCCAATTTTAAAATTTATATTTATTAGTAGTAGGTATACATTTGTTAAATTGGTTTAAAATAAACTTGGTTAAGTGATCATTTTCAGAGTAGACTTGCTTATCGCAGTTGTTGTTTAGATGTCAATTTTAGAATAGTCGTACTCATCTATTTGATTCTTGTGTATAATGCATTCAACTGAAATAGTTTTATGGTACCTACACACCTATCTAAGTAAATATTTGAAGAGTCAATGGTATCTGAGTAGGTAATTAGGGATGAATAATAACCTTCTAAATAATTATGAATGTTAATCTCGCAAGAACATATGTAATACATATATAACTACTAATTTACTTAGGTAAGCGAATAATTGACTGGTGGAGTCCAACCTTAATCAATTAAGAATAGGTATTCAATTCTTTAGTTGCTCGTTAATGGGTAACATAGATCTTAAATTAGGTAGGCACATAATCGCTTACCTACTGTTATTATTCTATTTTGATTCTATTATTTTGTATTCCATTTATGTACACTCAATACGAGTGAGATATTCCCAGATCTCTTCCTGACATGATAAACCAAGCAATGTAAAACTAAAAACCTACTTGTTAGTAATTGTCTCGTAGTCTTAATTAAACTTAATCATTGGTAATTGTTAAGGAATAAAAATGTCAATGCTGTGGTGATATCATAATTAGTAGATTTGTAAATAACTTATTAACGTGTATTTGTATGAATTAATTTTGAATTATTTATTATACAATATTAACTTCTACACGTCTAGTTGACAACTAGTCTTTTGTATGCACGCATTTACTTAGATATTACTTATCTATATTCTGGGAGCACACCATACTAATGATTTACATTTAAACTTGATGCCTTAAATCGTTTTTAATATAATTTTACGATTAAATCAGCACTTTTTAGACGTAATGTATCTTAAAGACGCATTTAAGTAAAACACGCTCTGTCGCTCGCACAATCAACATTGCTATTTAGTTAAATTTATTGAAGGTGACACAAAAAATATTTTTTTATGGGTAGATACGTTTTTAATAACATTTAAAATGTCTTAAGTACCTATATCAATTATTATCATTTTATGGCTCATTAAACTTTTCATTTATTTACATGAACGACAATATTTTATCTCTACTGCTAAATTACCTACTATAGCTTTATTTAGTTTTTTTAATAGTTTTATTAATAACTAACCTAGAACTTGATGTAATAGAGATGCGTTAAAAAAAACAGTTTTGAATGTTACTCTCAGTAATATATATATATAAATCAATTGCCACATGTATGACGGAACATCACTTGAGAATTTAGATGATTACTTTTTTTGTGTTCGTAATTGATAGCTCAAGGTATTTAGCGATGCCGGAGGCCGGGCTTATACGCGGGCAACAGCTAGTTTTCAATTAATAAACATGTTGATTGCGAGGGAATACACGCAGTTTTACGTAAATTCGTCCTTAATTATTAGTTTTGGTTAAAATTATTTATTAGATAATTTCAGTAGGTATTTATGATCAATTAATATCGGGAAAGTAGTAGCAGATATCACTGAACAGAATCGAACTCCCCTGCTTCAGTCGCTCTCAGCTTGTGAAAAGTGCGAGACGTACCTACGTTCGTCAATACATGTGATCCATATATCTGCAAAAATATGCCTTGTTATTATATTGGCTCTCTTTTGTGACAAATGTCCATAGGTAGGTACATTTAATTACGTATTTTAAGCTTATGTTAGATTGTTTTGACTTGTTACTTGTTATTTGAAGTTGTGTGGTTAATAAGGCCATAATTTTACTTTGGTCGAAGCTTTCGATAGAATGATCGAAAATTTATAAAAATATAGGTACTATTTTTTTTTTTTAGAAATTTGCCGCCGTCCAAAAGTGATTTCTCTTTTAATTAGGCACTTGATTCTGGCTCAGCTTCATTAATATTTTAAAAGACTATGAATCATGAAAATTTATCTATTTCTTAGAATCTACAAAATAGAGAACTTTAGAAACCTTATACTTTGTAGTTCCTAAAGTGATTTTAAATAAAGTCTTAATAGGTCAGCAATATGTTTATGATGCCCCTGGAGTTATATATAGGCATCCATTCAGGTGACAGTGTTCGCTTACCATCAGGCGGCCTGTCAGCTTTTTTGCCACCTACCTATAGCATGAAATATTGCTACTGCTTTCGTGATATTTATGATTTTAAGTAAATATGAGAGTAGATAAGTTAGATTTACGGAAACAATTACATATCGAAGTCAATTCTTCATGTGTGACATGACCAAGAATATCCAAAACATATCAATGTTTTACGATTAAGGAGTTTCTGAATGAAACATATCAAAATAGACCTAAGATTAATAATAATAAGTATACATATTAAATGTTGTAGAAGTATTCGTTAATAACCTTACGAGGATAATTTAGTATATTACTCGATAGCAATACACAAGCAGTTAATTTATTATAAATATTTTAATGTTCTAGTTATCTGGTGAAACAATTTAAGTATCTAAAATTTAAAAATTATTGTAAATCTTTTAAAAAAAAAACAATATTTCAATGTTTGTTGGCACAGTTATAGTATTTTTATATTTATTTATTTACGTTACATATTTAAATTTATAATTATCTAGTTTTTTTTTATTAGCTTCAAAAGCGGTGTTCATGAAATTTTCGTTAGGTTAGGTGTTTTCCGAGGAGTGTCATAATATCATATATTATATTATCGACCAACTCCTTTGGATACCTAATAAGGAATACTGTGTTGATGATGAAGTATAGTGATTATTATTATCTCATCTTAGTTGTCTTATCACTTCTAGGTGTTACTTGTTCCTAGCATGTAGCAAAAATTATACTTAGAAAAATAACAAATCTGTTTTTAAAGACTCAATACTTATTACCTACTATTACCTATTATAAAGTCATTTGTGAATTTGAATGTCTATTACCTATATTTTACGATTTAAAGCTTGCAAAAGCATTCACAGCCTTATATACAAATATATATTTAATATATATATTATTATATTATCAATATATATAAATCAAATTTTTAACACTTCTGTGCTTTATCTGTTTATTCGAACTAAATAAATATTTTAATAATGTTATAAAAGTTTGATAGGTATATAAGTTACCTAAATGACTACTGTTGTATGAGCATCGTATACACAAAACTTATAATTATTAGTAACATAAAGTTTATTCCAAACTAATTTAAGTACATTTATGTACCTACTTACATCATACCTATTTAAAATAAGGTAGCCACTTGTTGCACACGTCTGTGTCACTATGTACCTGTGTCTTAGAACTTTATAATGTATTTATAGCTCCAGCATCGATATATAATAATATATACGTATACACAGTGATATACACGATTATATATACACATATATATACAATAGTACGATTCTAGATATACTTGACCGCATAAAATGAATGGAAGTAGTAATTAAGGCAGCGTCCTGATAGACCAGCACTAGCTCGAACAAACAATGATCGCTTCGAATTATTCGTATGAATTCGCGATAAAGCATTTATTTGTCAATGAGTGTTTTAATTGACGCTTGCGCGATCAGTTTCCAAAATAATTTTCACGTAACCACATCGTTTGGTCGTGGAACCTCTGCCCTCTGCCTAATCGGAACATCGCCTTAAGGACTTGATATAGCAAGCGGCCCGGGAGCGCGGTGAGACAAAAACGTCGGGCGCTCTGTAGAACGAAATACAAAAGCCCAAACCAAGCGCCTGCCGCTGTTTCGTGCAGCGCCATACAATTGTGCGTCACAGCGCCCCAATCGCGCGCACGGAGCGCTTGCTAGAACAAGTCCCTGAAGCGATTCTCACACTGCACCGCGCAACGCAGCGGGGCGCGGGAGTCTCGTACAAATACACCACACCACGCCGCGCGGAGACGCGTTATCAGTGTGTTGCACCACGCGTGTATTCTATACAAACTGAGACATTTCAGTACAACTTTAAAAAACGCGGTCTCTCGGAGCAGTGTGAGAATCGCCTAAGATACCAAAATAAATTGATGTTTATCATGCTCTATTTTACTTATACGTAGGCACGATATATTATATCCACATAATATATGCATGTATACCTATGAGTGTACCAAGCTTTTGAAGGGGGCGGGGGGAAGAAAAAAAATCAGGAAAAACATCGTAGAATGCTAGTGTTAATTATTTTGAACTGTTCATTTGAGCGGGTGTCTTCAAAAATCATGGGTGTTTCATTTAATAGAACACTTTTCAATCGGCCTCATGTTATGAAACCTGTAATTGATTTAAAAGAAAAAATGATTTAAACATGCGAATAAAGACGTTCAAGGACTTCAAAGCACTTCAGGGCGCGCTTGATAACCGTATCAATCTCATGGAAGCTGGAACTCCCGGCGGCCGACTGGACCGTCCGTAGGACCGAGGGAAAACTCTTCTTAGAAAATTATCGGCTCGGCTGGCAGCCTCGGTGAGCCCATATGTATACCTACAGTGTATGTTGATTTAACGATATATCTATACCTTATTAGATGTCGATCTAAGTACCTACCAAATGTTATACATGTGTGTGATTAGAATGCATATCAGTAGTTAAGTGTCTCAATGTCAATTCAATGTTGCTCTGAATAAAAATAACTGTGGATATGGAGTTTCATTTCAATCATTCCTACCCACCATGACAATATGAGCTCAATCACAAATCTATAATTTAAAAAAAACTGGTTCACGGGCGAAAAGGACCGGAAATATTTTGAAATTTCCGAGTTGCCTAAACAAGCTAGCCATTTGGAAATCGTCATCCAAAAGCTTCCAATGACCAAAACGTCAAATTATCAAAACATCACGGATAAGTGACAAGTGTCAAATTTAATTGTGAATTTTACTTCCCCAAATTTTCTATTTTCATGTACATCTTACTAAGTTATTGTTTAGAGGCAGCCTGTTGTTAATGTAAAATCGTGTTTGATCCCACGTGATTGATTTTAGACGTTCTCGCCTAACATTTTTAGGGTTTAAATTTAGTTATATAATAAAAGGCGATATAAAAATTTCAATTCATTTTATTGATTACATTTATTCATTGTACGAAAATAATATTTTAGTGACATACATTTATTTCTACAAGACACGTTTTTTACATTCATTTCACCGATGTGTTAGATATTTTTAAAATCTGTATATTCATAACAAACAATTTATCACTATTTAGTATGTAGGTATAAGGTACCTCTTTCACTGGAATGTTATAAATGCTTACAATTATTTATTCTGTGCAAATGCTAATTAATATCTACATAATTATATTGATGTGTATAATTGTACATTTATTTGGTTTTATATAAAATAAATAAATGTTTTAGAACATAACATTGTATGCATAGAAAAGTTATACAAGAAGAATGACAATATCATACAAAAAAGTGTACCCTCGAAAAAAACAGTATAATAATAGATGGCGCTAAGTGTCTGGCCAGCAAATGTTCAAACCGCTATAAAGACAGATGAAAATATAGAACTATAGTATTATTATATTATGTCCGCTATTTAAGGTTTAGTTCAAATTAGATTGCAATATACGATGTAAAAAATATGTTTCCAAAAACAATGTTTTCAACGCCATCTCTTCAGAACCTGGCGAGTTTTGCAAATAAAATGTCGCAGCTTAAAGCACTAGTCGACATCAAACCTTATCAATACTACAATATGGATACGCATATTTCTATGGCCATTGACACTCTTCTTTACATAATTTTTCTATGATTGTATGTTCTTTTAATGGCACAATAATATTATTTTATATTTACCAAAGGAGAGTCAAAAAACCTCTTATGAATACCTTGTACATACGCACGTCCGAGCAGCCGCGGCGCGAGTCACGGCTCCCCTTCGCCCAACAGATTGGGCCACTCACTATTTCTACTATTTAAGTTAAAAATGGATATATATACTAAATATAAATGTTTTTATCTACTATCATCTAGCTGTCAGAAAATTAAGATATTCGGGGAGTTCAGTTGTTCAGTATCTATAATATTAAAAACCTATGCAAAAGTATTCTAAATGCATATTTTCCTTAGAACAATTTACTTTAAACTGCGCCCACTAAACTAAAGTGCCAAGTATACTAGCGAGAGTTTTCCAAAATTATTGGTGCCAGTGTCGAAGTGTCGAAGCTACCAAAACTTGCAGCTTCCCGTAATTATTTAAAATTTTAAATATGCTTGTAAAAATTTGACTTCGGCGAGTTTTCGTATCGGTATTACACTGATACGAAAATTCGCCGAAGTCAAATTTTAAGCCGAAAAGTCCGCTGTAGCTGCATATCGCATTGATTGTAATGCAATTGTATTCAGTGAACATAGACATTATCTAAGTATTAATTAACCAGCGAATTTCATTTCTATTTCAGTAATAACATCTGAAATGTTTATGTTGGTCCGACCTCCGACGCCGACTGGCTCCACCTTTATCGTAATACATCGCGGTGCAAGTATGCGATAGTTTACTTTACTTATATAAATAACAGCAACGATTCAGCTCACACCGATCACCGATCGAACCAACTACATTTTAGTATCGTACAATTTCTAATATGGCGTACGATGATAACTGCCGATTTACACGACGATAGTTTATTTTTTTACGAGTCCGTGTTTGATTGACCGCCACGTTAGCCGGGAGAGAAGCGACGGTGCGGTCGAAGCTGCAGCACGCAGACCTAAACCTTTTCACTATCGTCTAGAAAGGCTCTAGATTATATCTCTCAGGAAACGAGGAAGCCGCCATTGTTCCACTCCTCGGCTGCACGGATCAGAAACGTAGATTCAAAACGTTTTCTACGTATCGAAGACGCACAAGCCACAGGAGGCGGGTGGTGTACTATCAGGCGATGAGGAAGGACGGCTCGCACTCGCAGTCGTTGTCGTCCGCCTTCACCTGGAACGAATGTTAATGTAAATCAGGTGTTCCGTGGCCGCGGCTGCTCGCTCGAGTTACCACGTGGGTGTCTCGCGTTTTAAAATTGGTTTCCGAGTGGAATCCCTCTGGCGATGGAGGTCGTGTATCCCGTGGCCGCGGACGTCACGGAGGGTACACTATCGATGTGATTATCGAACCGAAACTGTTTCAAATCCATAATGTGAGTGTTCTAACAGCTGTCATTTTATATGCTACGGATGGATATTTTAGGTATTTGCTTGAACCAATAAACAATAGACCATTAATACGGAAGGGCGGGGATGTGAGGTCGGTTGGGCGCTGACCATGAGGACGTGCGTGAGGCACAGCTCGCAGAACTGCCGGCCCTCCTCCGAGCGTGAGGTCGGTCGGGCACTCACCATGAGGAAGGTGTGCACCATGAGGTCGTGCACGCTCGGGCTCGTGCGTGAGGCACAGCTCGCAGAACTGCCGCCACTCCTCCGAGCGTGAGGTCGGTCGGGCACTCACCATGAGGAAGGTGTGCACCATGAGGTCGTGCACGCTCGGGCTCGTGCGTGAGGCACAGCTCGCAGAACTGCCGCCACTCCTCCGAGCGTGAGGTCGGTCGGGCACTCACCATGAGGTCGTGCGCGCGCGGGCGGCGCTCGGGCTCGTGCGTGAGGCACAGCTCGCAGAACTGCCGGCCCTCCTCCGAGCGTGAGGTCGGTCGAGCACTCACCATGAGGAAGGTGTGCACCATGAGGTCGTGCGCGCGCGGGCGGCGCTCGGGCTCGTGCGTGAGGCACAGCTCGCAGAACTGCCGTCCCTCCTCCGAGCGTGAGGTCGGTCGAGCACTCACCATGAGGAAGGTGTGCACCATGAGGTCGTGCGCGCGCGGGCGGCGCTCGGGCTCGTGCGTGAGGCACAGCTCGCAGAACTGCCGTCCCTCCTCCGAGCGTGAGGTCGGTCGGGCACTCACCATGAGGAAGGTGTGCACCATGAGGTCGTGCGCGCGCGGGCGGCGCTCGGGCTCGTGCGTGAGGCACAGCTCGCAGAACTGCCGGCCCTCCTCCGAGCGTGAGGTCGGTCGGGCACTCACCATGAGGAAGGTGTGCACCATGAGGTCGTGCGCGCTCGGGCTCGTGCGTGAGGCACAGCTCGCAGAACTGCCGCCCCTCCTCCGAGCGTGAGGTCGGTCGAGCACTCACCATGAGGAAGGTGTGCACCATGAGGTCGTGCGCGCGCGGGCGGCGCTCGGGCTCGTGCGTGAGGCACAGTTCGCAGAACTGCCGCCCCTCCTCCGAGAGCGAGGCGGGGATGTGAGGTCGGGCTCCCATGCCCACGCGGAACATTATCTGGTAGTTGCTGTCGTACTCGATGAACGGCCGCTGCCGGACGGAACACTCGTTACACGAAGACAAGGAATGAAATAGCCGCATGTCTAAATCATGTTACGTACTACTAGACTTCAAAACGCGAAGGTAAGAAACCCATAGAGCAGCGTCGCAATCTAAAGCAAGGCAGGCTTCATGCCTTCTATAACATAATATTGCCGTTTTTGTGTTCGCCGCCGTTAATCTTATTAAATTAGTGAATTCTTATCAGCTCTAATCTCGGGATTCTGAAACGTTTGTTAACTTTGACAACGGATTAAGTCTATTGCTGCCTTTGTCATTTGTTAAGTTCCAGACAAAGGCAGCATTGGAATTAATCTGTTCTCAAATTTAATGTGAACAGAATGTTCTAAACAGTGAACATTCTGCGATTTACAAATCGCGTTAGACCATCTTGCAATCTCCAAGTCGCCTGCCAATCGCGGGGATATTTTTTTTAGGCAAGGCGAGGAGTACGAGGCGTGTGTGTGTGTGTGTGTGTGTGTGCGGGCAGCACCCCAGTAGGCTCACCTTCCCCGAGGCCATCTCCGTGACGACGCAGCCGAGGGACCAGATGTCGGCGGCGCGCCCGTGGCCCGACGACTTCATGAACACCTCCGGCGCCATGTACGCTGGGGACCAACGACCACTTCATTCTTATTATGTCTAACACTAGCTTGCCCGGACGGCTTCGCTCGCATACGCTACAGTTAATAAAACACTCCATTTCACCTCTATAGGGGTTGATTTTCGAAAAACCCCGAGACATGTGTTTCTTTATACCTTGTACTCAGTGAAAAACCGAGTTTCACTGGTGTAGGATGAAGAAGTCTTGTCCTTACAATCTTTGGGGGTTCCGTTTTTCCAGAGGTGGAAAACCGAAAATTCGTTGTTATTGTTCGCCTAGACCATTTGAGGAGTATTGGATACAAATTTCACGTCTCTATCATAAGCGGTTTGGTCTGTGCGAAAATTAAACAAAAAAAAAGGGGCTTGTTCTATATATATTCTATATATTTATAATGGATGATGCCATTGAAAAAATAAACATATACATATAGAGGTGGTTACGTATCAACGGTTCGATCGATCCATAGATCACTCCTACATTCCGCAATCAGGACGGTGCAAGTTCAAACACACCTATAAAATATACCCTCATTGGTCGATTGTTAAGCGTAGTAACTTTGAGCTAGCCAATGAGAACGATTCGCCGCAGTCCCCGCAACCCACGCTACCCTCACACTTTGGCGACTTAATGCCGGAACAAAGATTTCGTAATGCGGTAACCAGTGTGACTTAGCCCTGCTTGACCGAGTTTGATGAGTGAGGAGTCGTTGGATTCCTTTTTATTTCCGAAGTGTCATAGGTAACATTTTGCAGTTGGGTTTGTCTTTTAATACTTGTTTGCTTTTAATATTATAAAACGTTATATAATATATATATATATATATAGTGTAGTTACCCTGCGTGCCGACGAACCCCTGCAGCTCGTTGGGCGCGGTGGTGTTGGCCCGTATCTTGACGGCGCACCCGAAGTCGCCCAGCTTGAGGCAGTGGCCCTCGTTCGTCAGGAACACGTTGCCGCCTGCAAGTGGCCCAATAACGTGGTCCTCACTTACAATCATGTCACGGCGTTAACCTTCACCACAGATCACACTAATTATAACTGGGGTGATAAGACCTGCACTGACGTCCCGCTAAGGGTGTTTTGTGCATTTACCCCGCTGCTGCTGGGTATGCACCCAAACCATCCCAGCTCCTTAAAGTAACGGAGCACGGCCTTGGGTCGCTGGCATACCTGATCCACTCCTGTTTCGTCAGATGTTATACTATTGGAGACTTGGTGTTGAGATTCTTGAAGGAGTCCCGACCTTACTCGTATGTCCTCTGTGGCCTTGCGGTACCTTGCGGTGTGCGTAATGCGGTATCTAGTGTGATCTGTAACCTTCACGAACAACATGCACTCGAGCAAACTCGTGAGAAAATCCGGAGTAGTGGCTAGCTTCGGTGACAGTGGAGCACTATCTTTAAGGACTCCAGTGACAAGTGTACCGGCCGTCTTAGTTGAGCGCCAGTTGCCATTACACGTAATCTTATTTCTGTCCACGTCACCGTCAATAAACATCACGCATGCATATACTTGTTTAATCACATTACCACATAAAATCTATTTTATAAATACAAAAGTAAGTCAGTCAGTAAGTTGTTAGTTAGATGACCGAACGTGTAACGGGGACTTACTCTTGATGTCCCGATGCGCGATGCTCCGCACGTGCAGCGCCTGCACCGCGCTCAGCAGCTGCCGCGTGTAGCGCCGCACCGTGGCCTCCATCAGGGCTCCCGAGGTGGCCACCAGCGCCTCCAGCGACCCCTCCACGCACAGCTCCATGAACAGCAGCATCTCCTCCTGGTACATACGAGTGTTCCTTGAGAAAGGACCCCCTGACCACCCCAATGTCACCCACAACCCGGAAACATGTGATACTTCATTCCGAATACTTTTAACAGAGGAAAACGCACTAGGGCTTATTCGGCGCGCGACGGGTGACAAAGATAAAGTGAATACGGAATATTTTTGCGAGCGAGACAGCGACGTTCGGAGAGACAACGACACCTCGCTTATCAAAATCGGACAAACCGTTTAGGCTACATGACGTCTTATAGGAAGTCATACACATACATACACTCCAAAAAAAATAACCCTCCTTCTTGGGCAGTCGGGTAAAAAAAAGCGCGGACCGGTCAGGCCTCTTTGTAATATTGAGACAAGCGACGGACGCCAAGTATATATTTTTTGTAATTAAATTTATGAAAAACTATCTGCGCCCCGCGGTTTCACCAGCTATTCTACAGAAACCGAATATTTTTCCAGTACAAAAAGTATCCTATGTGTAATCCAGGGAATAAGCTACCTCCATACCAAATTCATTAAAATCCGTTCAGTTGTTACAGAGTTGAACGGGAATAAACACACTTACACGCAAGCTTTCGCATTTATAATATTAGTGTAATAGAAGGTAGCTAGGGCATGTAATACCGGAGCAATTTTCAATACCGGTATTGGGCCGGACCGGTACTAGGCCTCAATACCGGGATCCCGGTATTAGTACCGGTATTGGAGGTTTTCGTAAACTTTACTTGATAACAGTTGCCATTTTAATAAAATCTCACTATTAACACTGAAAATTTACAAAAAACGATCAAATTGACTTCCATCATCATTATCGTCAACCAGAAGACATCCAGTGCTGAAGAAAAGCCTCCGTCTTTAAGCGCCACACTCTCAGGCCAAACAGAATAACGATATATGACTTGCATATATCGGAGGACAGAACTTAGCGAATTTATGATAGTATGAAATAATACAATTTCGTTAAACCAGGCCCATTAATTTGTAAGGTTTTGAAAATTGATAATTATATTTGTACTACCTAATAAATTGTACAAAACGTCTGGTCTGGAATGTGCCGTACAAGTAGAAGCAACTTATCTGCTAATCTGGTATACTGTAAAAGAGCAGTACCGAGTGGCAAGCACGTCCTAGAGCGTAATGAGGTAATTTACAAACGCTTAAGACTTTGTGCCCTTATATCTAGTACCTTTAAACCAATACCGGGATCCCGGTATTGAAATGCTCAATACCGGTATTGTAATATTGGTTCGTAATACCGGTATTACGCAATACCGGGATCCCGGTATTCATGCCCTAAGCGGTACGCACCCGGTGCAGCTCGGCGCCGTAGTAGCGCACGAGGTGCGGGTGGGTGGCGCCCTCCAGCACGCGCAGCTCGTTGGCGGCGCGCTGGAAGGCGCGCCGGTCGTTGGCGCCGATACTCAGCTCCTTCATGGCCAGCAGCTGGCCGCTCTCCGTGTTCACCACCGTGTACACCTGCAAGGGACGACCACAATTCAATTCAATTTCAAAATATCTTTATTAAGACATAATTATAAATCAAACATGCACAGTCACTAGTTTATATTATACGATCCTAGTAGTACAACCAGCGGTCACTATAATGCATTGTTTTGTAAGCGTTAAGCTCATTCAAAACATATAGAAAGTATATAATAAGTAAATGTAAAAAAAAAATGGAAAAACATAAAAATTCAAAACTTATTTTGATCACTAGAATTAATATTATATAAACTTTAGTAAAGATGTTAATTATATTTAAAAAACGAATATAAATATTTTATTTGAAAAAGACGAGCCTTTGAGGGTAGGCAAAATATAAATATCCAGTTATTACGCAGCAAGCAACAAGAATGTAATCTGGTGTGGACCTGTCACCCACACTAGCGCGCGCCGTCTGCGGGACGACCACGCTGCACTGTCGTGTACACGTTACACTAGTGCGAGGCTGGCAGGGTGACGAGCGCATGCGGTGCGGAACCGCTGTCGAAGCCATCATGAAAATCTCACCATCGGGAAAGCGGACCATCGCCATCGGGTTACACCGGGCGAGTGATTTGCTCGTCTCCTCAACCATTACATTAAAAATGACTTTATTTTCACATATATTTTTTTAATAAAACGAGAATATTGATATTCAATTGAATCGGTTATCCGACTTTGGTTTCTATCTTCAAGAAGTTCAAGTGGGACACGCGCGCGGCTCCATATATATCGCGCTATAAAAATTGCAACAACAGGAGCGGCAATAATATTGCACAAAAACTTGGAAACAACCATTAAAAATCTTGTACTAGACTGTAATCCGGAAACCTACCGTATCACCTCTCCGCCAGAATACCTAATAATTGTATGCGGGAATGTAGTGTTGCGCAAAGCACCCCTCCACTTTTACCGAGCGCTATAAAACCGCTCACCCTTCGAGGGTAGGCTGATATCTCAGCAGTGGGATGAGGCACCAACAGTTAGTTAGTGCGTCAGCTACATGTACTGATGGTCTCCTCACCTTGCCGAAGGTCCCGGCTCCGATCTTCAACCCTCGCTGCCACTTGAAGGTGAGCTGCCGCAGTTTCGGTTCGTAGCTGGAGACGGCCGCCGTGACCACCTTCCCCACGGTCTTGTTCTCCCTCAGCGCCTCCTCCCGCGCCGAGTCCAGCCGCTGCACGGCGGCCAGCACGCGCCGCCGGGGGGCTGGGGGGGGACGAGACGTCATCACACCTCGGGGGGGCGACACTTGTGAACACGCTCACTTTTACAGCATTAAAGCTGGTTTTTACCCGTATTGTGTACAGCATGATAATGATAATATCAGGGTTCTGCATTATCGGGTCGCGAAATATCGGCCGTACATTATTGGCACGGGCCGATAATGTACAGCCTGATATTCCATGTACTGGTACATCAATTATCAGGCTGTACAATATTGGACGTACAACATTATGCCGTACGTTATTGACAATCAAAAATCAAAATCAAAATCAAATCAAAATCAAATCAAAATTTATTTATTTTCAGACACAAACGATCCATTCTCTAAGCTAAGTACTAACTTAATATTAATGTATTAATTGTATTTAAATTTTAAATTATATTAGAATGTCAAAATAAAGAAAAATATAAAAAATTAAATAAAATCATTTTACTAATATTCTAATGTGATGTTGCAAGATGGGGCAGTTCAGCTTATCGGTGATAGCTTTGAGAATGCTGTTGCCACTCAATGTATGACCCGATAATGTACAGCCTGATAATAGACAACACATCCCTCATTGGCTGAGAGCCTCTTTGTCTATGACATGTAACGATTTCATGCTTCGTTTGAACGCGATAGTAAAAATTAGACACAGATTAAAGTAAGCAGGGTTATACTATGAAAACTGACGTGATTTTGATACATTTTGTTTTAATAAAACGGAAATACTCACGTTAAATTGAGTCGGTTATTCCGACTATAGTTTCGATCACATTCGGTGACCTTTTTTCAAGGAATGCTCAGCGAGACACGCGCGCGACCTCGTCTTGCCTTGCACTAATAAAGGTCTCCGAATGTGATCGAAACTATAGTCGGAATAACCGACTCAATTTAACGTGAGTATTCCCGTTTTATTAAAACAAAAATAAGCAGGGTTACTAGTTATATTATACTTAGCGTATAAAGTAAGCAGGGTAGTGTCGCGATAGTTACCGTTCGAGTCGGGTCCGTTGAAGCAGAGCACGGGGTCGGGCTCCGTCGGCGGCGTGGGGGGCGAGGGGACCTCCTTGGACGCCAGGCTCGACGACATCGGACTCTGATCAGTTCAATATTACATTCATTATCATTTTGTCGTCGGTGTTATAATCAAGTACAAAATTATAATGACCAAAAACAGTATTTTATTTTTATTTTTTTATTATATATATTATATAATATAGTTCTCGTTGTCCCTTGGTGGGGGGTAGTGGGAATGGAATACAAATATATTCAATATAGTTTCTGTCGTCACAATTACATTATTGCTATTGAAATATAAACAAAAAATAATAATTAAAATCGATAGAATTGTATAGAAACAGTTGTGTACGTACGTGCAGCCGGTGCCGCGGGCGCGGGCTGGGCGCGGCGCCGGGCTCCGCCCCCGCGGGCCGCGACCCGATCACGTGCGAGATGCACCCGTCCATCAGCTGCTTCAACTCCTGACAACATGGAACACCATGCAACAACATACTCTATGCAGCTCCATATGAGGACTCCCACAGACCACACTCTAGATTATGCATTCAGGACGATCGAAGCGCACCATGCATCAGTCTAAATACACTTATAAGAAATTACTCTGATTGGTCGATAGTTAGGCGCGAGTAGCCGTAACCTTGAGCTAGCCAATGAGAACGCTCGGCCGCACTCCCGCGCCCCGCGCCGCGCCTCACACTGACGTGACTTTTTGTAGTAATAAAACCTCGTAATGCGATATCTAGTGTGATCTGTGGAGGACTCCATATGAACTGGCTATTATTGGCTGGCATTTATTAACTTAACAAAATACGTACAAACTATAACAATCTACATACATAAAATATACAGTTCGATTACCCAGAGACCATTGAAGGTCTTAAGACAATGTAAATGTTCGAGCTCACAACCAGTTGGCAGCGTACTTAGGACGGTGGCGATGCTTCATTTACATAACACAATGTTTTGGCATACATTTGAACAGAATCTTGAAACTGATGTTACAAACAAATAAAACGAATTTAATTTTTACTTCCATTGTAATTAATATTTCTTTTAATTTATTAATATTTGTTTACATTTGTACCGTAGTTTAATTTATTATTAAACATTATGATTCCATAGAGAATCAGTGACTACACAGAAGAGCGTCGTAAATACTTAAATGGAATTAAAGAACTAGCAGCGCCCGCGGTTTCACCCGCTATTTTACAGAAACAGAATATTTTTCCGGGATAAAAGTAGCCGGTGTTAATCCAGGGTACAAGCTACCTCCATACCAAATTTCATTCAAATCCGTTTTAAGCCATTACAGATTCGAAAGGGATCAAACACACTTTCATACTTACATATTTACATACTTACACATGTACGCACAAATTTTCGCATTTATAATATTGGTGTGATACTGCGGCATCACCCACTATACCATAGAAATAAAATATTTTTACGGGATAGAAAAAGTTGCTAATAAATTCTCACCTCGAACTCTTCTTCAGTGAGGTGCTTCGTGTTGCACGGGTCGCAGGCCAGCATCAGGAACTCCAGGCCTTGGGACGCCCATCTGCAAACAAAACAATCACATTTAAAAAAACACTCTACTTGAGAACCTCCTCCTTTTCTTTGGGAAGTCGGTCAAAAAGGCTCGGCTCAATTGATCGGAAAGGTTCTTAACTTTAGTGATCTGTAACTATAACTAATATAAAATAAAAAAATGTAGTTTCAATTTTTCATAAATTTTCATAAAAAAACAAAATGTTTGTATAATAGTTGTACAACGTCACGAGCGCTACAAATTAAGAGGGTATTTCGAGAGAAAGATAGCACTATACAATTTCGCGTGCATACGAAAAGAGAGCTTTAGCGCGCACTAGTCAAAAATTAGATAACTGCTAATTACATCTAAACCAGGAAATGACTGTGACATAGAAACTAGATATTAATATAACCTCACTGAAAGCTTAGTAATCACTTGAATTGAAACTAGGGGTTCTATAAAGCTAAGCTTCATAGTTAGTCCTAGCTTTAAAGCACAGAGTACCTCCTACAGAATCCGCTCACACGACGGCTGAAGCACACCACGCACCGGTTTAAATACACGCATGTACACGCCATGTTCCATGCCATCTCCATGTTTGGTTCGTTTTCGTCAGGTTAGAAGTGAAATAATGCGGTGTCTATGAGAACTATCTGTGCGTTAAAGTTAACCTAGCTATGTATAGTTGTGTCTAATAAGTTATCTTCCGGTGTGGCATCGGTCCACATTCACCAAGTAGAGTAACCGAGCAGTAGTACCTGGGCCGCAGCCCCCGGCCGGTGTCGCAGCGCTCGACGACGAACTTCATCCAGCACTGCGCGAACTGTATGATGGCTCGCGCCACGCGCGCCGCCCACGCCTTCTCCGCGCACGACACGCCCGCGGGGGCTCCGCCGCCGCCCCCGCCCCCGCCGCCGCGGAGCTCCACCTGCTCCTCCTCGGGGGCCTGCAGGCCCGTCAGGAGGACTTCGATGCTGGCTTGCGTCTGAATAAACAAACATTATTATTATTAAAAGAAAAACGAACAAACCGACTGTACAATGTAGTCTATGACACTTTGGACATCGAGAGGAACCCAACGACACCTCAATCGTTAAAATCGGTAAAGCCATTAAGGTTACATGAGATAATATAGGAACACACAAACACACATAAGACTCCAAAAACAATAACCTCCTTCTTGGGTAGTGGGGTAAAAATGTTTTATGGCCGATTATTACAGACATTTGTACCCGACTAGATTTTCGACTTCATTTTTATAGTGGCAAGGATTATATTTTATTTTAATTATATTCAAGTTAAATTGGGTTGATTATTCCCACGACAGTTTCGGCCATTTCTGGTGACCTTATCAATGAGTGCTATATGTAAGTGTGACGCTTGCGACCTCGTCTTGCTTCGAGTATTCCCGTACTATTATTGACCGAGTGAGCGAAGCGAACGAAAGTTCTCAGTTTTAACTGACAAAATTGGTGTTCATCTCTCCGCCATCATCATCATCGTCTTTTCATGTAATGAGTGAAATCGGTTACGAGGTTGTCAAGATATAAGGTCGTAAGTTCTCAGGTCGATGTACCGGTCGATATAAGGTCATAAGGTAGTCTGAAGCCTTAAGACTTGTATCTTGACAGATTTTGTTCATATTCAAAATTATTGGTTAGAATTGAGTACCAAATGTTTATGCCAAATATTATCAAAATCGACCGGTAAATGGCGCCGCAACAAATTTCCCCCCTTCTTGGGGGAAATACCCAGACAAATCAAAAATCGCCGACGATAAAAAATCTATGAAATTGTAGAATAGTGCAAAAAAATACTAGTAATAAAATATGTACCACGTGAGTTTACATAGTAAGGTTTATTGATTGATAGCAAGAGGAGCGGAGAGGGGAAGAAGACTACGTACTTGGTTGTCTCCGAACTGGTTGATATTATCGAACAGCCTGTCGTCCAGCGCAGTCGCCTCGTAGTCCTCCATAACGCTGTCCGTCCGCACGAACCTGCCGCGGGGCGGGCGCGGGGGCGGCGGCGCGCGGGGCGCGGGCTCGTTCACGAACCGGTGCAGCTCCTTGTGGATCTGTACAGTACAATCTTACAGTTGAGTCTATGGATTGCCTTGTCATTGGCCGGTTGGCTTCATTGACAGACAAGTCAGAAGACTGATTGTTTTTTTTTCGTTTCTCTCTTATTTCGACCTACAACAGCAAAAAGTAAGGTAAATTAAGTAAAGAGAAGAATATATTTCCAAATTAGGTAAAGAGGAAATGTCACCAGCACGCTTATTCCCAAGCTAGACGGAAAGTTTCGAATCGACATCGAAAATCTCCTTCGAATACGGATCGGCTTTCGAATGAGAGCAAAAACCTGATTCCGAAATCCGAGCGGATTCAACTTCGGTATTCGTCGGCTTTTTCCGATCGAGTAGTCATAGACAATCATACCTATCTATATGTTGCAGCGTTTGCAGAGATTGTTTCATATTGGTAGAAAACAGAATCCATGGTAGAAATTTAACTGTTCGAAATCTTAGTCTATTCTAACCACCAATTAGCAAAAACGTAATGTAATGTAAGTTGTTTTACCAATGAAATTAATAAAATTACATAGTGCAAACTGCAATCCTGCAAATTGCATTTTAGATTTAAAAATATGAGACTTAATTCTGAAATAGCATACTTCGTAAACAGAAATCTAATAATGTCAAACTTAGTTTTGGCGGGGACGTGAATTCATGTCGCGTCATTTTATTATTTTCCAAAACTTGTGTTATTTCGAGTGTTAATGTGTAAAAACTGTGAATTTTTACCTGATAAGTGTTCGTGAACATGCGCGAGTGTTGGTGAATGGTATAAAGTCGTGACACGAGAATTTTCGTGTTGTTTAGAAGTGTAGAAATTTAGAACATAGAAGGTAAAGTTTTCACCACTTTACTGGGGCATGACTTTGACTTGTTTTGCTCGCCTTTGACCGTGACTATGACTTGTTTGATAACATCTAACAAAACTTGAGAATATATATGTGGATACTGATAACCAATAATATGTCAAACCACAAAAAAAAAATATTGTTAATGATACAGATCGCTTCCTTGGGGCGCCTACACATGGCCTGACCTGACACCGCGTGAAAGGGACAGCTAGACTTGAATTTCACGGGAGTAAAAGAAACAAACTATCAAGGCGATAGCTTCTCCCTTTCGCTCCCTCAGAAAGTTATATATAGCCATCTCTTTCGCACGATGTCAGGTCAGGCCGTGTAGCGAAGCCTTTGGCTGACAAAGAAGCGTTCTATAACATTAAAAAAAAAATTTTTTTTGTTGGTTGACATGTTTTTTTTTTCTCTTAAATTTTGGCTTCACACGTTGTGTATTTAGCCAGTGTCAACTTTTGTATTATTTGAAGTGAAGTAAAGTATTTCACAAATAAAACAAGTCTCAGTCATAGTCTAAGTCAAGTAAAGTAAATCACGGTCATGTCCAAGTCATACCCCAGTAAAGTGGTGGAGACTTTACAAAAGGTTTCTGTGGAGTTTTGGAAATAACACGAAAAGTCACGTTTCACGACAATATACTATTCACCAACAATCGTGCACGGTCACGAACACTTAATGAATAAAAATCCACCATTTTTACACATTAACACTCAAAATAACACAAGTTTTGGAAAATAATATAATGACGCGACATGACTTCTTCACGTTCCCGCCAAAACTCCGGTTGACATGTTATTGCTTATCAGTATCCATGTATACTTGACACTGGCCAATGGATAAGACGTGCGACGCCAAAATCGGTCATGAAAAAGATCGGTAAGGTCTCGTATGGAACGGTGAAGAAGGAGGGTATGTTGCCCCTGCGATCGCCCACGCTGGCGATTCATTTCGCGAAATGCCAGTAAATGCTCCATCTAAAAATAAACGTAGGTTTTGAAATATACATGTAGAAAAGATTTTTAATATTTGTTGTGGCAAATGGCAAGGCGAGCAAATCCCTCGCCTGATGGTAAGCGTCACGCTTGCCCATAACAGCACCCAGAATTATTTATTATTCTGCACTTTAAGTCATAAAGTCCTTCCATATACCTACGTATTACTTTACTAGGGTTGTTTTATTACTTACTTGTTAATTATTTACCTTGAAATAAATAAAAAGTCCAAAACACAGTAAATTGTTGTAAGAAATCGTCTCTGGCTCTCTAGACGGATTGGTTCCGAGAGCAAATAGCTGTCGGAAACTTTTCGAATGAAAATCAGCTGATGTGTCGATTTGAGCCGTCAAACGATTTCGAATTCGGGCTTGTGAATCGCTGTAAAGCAATTCGAAACGGAAACGTTCCCGTATTCGATCCGAAAAGCAATGGGAATAGCCGCGCAGAACTCTTTGAAGAGGATAAATCGAGTAGATATTTATTGTCATTATTAGAGAAAAAAATAAGCAGGCTTCAGCGAAAATCAAAGTACAGGAAATAATTGCAGAAACACACACACAAAACAGTAAAGTCACACAACAAACCACCAAACAAGAAATCAGCTACAAGATGAAACCATTGAAAAACGCGATATGAACAAAAATCCATATTCAAGAAAATAACAGAATACCAATTTGTATGGTAGTAGCCGTAACCTTGTGCTATAAAATGTTAGTTCAATTTCGACACACAGTCAGTAGTATATTGACTGATGAAGTAGTACTGACTGATGAAGTAGTACTGCCTGATGAAGTAGTAATGACTGATGATACGAGTAAAGCGACCAAAGATCATTATACCCTAATAATAATGGATAATGATAGATTGCGTTCATTAAAGGTCACAACTTCTGTAATGAACTATATTGCTATCAAAATAGTGTACATAAATATCAGGATGTGAGCCGGTCTAAATTAGATAGCAAATCTGGAAGCTCTCTTTCCTTTTCTGGCAGGCACGGTGCACGGTGCACACTGGTAGGAAACGGCCGTGTACGTTGTCAACATATGTATATCATGTAACGTCATACATTTGGATGAAAAGAGAGACAAAGGGCTCTCCAGTTGTCTGAACGAGATTTGATTAGCTGTGTTCATTCCAGCTTACACAACACAATGACGAAGCTAACGGTCTCTTAGTGACAATCAAGGTTAATTAAAGATCGAACATCTGAGTTATGTTAAAATTCTGGTTCAGTATCAAGTTTATAATTAACAATGGTATGATAACTATTATCAGCAACACGAAACCAACACTACAAAATACAAGCTTGTCTCCTCACCGGAGACCACAAATGCCGTATGCAACATCCCAAACCAAGACAGGAAGCTTAGGTAGATCTCCGAAATTAGTGACATTATTTGTTGAAACGATGTATGCAAACCACAAACCACGACATAAAGCTTGAAAAATGACAAATGTGTTATTTGGTTCCCCCCACGTACCCCCATGACAGGGTTGGTGGCGTCGTGCACGAGCATGGTGCCGGGGCGGCGGGCGCGCGGCGCGCGGGCCGCGGGCGGCGCCGGCTGCGACACGGGCCGGGGCCGCGCCGCGCGGGCGCTCCACAGCTTCAGGGGCTCCATCGCGAACTGGTGCAACTCTTTGTGCAGCTGCGGACGTGGCCGTGTCAAGTGTGGGGCACAGACGTAGACAAACAGAGATGTCGTTACACTCATTTTTTACAGATACATACGACACCGCGCGAAGAAAAGCCACAGCGAATATTGTAAGTTTTGTGGTGGTTTGCGATATACGAGTTGACGTCGACAAATGTCAAATTTGTCCGTTGAGAAAATACTGTACTTGTACGATTAATACTATACTTTGTCCAGGTCTTGTTAAATAGTCAAATGGTTTATTGACGATGACGCCAGAGCTAGCCTGCGATCTGACAGTGGAAGTAACAGTGGTATATTGCTTTGATCATCTCTGTTTCTCTGCGGGTACATGCATGTTAATGTGTATAGTACAGTGAGGGGTGGCATAATGGAAGTGGCGTGGTGGTCGATGGTATTTTGTCACTACGCATCAATGTGGCAGCCGCAACTCAGCAACGCGTGTTCCACGCGATCAGGTTCAGCAAACGACCGATGCATCCTAATAAAATCGTTGAAAGGACCTGACCTCGTGTTATGATCACTACTGGATAGGATTGATATCGGGATACACTCACCGTCTTCGTCATCCTGAATGTAAATAACGGAGACGGAGAGCAACTACTCTCCGACTAGAATCGAAACCTTTCCAGCTGGCATCAGAATACAGGGCTTGAATGGGCTGTGTATATCAACAAAAATGCCGATACGTGTTCACAAACGGAGAAGGATCTCATTTCAGATTATATTTTAGCGTCTTGTGTTCTAAGTATAATTATACAAAAACATGGACAGAGAAGACACATTGATACAATTGACACGTGCTAAAAAAGTTACAACAGAACATGCAGCAAAGTGTAAAGTGATGAAAAGATTAGACTACACCCTATGCAGTCATGCGATCTAGGGAAACCTAACCTTTTTACCAATCAACTACTTTTATTAGTACTATCAATATTACTTGAACCGCTATGGACAAACGTAACTGTTACCATCAGACGAGCTAATTGCTTGTCATAACTCAGCTCCAAAAAAAAAAAAACAACAAAATATTCGGTTTTCTCAAGATAAACCATATAATTAGATGAATTAATAATTCATCGCAACAGAATTAAGTCACTCGCACGCAGATCTCTACCCTAATGACAAAGTCAACATGTGCGAAAGAGTTGTCACTTATTCGTTTTTTATATCCACATTATAATCGAGCATTAGAGTACAAATTCGCGTCTCAATCATTACATAATGTATGAAACTTCCTTTGTCCTGTATCAGGATACGCATGAATCGGTACGAGCTGCAGGCGAGCGAGTGCCGCAGGATGACGTGACTGTGTACTAGTGGTATATTCACCTCGAAGCCGAGCTTGCAGGTCTGCAGCAGGAGCTCCCTGACGCGCGTGAGGACGGACTCGGGGACCTCCCTCCCTCCCGCCTCAGGGAACGCGTGCATGGACTGCTTCAGTATGAACTGCACTTGACGCACGATAAAATCGCGGATCGCCATTAGACTATTCTGGAATATAACATAAAGGATATATCAAATATGCTAGGATAAAATCTAGACACATTTTTGTTTCGCTGCATATTCTATAGACGTGATCAGCTTAGTTATTGTCATCTTACTAAAGATGTAACCAGATTAGTGTAAAAAATGTATGTCCGACTCACAGATGACACCTAGATTCCGCGTTCAGGGCGATTGAAGCCCACAGCGCATCGGTCTAAATAAACCTATAAAAATTTAGTTTTCTGCGGACTTTTTTTATTGACTTTTATTATGTGACAAGTCATGTTATAAAGTGTATGGTGTAAATTGCCTGAATAAATGATTTTATTAAAAAAAAAAATTCCTCACTAGCTGCGCCCCGCGGTTTCACCCGCTATTCTACAGAAACTTAATATTTTTCCGGAGTAAAAAGTAGGCCTATGTGTTAATCCAGTGTGAAAGCTACCTCCATACCAAATTTCATTAAAATCCGTTCAGCCGTTACAAAGTCGAACGGGAACAAACACACTTACATACATACACACAACCTTTCGCATTTATAATATTAATGTTATTGGGTCACAACGACCCAATAAGTGTTGATGTACGATAGAGATAGAGAGTTAATTTTATATTTGATTTGACATTGTAATTGTTATTGTATTTATTACTACCAAAACTTACATTTTTATTCCTTTTTGTATTAAGAAATTGGTTTATTATTTAAACTTTGCGAGATAAATGCCTGTGGATGTATCCGTTCGTATCTCAAAACATAATTAGTACTAGTATGAGTAGCATGGGAGAGTATAGTTACAAAGATGTGCGTCCGCTCCCGGAGGTAGGCGGGCGGCGGCGCGCGCGCCAGGCGGGCGGCCAGCGCGCGCGCCCACTGCGCCGCCTGCAGCGTGTGCTCGCGCTCGCTGGCGAAGATGTGCTGCACGGCGCGGCACACGGCGTACACCTCGTGCGGGCTGAACCTGGAACTACACTCTCGGTCTGTATATATGCCACGGGTGGAACCCGAACTGCGGCTACGCCTAGTTGTAGCCGGTTACCACTAGGTGTAGCCGCTTACTCTCGGTTAAATCTAACATTAGCCGATTGTTTAAGGGTAAAACTAGGTCTAGCCGGTACCGTTATGGCTAGAACTACGTCCAACCAAACCCTAGTGGCTGTTGCTAGGTCTAGCCGATATCATGCTGGCTCCAACTAGTTCAACCAAACCCTGGTGGCTATTACTAGGAGTAACCTATACAGGTTGGTTACCTTGAGTGGACGTTGTTCTACTAACTCTACCACATATTTCTGGCTTTTAAGATATAAAAAAACAAACACCTAATAATAAGAAGCGTCGAGAAAATAAAATTCAACGAATTTATTTTAATAATTGACTTTTACTAAAGTCATCATCATCATTTTCAGCCCGTAATCGGCCACTGCTGAGCATAGGCCTCTTTTGTACGCCACTCATCCCGGTCCTGTGCCAATCTTGTCCAGGTTGGACCCGCGATTTTCACAATATCGTCATCCCAACGAGCTGGAGGGCGACCAATGCCTCGTTTACCGGTACGCGGCCACCAATCCGTCAACGTTTTAGTCCACCTGCCGTCACTGTGCCTGGCAACTTGTCCTGCCCAACTCCATTTGACCGAACCTTAGTGCGACGCCCGATTTCAATATTTCTCACTCGGTCTTGTAATTTGATGGCGAGCGTGGCATTTACTAAAGTAGGACTAGAATTTTAAGATAATAGGAACGATCGGCAACATATTTAATATTTGTATACCTTACATTTTTCCATATCAGTTGTATGAGAGTAAGGCGGCGATACTTACAGGCCGGGGTCCTGGTGTTCGCTCTCGTCCTTCTCAGTCTTGAGCTGCGAGAACTTGTCGTCGAACGACTTCAGCAGCCGATTCAACTGGTTGCATACTATCGTCCTGCAGTAACAACAATCACACTATAATATTATAAATGCGAAGGTTTGTGCGTAAGTGTGTAAGTATGTAAATAATTATGTAAGTGTGTTTGTTCCCGTTCAACTCTGCACCGGGTGAATGTATTTGGATGAAATTCAGTATGGAAACAAAAACAACATTCAAAAATGTCAATGACATTCGACAAAATGTATGGAATAGCTGACTTTTCCCCTCGATTTCAGGGTTGGTCCCATAGTAAAAGTTGTTCACAACGTGAGTACTATGAGCCCCTTTCGGCCAAGCATACCTAGCATATAGCTTTCCTTATAAGCCTGTATTGACAGCATCCGTTATAACTCACGAGAAGGTGGTCGGTGCGAGGTGGTGCGCACACTTGATCCGCCTGGCGAGGCGCGCCGTGAACCTCCACTCCGCCTGCAGCGCGCCGCGCGGCATCGCCTCCTTCTCCGACATCGTCGTCAGGTAGGACAGGTACAGCTGCCAGCCGACAAAGGAGATAAACAACAACGCCAGCCAGCGGAATATGGACATTAAACAGATGTTAATAACGTCGATAGTCGTATCTGAACTCACAGAAACCCGTGCGAAAATATTTCCTACTCGTTTACGAGGTCTTCCTTGCTCTGACCAATCTTCACGATACAGTGAGCTCTAGTACACATTATGAAAAATGGTCGGACACTTTACAATGTTCCTTTCATCATCCTGATCAGCCTGTATCGACCTGCTGCTGGGTATAGGTCCTCTCCGGGTCTCGGGGTAACCTCGGCAGGGTATGGGTCCGATGTCGGCGCCACTGCTCACGTTGTCTGCGGACCGCATGCCCCCTGCCGGTGGCCACCTGGCGGGGCCTCCTCCACCTGACATCACTACCACGTCCGGCCATGCTTCCTAACCAGTATTTTTTTAGCTACCTATTATTCTCAACTCAAAAATCATTGCCTTAAAGCAACAAGGCGCAAAGGCGTCATCACTAGGGCATGTAATACCGGAGCGATTTTCAATACCGATATTGGGTCCGGTACCGGAACCAATACCGGAATACCGGTATCAGTGCCGGTATTGGTGGTTTTTATAAACTTTGTAAGCTTTACTTGATATCAGTTGCCATACCGGTATTACGGGATACCGGTATTCATGCCCCAGCACAGGCGAGTTTTGTAATCCAGAAGGGTTATACCAAGTAGAAAACTCGACATGCTAGATTCAACACTAGGCGCAAGTAGACGTAACCTAGATATAGCCAATTAGAATGCTCGTTCGCAGTCCCCGCAACATGCGCTTTTCTCCAACGTTGGTGACTTTTCAAATCTCGTAATGCGGTACCTAGTGCGGCATGCGGCGCGGGTACCTTGAGCACGGTCTCCACGGTGGTGTCGAAGGTCCGCACGAGCAGCAGCAGGTCGGGCGCGGCGGGCCCGGCGGCGCGGCCCGCGAGGGCGGCCCGCAGGTTGCGCACGAAGTTCAGCCGCATCTCCGACGCTATGTCCAGCCCCTCCTTCAGCTCGTGCAGCAGCTGCGATACAACGACACCAGGTGAGCTCTCCCTGTTACAACACACGCAGCGAGTCTCGACACGGGCATGTGTCGGGTTATATATCAGTCACCTACACACCTGTGGCCTTCAGAAGATGGACGAGTTTAGGCATTAGGCTCAAGGCATATCAAGGCTTGGCTATTCAATAAATACACGCCTACGTCGCAATAAAGTTACTGTTAGTACGCACGGCAAAGTCTAGCCGCGATAAATACCTACAGATGATCATAGCGCGAGTGATCGCTCTGCAACTTTCGAACTAGTTTTGGTGTAAAAACAGCCCTTCCTGCGGAGTTTACCGGTAAGCTCGTCGCCCTCACAATGAGATATACAGACGCAAGATGAATATACAGAGTTATAAGGAAAGGGTATTCTAAGCCGAAAAGCGCTCTTAGTACTCATCATTATGAACAACTTTTACTATGGGACCAACCCTGAAATCGAGAAACAAAAATCAGCTGTTCCATAGACAAATGTCAACGACACTCAACAAAATGTATACCGTATGCCCTGTAGTATACCGTATGTGTAGACACGGTATCTCCTGGCCCGGCTGGGTGGCCAGTCGGGCCACAACAGTACCTGTTTGACGGTGAGGCAGGAGGGCCGGTCCGGCTTGGCCTCCAGCCGCAGGGAGAGGTAGTCGTGCGTGGCCTCCATGCAGATGGAGCTCAGCAGCAGGAAGTGGCACCTGTACGACGGCAGCCGCATGGCGCGGCTCTCCTCGGACCAGCATCCGTACCTGCCGGAGATTACGGTGGATAAAAGGGCGCCATTTGCTACTACCCACCGTTGTCAGGCGTCACCGAGGCAGGTGGCATCGGAAGAGATGGGCTATAGACCCAGCACTGGGATAAAGATAGATGTGGATGATGATGCGCCGAGCACCGAATGATATGTTCCGGCAGCGCGACTTGAAAGCCAGTTCCCTTTTCAGGATGCTTATCATCCTCGAACATACATTCATTAACATCATGTGAGTTTGAAATTTAAATGTCTAGCCTGTCAAACATTAAAAATATATAATTCGAGAGTTATAACTACCGTCAATAATTTTGAACTACCAGAAGTAGATAATATAACCTCTATGTTATACATTCGGTGGTTATATGCGTTCGAATTCTTCGCCAGTTCACGACTGTATACCTTGTTGTTTACATCGGACAGTTCATATTACAATGTTTTATTTGGCCTTCACCGAGATTTATTGGCCATTTAGCGAGATCATTTAGTAACCAGATCTTAACAATATTGCACTACTTCTCGATGTATATTAAGGTGAGTAGTGCGCGACGTACCGTTTCATCTCCTCGGTGCGCGAGACGTCTTCCTCTTCCAGGTGCTTCTTTGGTTCTTCTTCCTTTGGATCGTTGAACACCTCCGCGGGGACCTCGTCCAGCTCCGGCTCTACTTCCACATTCTGTGCCACGGAACATCGCGGATTAATAATCAATATATACATGTACGTAGAGGTTCTACATACGGACCACGTTTGTGGCGGACGGAGAACGACAATACTAGTGGAGGGAATGTTTTTTCACGACTGCCACGTCGTCTTAATCTATAGATTCTATATATGTCTATATATATCTATATATATATATATATCTATGTCTATATATATATATATCTATGTCTATATATATATCTATATATGTCTTAATCTATATAGTCTTAATCTATAGACGCAGATTTGTAAGTAGTTTGACTGACACAGGAATAGGTAATTTTGATTTTAATTTAATATTATTGTTCTAGTTTTAAATTGTTATGGGTCTCTAGTTGCCTGAAAATAAATGAATTTAATTTAATTTAATAGGAAACATAAATACGGAAATACTATTAAAAAAAAAAATGGGAATATCGTATGAAGCACGCAAAATAACAATATTATTATTAGAAAAACAAAATATCCGACTGCAAAATATAGCCTATGTCATTTCGGACGTAAAGAATCCTATCACACCTCGCTTAACAAAATCGGTCAAGCCGCTCAGGCTACACGAGTAATAATATAGCAACATACATACTTATACACTTACAGCAGTGGGGTAGTAAAAATATATTCTAGTTGGGTGATAGTAAAATAGTGTTACATCTGGTTTCTCCAGCGTGAGGTACGCTTTCTGCAGAATGTTTTGTCGCATCTTGTCGAGGAACATCATGCAGCGCCGCACGCCCTGCGTCTTCAGGATCTCCTGGTGGTGCTCTCTGGAATGTTATTACGGGACAAATCTTATTGTTTCATGACGTATCGTAAGTATACTCAATACTCAATTCATTTATTGCAAACATTATGTGGATTACATGCAGATCTTAACTAGCATATTTTAAATAGGTAAATCATAATGACCCTGATTGGATATATACGATATTGCCATACGGCAATATCGTGCGGAGCGGGTCAATCTATTCCATAATTATTTTGTCTCTCAAAAATTCGTCTAGGGTATAGTAGGATTTCGCGAGTAATACACTTTTTAGGGCTTTAGTAAATTTGAACTCTTCTTCTATCTCTTTTATCTGTACTGGTAGTTTGTTATATATTTTAGCAGCCATTGGGTTTGGTCCGGAGCTATGCATTTCTAGTTTAGACGGTGGTACTATTAATTTGTTTTTATAATTAGACCTTATTCGGTAATCTCGCTTGTCTGATAATTTTGTAAAGAATTGAGGATGTTTTTTCACAAATTTGCAGTTTTCTAAAATATATATGGATGTAGTCGTTAAGATTTTAAATTTTATGAAATAAGATCTGTGAAAATTTGGTATTTTGATGTCGGGAAGTTTTATGTTTGCAAGTATTCGGATGCATTTTTTCTGGACAACAAAAAGATCTTTGGCATCCACGCTGTTTCCCCAGAGTATGACGCCGTAGCTGAGCCACGATAATGCATAAGCGTAATAGGCTGTTAAAGCTGTATCAAGGTCTGTTGCTCGTCTAAGTTCCCTAAGTGCGTATGTGAAATTTGACAGTTTTGCCTTTATTTTTTGAATGTGCCTTTTCCAGTAAAGTAAGTAAGTAAGTAAGTAGTAGTATAAGAGCATCAGACGATATTTTTTAGTCTGGAGACGTAAAAAGTTTTGAGAAAAATTCACGGACACCTCATTATCTGTGTAATCTAACAGGCATTCCTGCTTGTAGTTAGGAAGAGATCAAACTGAACATATGGTAGGATCAGGTCAGGTCAGATCAAGCGGGCCTTCGCCGAGAGTAACGGTATCTCATTCCTCTTACACTTTCGTTATAGAAAAGAGAAATTCTCGCTAGAACGAGACGGAATATTTGCCGAGCAGCCTCAACCGGACCGACACGAACGTCCTCGCGCCCGCCTCGGGGAGAGGCTGGGAACCATTTCCTGAACATGCTCGTGTCTGTAGTGCTGTCGCGACTGTCGCCATAGTGTGAGAGCGAGAACAGAAATGTACTCGCCAGTGATATGATCCGCCATGCACAGTCACGATAGAAAAAGATGCACTCATCGCGCGGCATTGTAAGTAAGAGAGACAGAGCGGTACCCACCGGTAGAGCGACACGGAGCACTTGCCGAGCAGGCTCAAGTGAGTGAGCTCGTCCAGGGGCCCGATGTCGTAGGGGTCCAGTCCGTAGTAGAAGAGCCCCGCGCCCCCCGCCGCCCCCGCCGCGGCCGCCGCGCCGCCGCCCTCGGGCAGGGAGCAGTAGCCGCTCTCGTGGGAGGCGCTGGTGTCGGCGGTGCTGTAGCGGCTGTCGATTACTATCTCCGGAGTCGTCTGTCCCGTGTGTCCTGCGGATACGATATCTCTATTTAAATTAGGAACCCTACCATTAACTTTTAAGCTCGATTCAAAGTAGGAAGGAATGCGAGCGGCATTTGTATGAAAACTTCAGGCAAATGTCGCTAGCATTCCTTGTATTTCGTTGTAGTGTGGCCCCTCGTCCAAAGTTTAAGGGCGAGGCGTATAAGCAGCTGTGGAAAAAACGAGGCTTTCCGGTCGCCTGTAGGTTTAAAATTGCACCTCAATTATTTTAGGGTTCAGGACAGGTGGAGCTGGAAAAGATGAACCAAAAATAAACCGTAAAGAGTTGACATTTCTCCGGGCTCGAGTTTCCACAAGGAAATATCTATATGAACCACCAAAAGTACGATAGGGTTGTGCCCACAGAAAATACGCCGCTTTCGGTGGACATTGCATCATGGAGGTTTCAAGGCTGTCTAACAAACCAAAGAAGGTGCACTTTAGGTGGAAAAAACCTACAATGTTAGCAAAAAACTAGTTAACTGATCGAAATTTAAAATACACAGGATTCGAGACTCACGCATGCTTTCCACGCCGCTGTCGGCTTCATCCCTTTCAGCAAGCAGTAGAACGTTCTCAGCATTATCTTCTGTATCTTCCTGCTTTAATTCTGCTCCTTCCTTCTTTTCATCACAGCTTTCTTGCTTCTCAGCTTTGGGAGGAAATAATACTTAATTTAAACGTTAATGTGGATATCAGATATTCGGCTTCGCTCGCTCGGTTAATTTCACTAGAAACAGTGCTCTTCAATCCGGAACATAGCGATGTTTGCACACTATTGCTTGCTGGGCGGTTGAATATGTGTGCCTATTTTACGAGCTATTATTTAAACTTGTCGTGTTTGTATGTACGTATGTTAAGGTCAAATATTGCAACTGAATTTTAGACTATTTCCCCTTGTTCAATTGAGTTGAAATTTTGCAAGCTTGTCAAGTTTCGATGACAATATAATATTATGACTGCGAGCTGATCTGATGATGGAGACGGAGAACGGAACTCCCCAGTAACTAACGGTAGATTGATGGAGTTTGGACTCATTTTGATCAGCTTACCCCCGAATACTGAAACGTTTGTTAACTTTGACAACAGATTAATTCTAATACTGCCTTTGTCTGGCACTAAGCAAATGATAAAGGCAGCAATAGACTTAATCTGTCGTCAAAGTTAACAAACGTTTCAGTATTCGGGGGGTTACAGTACCAATAACGAATTTTATAAAAGCTTGTCTGGAAAAATATTTTTGTCTACAAAAGCTTATTTCTTTTATGAACGTACTTCCTTCTTCTAGCTTCTCTTTGGCGTTATCTTCTCTGGCGTCCTTTTCGTCCTCTTCTTTAGCGAATGAGCTGTCACTGTTGCTGGAGTCAGTGGGTGTGGGTGTGGGTGTGGGTGTGGGTGTGGGGCTGGGGGAGGGGTGGTCGCTGTTCAGGTTGAACTGGACTTTGCACGCGCGGTGCGACTGCGACGATTGTCTGGGGGAACGCCATAACAACAATAAACAACAATTAAACATTATTTTGAACCATATATAATTAATGGATTGATTAAATCAATTATTAAATGATCAACGTTGAATGTTTTGGTATTAGTACTGCGTTTGGGCACCAGCTCGTCAGTTGGAAGGCGATGGTGCGGCCGCGGATAGAGGGTTCGTAAAGTAAAGGTGACGTGTTGAGTTATGTTGGCGGCGGACGTGAAGATAAGAGGCACGAGGTGCCTGCGTCTGCTGGAGCAAGTGGAGTATGTAGGTGTGTGGC